>VUYT01000027.1:0-274327 GCA_008802785.1 Symmetrospora coprosmae | reverse complement strand
GAAAAAGGGGGCCTTATAAAAGAGTTCCTTGCCAGGGGGCAACCCCAAGGCACCTACCTTGTCAACACTCTTGTAGTAGTGTCTGAGTTGTAGCCGACCTCATCTTCAGATGCTGCTGGCCTCTCTTTCCGCGCTTCTTGAGACGACTACGGCCATGACTCTGACCCTGACCATTGTGCTTGCGCATGGCGCATCGTCCTTGTGCTGCTGCTGCTGTTGTCAGTGTGTATGGATGAGAGAAGGAGGTCACGTGCATCTCGATCGAGTGGCCGCTTCACCCTTTTGTCCCAGAAGAGGCGCCTCTCCATCTCTTTGTTGCATGCTGAAGTGCACTCCTACCGGTACTCCAGCTGTTTCCTCCCTTCCCTTTCGTTCTTCTGTCTTGTCCCCATTCTCTCAACATCTTCTCTCTCTCCCTCTCCATCGCATTGATCTCGCTTCCTCGTTCGCAGTCCCCATCCCGCTCGACCAGCATGGCCTCGTCCGTCCTGCACCCAGCGTACCTGGACCCCGTCAAGACGGACGGCCTCGTCACAGAGACGTCCCTCGAGCAAGCAAAGACCGAGGGCCTCCTCCGCGAGCTGCTCTCCCTCTACATTGCCCAGCCGGGGACGAGCAAGCCGCCCGTCTTGGACATTGACGAGCTCACCCTGAACCGCAAGGCCCACGTCCGATGGCTGTCAAGCATGGTCTCGTTCACCCTACCCACCCCATATACGTCGCTCGACGCTTCCAGGCCCTGGCTCCTCTACTGGGTCACGCACTCGCTAGCGCTCTTGAACGTCACTCTCGACAACGAGACCAAGCGCCGAGCGAGAGAGACCATCCGCAGCTTCTGGAACAAGGAGCACGGAGGATTCGGTGGAGGGCCGGGACAGATGGCCCATCTCGCGCCGACATATGCGAGCGTGTCTGCTCTCGCTTACCTCGCCGATGGCAACGGGCAGAGCGACGAGGAACAGGCAGAAGCCTGGGGCTGGATAGACAGGTGACGACAGCTGCACGCTCGACCTCGGTAGAACTGCAGAGACTGACCAAAGACAGCACCTCCCCTGACAGGCAAGCCATTCACGACTGGCTCCTGTCGCTCAAGCAGCCGGACGGCAGCTTTGTCATGCACAAGGGCGGAGAAGTGGACGTTCGGTGAGGGGCAGCAGCGAATCGCCTGTCATGTCTTGTTCTCTCTACAACAGCTGACCCACATCGATGCGTGGCGACCATTGACAGAGGCTGCTACTGTGCACTGACAACGGCAGTCCTCCTAAACATCTTGACCCCAGACCTCGCCCGCGGGACTAGCCAATTCATCGCAAGGTGTGTTCATGTCCGCCAGACGAGCGTGGAGAAGGACACTGATACGTATAGAGTTGACCGACACTGCACAGTTGCCAAACATACGAGGGCGGCCTCGCGTCCGCCTCTCATCCTTGCTTCTCGCCAGACGACAGCGCCTTCTCCCCACCAACGCTAGGCGAAGCGCACGGCGGATACACCTTCTGCGCGCTCGCATCCTACTTTGCTCTCACGGCCTCGCCTTCTCTCAGCCCCCCATCCTCCTCTGCCCGCGGACTGGACGTGCCCGCGCTCCTCCGGTGGGCGGCGCACATGCAGGGCATCCCTATCGAAGCAGGCGGGTTTAAAGGCCGATCGAACAAGCTCATCGACGGGTGCTACTCGTGGTGGTGTGGTGGTCTCTTTGCCATTCTCGGCGCACTCCTTCCCTCGACATCGTCTGCTGGCGGTGCAGCAGACCTGTTTAACCGCACCGCCCTGCAGGAGTACGTCCTGATCGCTGCGCAGGCAGTGCCGCACGGCGGGCTGCGCGACAAGCCTGGAAAGGGCGCCGATGCATACCACTCCTGCTACAACCTCGCTGGGCTCGCCGCCGCGCAGCACTGCGCCGTGTACGAGGCGTCGGCATCCACATCTAGCTCAGCCGAGAGCAAGAGCGAGATGCCGGAGGAGTCTGTGCGCGCCGAGCTTGAGCGCGCGTGGACGACACCCTCACCCTCCGTCAGCGTGCGCGGGCAAGAAGAGTCAGACAGCGCAGCCGACGAGCGCATGCGCGACGTCTTCGTCTCGGCGCTCGCATGGTCCCATCTCGAGGAACGCAAGATTGTTGTCGGCGATAGCAAGAACGAGCTCGTGCGCAGCCATCCCGTGTATGGCTTGACGATGGACGCGCTTGAGAAGATGCTCAGGTGGAGCTATAGCCAGGGGCCCAAGGTGGGGCTGGTGGAGATTGCCTGAGCTGGGTCGACAGACAGCAGGCTCGGTGGTGGCCGGAGGACCCTCCAGGACACAGGTTGCAGTGTCCACGGGCGATTGTCTAGCTTATTGACGTCAGTGGAGTGCAGTACCGCTTTGTGCAACAGTATTGTCTTTTTGCTTCTAGTGTGGTCGTAGCCCTCTCTCCTTTGCAGTCAAGCACTCAAAATGTCCGCCGCACCATCGCTGAGCTCGTCAGTACCAGCACGCGGGCTGATGTAGAGTTGGCCAGTGGGACTAGCCAGCGAGGGTTACACCTAGCTGTCGGACTGATTATGCGTTACTTGGACGGCCACGGCAGCTAGAAGTCGACAATCCCCTGCTTGTGCGTCCCCGTCCACGCCTCTACGATCCTCCAAAAGTCATTGACGGCACTCTTGTCAATGTGCCGCTTGACTGGATCAATCCGGAGCTCCGTAACGTTCCAATTTGCAATCTTTGGATTTGGCGGATCGTTCGTGAGCTTGAGGTAGATGCCCTTGACTGTGCCACAAAGGTGCAAGCCAGAAGGTAAGTGCGCTGCTCGTCGGCATCCCTGCCGGAGTCGGGGCGCAGATGGGAGCGCGGACCAGACTCACCATTGTGGAATAGCTCCTTCGGCTCGGTCCACTTGTACGGCCGGAATTGCCATTCCTGCCCTGTTGTCATGACGCATACGACTCGGTCCCTATGTGTCGAAGTAGCCAGTCGCGCGACTGCAATCAGCTCTGGGCCCAAGAACACGAACATTGACTCGCTGCCCAGAGGCGAACGTACCATGCATCATCCCCAAACTTGCTGAGCGCGTCCACGCCATCAACCACAAAGTACCTCGTGAGTTTCTCGCCCTGCGCGCCGCGCTCTGCACGGCTGTTCCCCGTGAGTCCGCCGTCCTGCCGGAGTTCGCCGCCGCCAGCTGCGCCAGCCCCGCTGCCCGAAGCGGGGCCAATCTGCCGCCGCCGCGTGATCTGCACCACGTCTGCAGGCGGGCCCCCGCTCAGCGCGCGCGCGACGTCCGACGGCTCGTACACGCTCTCCTCCAGGAACCGCTTCACGTTGTACATTGTGATGAGCGCCGAGGAGGAGGGCGAGATGATGATGATTGGGTTCGCTTGGCCTGTGGGGGAGCGAGATGACGAAGTCGGTTGCAAGGTAGAGAGTAAGGATCGTGTCGGGAGAATGTGCGGGATTATCAGCTTGTGGGCTCCCGATGTGGACGGGCGTTACCTGCCTGCTCGTAGTGAGCTTCGCCTTCGCAGGAACGCCCGCGCGCGCTTGACTCGGCTCTCCAGCACGGATCGTGCCGCACACTCACGTCTGCGTTTCTGTTGCGGGTTCTGCGATACTGCCTGCTGCTGCGTCCCACCAGACCCGCCTCCTGCACCCTTCCGGAGTTCTTCCTTGCCCTGCTTGAGGCGTTCCGCAATGAGATCCCTGACGTTCGAGAAGTTGCCAAGCTTGCTTCCCGCACTGCCAGAGGTAGCAGCGTGTCCATTCGCGGCGTGCGCCGCAGCGGACGATGCGCCACGGAGGACCGTCGTGCGGTCCGAGATCTGGCGTGGCTCAAAGTACGACACGATGCGCTTGTACGCCTCGAGGTCCTCCTTGTTGGTCACGTAGCGTATCTTCTTGGCGGGCGGCGGGGCTTGCGTCGTGTCTGTCGCTGTGTTCGCGCCTGTGTCAGAGGCTCCTGCGGTCGCTTCTGCTGTTGCTGCTGCTGCTGCTGCTGCTGCTGCTGTCTGTGCTGGCCCCTCTGCGGGCTGAGCGCCGGCGGGCCCGGGGGCGGCCGCAGCCAAGTCTCCGGGACGCGCGTTTGCAAGCGTGCTCTCGACGCTCGTGTGCGTGAGGCCTTGCGGATCTACGCCTTCCTGCTCCGGGACGAGGTACTGGACGACTGACGGGTCTCTTCCGCTGAGGGACCCTTCGAGGTACTCGTTGACGATGCGCCGCTGCATGATGCCTACGAGCTCGACCCCTTCGCGCACGGCCTCCTGCGCGTACTCTGCGAGACTGGCTCCGCGCCGCTGGTAGCAGAGCAGCAGGGCGGCGAGGTCCCACACCTCTGAAGGAGCCGACTGGGGTGTGCGCTTGAAGCGCGTCGGCGTCGTCTTTGGCAGGACTGTCCGCGCATTCGCACTGGAAGAAGAGGAGGAGGATGCGGCAGACGACGGCGTGGGGAAGGAGAGATAGGATGCGGCGCCCAGTGTCTCGACGCGGTTCGCTGGGTCATTGCTGTCGGCGCTCTCGGAGGTGACGAGATGGATCTCCTCGCCCTTTGCGGCGAGGGTGGAGCGCAGCAGGCGGAGCGGATCCATGATGGGCGAAGCTGCAAGCTGCGAGTCGCAAGCTGCGGACTGAAGGCGATAGATGTAGTCCTGCTATGTCGGCTATGCCTTCCGTGGAGCTGAGGTGAAGGAGAGGGAGCAGGCGAAGAGGGGCACGCACACACACAGGCCACGCCGCGGCTGGCCCTTCTCTTCTTCCTCCCACCCACATACAGCAGCATCGCCGTCCAGACACGAGACAGTGCCCGCAGTGCATCACCACTATCATCATCGTCACTACTATGCTCGCATCCACCCTCCTCCGCCAGGCTCAGGCTCCGGCTGCGTCCAACCCAACCCACTTCAAAATCACCCTCGTCCGGTCCGCCATCGGGCTCTCACCAAAAGTGCGGCGGACAGTCGAGGCGCTGCACTTTAAGCGGCGCATGCAGACAGTGTACGAGCCCATCAACGAGCAGAGCGTGGGCAAGATCCTGCGCGTAAAGGAGCTCGTCAAGGTCGAGCGGGTCGACAGGGCCACAATCGCAAGGGAGCGCGCTCCCGTTGACAGGGGCGCCAACAGGGGCTTCACAGTCGTGGGCAGGGCTCTGTGAACATCCATCGTTCTATCACCATCAATCAACGTGAGTCCCTTCACTGCCGTGTTGGCCGTGGTCTGCGAGGCTCCTCCCACTGGCCATGCTGATGAAATTCCCGCCCGACATGACGCTTGGTCAACCGGCTCGCTACTATTGCTTACAACAACCTGCACAGATACGATTACCTGCGACAAGCGCAGCGACATCCATCCGCGGGAGGAAGAGCAGCGATGATGACATCGACAGGACCAGCGCTGGGAGGGAACTCCGCGAAGGAAGGACTCGCCCCACCTGGCGCTGCCTTTTGCACCGCTCTCCAAGCATGAGCGCCGCCCGCCTACCTGCCCACGCTCTGCGCCTCCTCCAACACGCCAATGAGCATCCTCTCGAGTTCGCTCCTCGCCAGCCGCCCTTCCTCATCGAACAGCTCGCCAAAGGGTTTTGTGACGTCGCGGTCAAACTGCTTTAGGAGCGACTTGCCCCCGTTCGTCGAGTGCGTGTACGACACGGCCAGGTGGTAGATGGGGACGTGCGCTTCGCACGAGGTAGACACGGTCAGGCTTTGCGTTTCAATCTGGTGGAAGGGGAGAGTCGGCGAGGGGTTGCCATTGACGAGTGTTGTTGTAACAAAGAATGGAAGACGCGAAAAGTACTTAGTACGCACGAAGACATGCCCGTCCCTGTCGCATGCGAGATGGGAACCCACCCTCCCCGCCGCAAAGAGCTTGCGCTTGCCCTGGTAGATGATGTTCCCTTCGACCCAGCGCGCATAGGCGTTCATTGCGGCTCCGAGCAGGACAAAGCTGACGACGCCCGCGAGGACATAGGGCCGCGTCTGCTGGAAGCTCGGATGGCGGTACGCGTGGTAGGCCGCTGCAAAAGCGATGAGCGAGGCGGACCATCCGAGGGCGAGGCGCACGTCTAGGTGGACGTTGTTGGCGCGGAACGCGGATGGGCTGGGTTGCGAGAGAAGCTGATGCGCGTGTGGGAGAAGCGTATTCCATAGACATAGAGAGCGCGACGTGGTTATGCGTCAGCCCCTGGTGCCCGTTTACTCCTCCATCATCGTGGCTATGCATTGCATGGCATGAGGGCGCGTCATGCTTGTGCAGGCGAGCGGATGCGTGCGCGCGCACTGGCCCACCCACCTGCTTGACTGCATCGTCGCACGCCGTCTTGAGCTCGCCCAGTGCCCACTTGTTGACCCTGATCTCTGGCAGCCCCGTCGTCAGCCCGTACCCTCCTGCTCCTTCCACCGTTGTCCCAGCGGGATCCTCCGAGTCGGTTGCCTCCAGGCCCACTGCCGCTGCTGCTGTTGCTGCGGGTCCCTTGCCCTTGCTGGACGAGGTTGGCGGTGATGAGGATGCTGCTACTGCCCTCTTTGCCATGCTGGATACGGTATATCGCTGCTGTGGTGTCGAGGATAGAGAGAGATGCCTCCCCTTCGCCGTCGTGCCTGGCACGTCTTGCTCTGGCCGACTGCCACAGCCCAGCAGCGGAAAGACTCGACTCCGGCAGACGCCCCAAGCCCATACTGACAGTGCACTGTATGCACAGCGCCCGGCACTGAGACCGCGGCTGCAGCGCACGAGGACAAGGACAAGGCCGTCGTCGAGCCCGAGCTTTGGGTCTGTGCCTCTCTCCGGTCAGGGGATCCTGCATCTGCCCAGAGGGAAGGGCCCCGCCCGCCATGGACCTCCTCGACGCCCCGCCAATCACAAAGGCGTTCATGATGTGCGTGGCCCTTCGCTTGCGCACGCGCTGCGCTGCATCGCGCTGGATGCGCCACCTGCCGGGCAGCATTGCGCGTGAATGACGTGACCGGCAGGCGGCGACCAGCTGACACACTCCCACGCTCGTCCCGACCACTCCATCTCTCCTCTGACATTGCCCCCATGCCCATGCTCGGATGCACAGCGGCTCTGTAGCGACCTCGCTCGCCGTGGTGAGTGCCACGCCAGACCTCAGGTCAAAGGCCCGCCCCATCCAGTCCCCTCGGAACCGCTGACTTCGTGATTATGTTGCTGGAACAGCAATGCCACCTCGTTACCCCCTTTCAGCTCTTCTTCACCTATCGCGCGGCATTCGAGAATGGCCAGGTGCGTGTTTCGGCTGAGCTCGCGCGGCAAGATCCGCCGAACCCAGGCGTCCGGGAGGCGACTAGCCCCGCTGACGCCCTCAAACAACGTGTTGGCTCTTGTCGGCAGGTCTGGCGTCTACTCACCAACTTCCTGTGAGTCCAAAAATCGACCGTGACTCCCTAGCAACGTTGTCGACACAGGCCGACCGACGGACGTTGCCCTCGAGCAGGTACTTTGGCCCGCTCTCGCTCGACTTTTTCTTCCACGTCTTCTTCTTTATGCGGTACAGCAAGATGCTCGAGGACAACACCTTCTCCGGCCGGAAGGCCGACTATGTCTGGATGCTCACGGTGTCCGGGACGCTCCTGCTCGTGCGTTCGTAGTCTGCGCATCTCCACATCGCATGCTGCCTGGCAACCCAGACTATACCTGACTGAAATGACGACATCGTCGCCGCGAAACAGCTCCTATCTCCGCTGTCGCCAGCGCCGTTCCTCTCTTCGCCTCTGTCGTTCAGTGAGTCTCGGCGCCAGTGCCCTAACTTACAGGATGTTGAAGGCCCGCTGAGCCACAGAGGCATCTCCTTCCCGCCTCCTCCCATTGCGCTGCTCTTCTGCGCTTGCGTTTGCATTTCCAGCCCTCGTGTACCTCTGGTCCCGGCTCAACCCGTCCGTCCGGCTCTCCCTCTTTGGCGTGATGCAGATCACGGCCCCGTACCTCCCCTACGCGCTGGTGGTCTTCAGCTGGGCACTCTCGTCCTCGTGGAACGCCGTGGTGGGCGACCTCCTCGGCATCACCGTGGGACACATCTGGTACTTTTTCAACCACGTCTGGGACAAGGAGCTCGCATCGGGGAGGAGGAACTGGCTCAGGACGCCGAGGCTGCTGTGGGTGCACTCGCTGGATGTGATGTGGTGCAACGGGCGGAGGAGTGCTCTCTGGCTGACACATGGACACGCGATGCTATGCGTGCGGTACCATCCGATACGTTGGCGGGCCCAGCGTGCGGATACTCGACGGACGCGAGAGGCTGCATGAGGATTGATGCGGCGGGCGAACAGCGGGTAGGGATATCTACCAAGAGACGTTGAAGGAGGGAGGGCCTGCTGCAATACGCCTCGTTTGTCCTGACGTGTTACCTGCTCACCTCATGCGCGACTCGGAGTGCCCAGGACTGCGGAGGACGATCCTCAACCCCAGCTCTGGCATGATCCATCAGGCGGGCCAGGCAGCCTCTATGCGACACGTCTTGCTGTACCTGAAGGAATCGATACGTGCCTCCTCCGACAGACATCCATGGATGGACGTTAAACCGACATTAGTGCAAGACGGTCAGCTTCTCCGCAAATCGCAAGATATTGTGGCTCCTTGCATGCGCGGGGTCCGGATATCATAGACAGTGCCATTGTGTACTACCGCGGCTACATGTTGTTGGATCTCCGGAATACTGTAACTTACTGTCCGGCGACTGGGTGCCGCGTGGTCGTCATCGAGCGTCACTCCATCCTCGCTCGCTCGCTCACTCTCTCGCATGCACGCTCTCTCCCTGTACTCCAGTACTGACAGGAAGAGGCAGGAAGCACGCCCCAGTAGAGTACACAAGTACGCAGAGATGTCGTATCTGAGTGTCGTCAAGGTGGGTGCACTGCACTCCTCCAGCCGAGGGTGAGCTGAGTGCGGTCCATTGCGTTGCATGGCAGGCCGAGTACGCCTATGAGGCAGCGACGGACGAGGAGCTCACCATCGAGGAGGACCAGGTGCTGTATGTCCTGGAGGACGACGATGCAGAGTGAGTGCATGCATGCATGCATGCATTGCATGCATGCATACAATATATGGCACCCTCGCTGTCGTCGTCCTCGTGGTCGTCGTCGTCCTCGTCGCCGTCGCCTTATCCGCGCAGCCAGCCAGCCAGCCAGCTCCCAGCCCAGCCCCGCACCGGGGTGGGAGGGAGGAGGGAAGGGAGGAAGATGGCGACGGCGGCGGCCGACCAACGGCAGAGGCGTCCAAGCATGCAGCTATCATATACCACAGCATACTGAGTCCTGCCTTGCTCACCCCTTTCCTCTCATCGTCGCCGCAGCTGGTGGAAGGTCCGGGTCAAGACATCGCCGTCAGAAGGCATCACCCCAGACGAGTCGCCCACTGGCCTCGTCCCTGCAGGCTACCTCGTGCCCTTGGAGGCCCTGCGCACAGTCACGGCACTGTACGAGTATGCTGCAACATCCGAAGAGGAGATCTCAATTGCCGAGGATGCCACGTACAGTCTCTACGAGGACGACGGGGAGTGGTCCCTCATTGGCGCAACCGACAGGAAAGAGGTCGGCTATGCACCCACGGCGTACCTTGAAGATCAGAGCCAGGGTCAGGGTGGAAGCGCTCCAACCGTGGTGCGTCGCCTCGCCTCCTCGCCTCCTCTTCTTGACTGCATCCGCCCCGGTTTCAGTCTGATCCGAGACTCGTCTCCCTCGCACAGGCCACGCCTTTGACAGAAGTGCCACCAGCGGCCCCCGGAGCTGCATTCGCCGCACCTGCAATGACGCCGTCCAGCTCGGTCGGACGCGCCCTCAATGGCCAGGCAGACAAGGTGAAGACCTGGAGCGGAGTCACTGTGAGCGAGCTGCCCTGAGGCAGCTGAGAAGCACGGCTACAGGCATGAGCAAGCTGACAGCAATGCTGATGTACGCCTCAGGCTCTCGAGGGCAAGAAGAAGAAAAAAGGAACTCTCGGAGTGGGCAATGGTGCCCTCTTCTTTGCGAGTGACAGCGATAAGGTGTGTTCTAGTCGCTCAGCCGGATGGACGGTCAGCGTCTGATGCTCACGCCGGCTCTCTCTCTCTCTCTCTCTCTTCAGGCCCCCGTGCAGAAGAAGTCCCTCATCGAGCTGACTGACATCAAGGCCGAGAAGAACAAGCACATCCTCCTGACATTCCCTAGCGAGGAGCTCCACTTTACGGTCTCGAAGGACGAGCATGCCGAGATCATGGCAAAGATTGAGGAGTCGCGCGAGTATGCCAAGACCGGAGAAGGGGAAGGAGGAGGAGCCGACACGTACGTACCGCCGCCTCCTCCCCCGCCACCACCGGCTCCTGGCGCTGCTGGACTGCCCGGCAGCAAGCTACCCCCGCCACCGCGGCGCATGTATAGCTCCTCCGACGAGTCAGACGCCGGCTCCGACGGTGGTCTGCCGACGGCGCCCGCTGCTGCGGCCATCCCTGCGCCGCCGCCGCCTCCACCAGCGCCGCCCGCCCCGCCGGCGGCTTTTGCGCCGCCCCCCATGCGCCTGCCAGCAGCTGCGGCAGCGGCAGCTCCTACCCCTCCTGCAGCGCCACGGGCACCCCAGCCAGCTCAAACAGCGGGCAAAAAGGCGGTCGCCGAGTATGAGTTTACGGCTGCCGGGTCGGAGGAGCTCTCCATTGCCGAGGGAGAGACGCTTTGGGTATTAGATGATTCTGCCGACGACTGGTGGAAGGTCCGCAACGTCCGAGGCGAGGAAGGCGAAGTTCCGGCGTCTTACGTGTCGCTTGACGACGCTGCAGGGGGTGGCGCAGAAGGCGGCGCCGAGGAGACGGCTGGCGATGAGGACGCTGCGAGGCGCCTGGAGGAGGAGCAGAAGGCAGAGGCTAGGAAGGAAAGAGCGCGGCTGAAGGAAAAAGCGCTGCAGGACGAAGCGCGCGGTCTGAACAGCTTCTCCAATATTAACCTTCCACCTCCGCCTCGAAGGACTACGACGGCCTCTCCAGCCCCCCCGGCCCCTCCTGCGGCCGCCAGCAACCCCGCGCGTGCAGTCAGTCCTCCCGCAGCGCCTGCTCCACCGCCTGCCCCGCCTTCGTCTGCTGGCGGGCGAGCGCCGTCCGGGCGGGGAGACGACCGCGAAGCTGAGCGTGAGGAGCGTCGGCGCCGCCACCGCGAAGAGCGCGAGCGCCAGCGGCGGGAGGACGAGCTGCTCCGGAACCGGGGTAGCACCTCGATGCCCTCTCCAACGAACGGACACGCCCCGCCCGTCGAGAAGACGCGCCCGTCGCCCGCCCGCGTCCGCACGTGGAAGGACCGGTCAGGCGCGTTCAAAGTCGACGCAGAATTCATCGGCCTGTCTGGGGCCGATGGCGAGAAGATCCGCCTGCACAAGCTCAACGGAGTCGTCATTGAAGTGCCCATCGATAAGATGTCGCCAGAGGATGTGAGGGTGCTTGAGCACATTACGCGAAGGCGCTTGGGCAAGAGCGCCGGAGCAAGCGGGGACGACCGACGCCGCTCGGGTCGGGGAGGCGACGGGGGCGACCGGGACCGAGACCGAGACCGGGACCGGGACCGCGAGCGTGAACGCCGCGAGCGCGACCGCCCAGACGAGGCAAGCCCGCACAAGGCGCGCCCGCCTTCCGCGACCGCCGCAGGCAAGCGCGTGTCGATGGCCGCGAGCAACACGCGCAAGTCCGAGACGGACTGGTTCGAGTTCTTCCTGAGCGCCGGGTGCGACGTTGACGACTGCTCGCGGTACGCTTCCAACTTTGAGAAGGACCGCATCGACGAGAGCATCCTGCCCGACCTGGAGCAGAGCACCCTCCGCTCGCTTGGCATGCGCGAGGGCGACATCATCCGCGTCTCGAAGCACATCAAGGCGCGCACCGGCGTCACACCCGCTTCCGCTGGTCCTGCCAATGGCGGAGGCGCCTCGAGCAGGCCCGCTGCTGCTGCTGCAAGGCGCGGCTCGGACGGCCCGGCCCCTCCGGCCAAAAGCCAGGACACGAGCGAGGACCAGATGCGCGAGGACGAGGAGCTCGCACGCAAGATGCAGGAGGAGCTCAATGCCGGGCGAGATGGGAGCGGACTCTTCACCAATGCAAGCGGCGGCATCAAGAATACGCGACGCGGTCGGCCCGCACAGAACCGATCGGCCCCTTCGGCTGCCTCGATGGACGCAATCACGTCCTCGCTCACGAGCGGCGACCGCACGCGCACGCCAGATATCGACCGCATCGCCTCGCCGGACCGCGACCGCCGTCCGAGCTCGACTGCTCCACCCGCATCGTCTGGCTTTGACGACGATGCGTGGACGCCCAAGCCGAGCGTCTCAAAGCCCTCGACGCCCGCGCCCGCGCTGCTATCTGCATCGCCTGACCGTTCCGCGTCGCCCGCGGCACCACCAGCCCCAAGGGAGAACAAGGATCTCGTTGACATCTCGTCTAGCGGTAGTGCAATGCCGACCACCTCCAAGGAGCCGTCGAACGCCCAGGCGCTGACTGACGCGTACCTCGAGAGCATCGGGCTAGGCAAGCGGCCTGTCACAGCTGCGGCGCCCGTCCCTGCGCGTCAGGCGGCTGCTTCGCCGGCGCCTCAGCCTCAGCAGCAACAACCATACCAGCCGTCTGCCTCGCCAGCGTACAGCGGTCCTCGCGCTCCGGTCGCGCCTATCCCCATCAATCAGCAGCTCCTGAACCCGCTCATCCCCACGCAGACTGGATTGACTGGCTACATCCCAACGCGCAATACGGCGAGCCCCATGATGCCGCAGATGACGGGCTGGCAGCAGTCTCAGCAGCCTCAATTCCAGCCGCAGCCGCAAATGATGGCGCCCATGCAGACGGGCATGCAGACTGGCTTTGGCGGAAATGCAATGATGCAGCCCCAGCAGACGGGCTATCCCATGTGTGAGTTTTGAAAAAAGGCCTTGTAACGTTGTGCAGCTGTGAGGCTGACTCCTGCTCCGTCTTCTGCGCCTGCAGCACAGATGTCGCAGCTGTCGATCCAGCCGACTGGCTCGCCGTTTAACAACCCTGTCTCGACCTCGCCGTCCATGTTCGGCCAGCCCCAGCAACAGATGGGCATGCAGATGCCTCAGCAGACGGGGATGCAGATGCCTCAGCAGACGGGGATGCAGATGCCTCAGCAGACTGGGATGCAAGCCCCTGCTCCGGCTCCTCAGGCACAGAGCAGCCAGTCGGCCGACTACCAGCCTTCGAATATTTTCGCCCAGATGAAGGCAGGCCAGTTTGCAAAGCCCAACGAGGCGCCTCAGGACTCGAACAAGTATGACGGGCTCCGGCCGCAGCAGACCGGCTTTGCGGGCTTTGGACCCCCACCACAGCAACAGCAGCAGCCACAGATGTTCCCGCATCCGACTGGCTTCGGTGGCATGCAGCCTCAGCAGACTGGATTCGGGGGTAGCCAGCCGCAGCAGCCGCAGCAGCAGCCGCAGCAGTTCGGAGGGATGCAACCGCTTCAGGCGCAGCCGACAGGCTTTGCTCCGGGAGGATACATGACGGGATTCCCACAGCAGCCGCAGCAGACGGGCTACCAGCAGTACAGGCAGTACTGAGCGCGTAAAGCCGGCGGCTGAGTAAGCGCAGGCCATGCCCTATGACGAAAGAAGCGTCTCCAGAGTAGGCATGCAACAGCCCGGGTCTTGGGGGACTGCATGTAATATGTTTCAGTGCCGTGCCGCGAATATGTCAAGTTATGCACATCTTCCTCACGCCAACAGGTGGCCTTGACTGGCACATTGACCCGATCTGAGCATTATGCATGCGAGGTAGTGGTGCAGCAAGCGGGCTCCATTCGGAGTTGCCGACTCTGTAGCTATCTGCTTCTAGCGCTACAGGGAGTAGACACGTGCTCTTTTCCCTACAGCAACCTTCGTCTCATGACTCCCGACTAGCTGGAGATGTCGCCGTGACATTGACCGGCGCAGCGGGCGCAAGTGGCTTGTGCGCAGCCATGGAGTGGATGCTCCGCAGCCAGACTAGGGGGATAGATGAGCAGATGCGCGCGTAGACGGATGACGTGTATACCTATGAACCGTAGAGCAGCGTCAGTACTGTTCACGACAGAAGGCGCTCTCAATGGCGGCTCACGAGCTCGGAGAAGATGACAGCATCCACCTGCTTTCCTTGCAAGCTGGACGACGGATGGATCTTGACTTTCTGCGAGAGGGAAGTATGCTCGGCCCGATTAGCGAAGATGATGCATGAAAAGCGATTGCGCGCATGTCGAGCCACACACCATGGTACCCATGACCCGCCTGTACGAGTTGTCCGGCATGCGCATGGCCGTGTTGGTGAAGAGACCTTCGAGGAGGCATCTCAGGATCCCGTCCTCATTGTCCGTCTGCTCGCCGCCGTCTGCGGCACCACCTGCAGAATGGAGACCAAGCCTGTCGACGCGCTCCTTGAGCTGCTTGCGCGCGTCAAGGACGCCACTGAGCGTCTTCTGGCTGAAGTGGTGGTCTTTGCACCATTGCCTGCGCTCCCTGGGCGACAGCGCCGTGGCGGCCTCCTCGTACGCGCGAAGAACATTGAGGAGCATGAGATGGTCCCCGGTGCGGTGAGCGAACTTCTCCCGCGCGGCGTTGGCCAACTCGCGCGCCGAGTGCGGGACGGCGAGGAGTGCGTCGGCGGACCCGAGCAGCGCGAGCAGGTCGACGATTGAGGAAGTGCACCCGTGGTCAAAGGACGCGAGGAGGATCTTGGCTTGGCGAGGCTCGAGCGGCAGAGACGCCATCTGCCGGCCCAGGGCGGTGATGGTGCCCTTGTCCGAGAGGGCGCCCAAGCCGTATAGCTCGGTCAGCGACGCCGTGATGGCGTCGGTCGCGGGGCGGTCCATGAACTCGAACTTTGTGACGTCTTGCTGGCCCGCAGCGATGAGATGCAGCAGCGCAAACGTGAGGCTGCACCGCTGTATCTCCGGCGGGACGGTGGCGCGGAAAGTGTGGTAGTCCATCTCGGTGTAGAGCCTGAAGCACATACCATTACTCTATCACGTCGGCAGGGGGGAACGAGACCAAACATTGCCTAGAGTTAGCTATTTGCCAATGCGCGAGTGTGCGCTGCTCGAGCTTGAGATCTGCGGAGCCCACCTGCCGTCCAGCTCGCCCTGCCCTCTGCGTCGCATTGCTCATGCTGACGGGTTGCAGCATGAGGCTGTCGAGCCCGCTGCTCGCATGATACATCTTCTCCTTTGCCATCCCAGAGTCGATGACGTACTTGATTCCGCTGATGGTGATGGACGTCTCTGCTACGTTTGTGGCGAGGATCACTTTCCGCGTGTTGGGCGGGGCAGGGTTGAAGGCCTTGTTCTGCTCCGCGGGCGTCAGGCGCGCGTACAGAGGGCAGATGAGGATCTGCGCATCGGGCATGGCACACAGCATCAGCACTAGCATTCGGAGCCTTGAGCGGAAAGAATGAGGGCAAGAGACTCTGGGACCCACATCGCCTTTTTTGGCCCGGTCGACACTCGGCATGTACCCTTCGATGGCGGTCCGGACAGCTTCAATGTCGTCCTGCCCGGACAGGAAGCAGAGGATGTCGCCCGGAGGTAGCTGGTAGTGGATCTGAAAGACAGTCTTGTACGTTGCCTCGATGTAGTCCGAGACTGGCGCGTCGAGGAACTTGATCTCGACCTTGTACGAACGGCCCTGGATGTACAGGACTTTTGCGCTGGCAAGCCAAGTCGGAAGATTAGGCATACAGTGAGGATGCTGGTCAGCGATCGTCCCACCAGCTACGATTGCAGTCAGTGCACACGGAGCTCGCTACCAACTCGTTGTAGAATTTGCTGAAGCGTTCTGCGTCGAGCGTGGCCGACATGACGATGATCTTGAGTGGCCCGACCTGTCGATGCGTGCGGAGGCTCTTCTCGCCCGTCCTCGCGAGCTCTTTCCGCGCACGCTGGATCTGCTTGAGGAAGCCGAGGATCATGTCTGTGCGGAGCGTGCGCTCGTGCGCCTCGTCGATGGTGACAATGTCGTACTGCTCGAGCAGCGGGTCCGACAGGATCTCCTGGAGCAGCGTCCCGTCCGTGAGGTACTTGAGGCGCGTGGCGAGGCTCGAGCAGTCGTCGAAGCGCACCGTGTAGCCCACGAGCTGGCCCAGGGCGCACCCGGCCTCTTCGGCCACGCGGCGCGCCAGCGAGGTCGCTGCGACCCGCCGGGGCTGCGTCACTGCTATCCGTGGGTCTGGCCTGCAGATCCCGCTCGCGAGGAGGAACTGGGGTATCTCTAGCAGGGCGGAGGAGGGCGCGACATGGCGGCGAGCGTGTCAGCTGGGGGCCTTCATCAAGGGAGCTGACCAGCAGAATTGGATGGAGCACGCACGCGTGGTCTTTCCGGACCCCGTCTCGCCGAGGACGACGACCGTGTCCCTCTGCTCAATCTCGCGCAGTATCGCGTCCTTGGCATGCCAGACGGGGAGGTGCATCCTGCTGCTCTTGAGGAGGAACTCTGCCCTGGCGTGTCGCTCCGCTTTCTGCCGCTGGCGAGCCTGCTTCTTGCTCTCGCCTGCGAGGGTGGTGACTCTGGCCAGCTTGCGGGTGCCTTCTCCATCATTGTCGTCGTCATTGTCCTCCTCCTCGTCGTCGTCGTGGAAGGTCTTTACGCGCTTCTGGCTGCCTGACCCGTTGCGAGTTTGCCCGTGGCCGTTACCATTGACGTGCTTGGGCGAAGCAGAGGCAGAGGCAGGAGATGCTCCGTCCATGGCAGGCGTCGCTCCTGTTACACTTTTGGTGTCGATGCTGCCTTTGCCCTTGCTGCTGCTGCTGCTGTTCTGCTGCTGCT
Organism: Symmetrospora coprosmae; assembly: GCA_008802785.1. Taxonomy (NCBI): domain Eukaryota; kingdom Fungi; phylum Basidiomycota; class Cystobasidiomycetes; family Symmetrosporaceae; genus Symmetrospora; species Symmetrospora coprosmae. Next base: position 257,590 of record VUYT01000027.1, on the reverse strand, counting down.
TCTGCTTCTTCCTGTGGAAGACTGGCGGCACGAGCTCTTCGGGGTCGAGCGTGACTTTCGACGTCGACGCTGTGGGAGATGCGCCGTTGCCATCGACGTGCTGCAGCTCTGCCTCCCCATCGTCAAATACGTGGTGTGGCATGGTGTGTGTGCAGAAGGACAGTACTGCAGCTCGCCCGTTGCTTCTTCTGTAGACGAACGGAGAAAGAAGAAAGCTTCATCGTCGCCTCGTTGCGCGTCAGGACAGCTTGGACCCGCAACGACAGGCACGGAGAATGCAAGAAATGGCAATGACCGGGCATCGCACATCGCACATTGCATGTCGTATTCGCGACTGCATTTGAAAGCATCAAGCGTAGCACATCTCCCCACCAAGTGCGCCTCTGTGCATTAATGCAGCTCCAGGCGCCGGCATCTGCTCGCAGCGATGAGGACGTCGGCCAGCTGCAGTCCGCGCCCGGAGAAATGCGGGAGCTTCCTCGAAACCAGCAACGGCGGTCTGTGCGCTGCGATGCGATATATATATGTCATTCAAACACGCCGGAGAACAGAGTCCGGGCTCCGTTGCCCCTGAACTAGACCTAGACGAGAGGATCCGACGCGGCATTCTTCGTCGTCAGGAAGAAGGTCCGTACCGCCTGGACCGTCGTCGACCCCCTTCTGCATTCTCCGGATGTCCTTCTTCTGCTTCTGCTCTGCTCTGATCTGCTCTGCTCTGCTCTGCTCTGCTCTGCTCTTGCCTCTGCTCTCATCGCTGATCATAAGATACAGGCAGAGCTGGTTCCCTCCTCTCGCACTTCCGCTGTCCTCCACACCTCAGAGCTCTCCGCACTTGCACCGCACCCCCGCCTACTCGCAACATGGCCATCGCGACTGCTCAGCAGTTCATCGACATCATCAGGATCTTCGCAGCGAGCGTGTACGCGACTCTGATATGGGACTGGCTCGAGTCGCTCCACCGAGAGTACATTGTCATCTGGCGAGCAGAGTGGTCCGCCCTCAAGGCGGCTTACCTCTTCAACCGCTACTATGGCATCGTGCGCGGTCTCTAAGTGCATTCCGACCAGATGGAGGCGTGTCTGCATTCCCGCTAACGCCAAAGTTTCATTGCTCTCTCGCAAACAGGGCGCCTTTGCATGTGAGACCTGCTCTGCCGTGTCCTCATGCATACGCATCACTAGAGTGGCCCTGACGCCCCTCCACCCGCCCCGCAGTCACCCTCTTCGCCTACTGCAGCAAAACCATCTCAACCGAGACGTGCCGCACAATGGTCCACTTTGTCCCTGGCGTCTGCATCCCCGTCACGCTCGTCACGGAGCTCATCCTCGGACTGAGGTGCTACGCCATCTGGGGCAGGCAGCCCTGGATGCTCGGCGTGCTGCTCTTTGTGCTCACGGCAGAGGCTGGCGTCATGTGCTACGCCGCAGTGTCGGTGCAGTCCGTCATGCCTGATGGCATCCCTGGTCCGTGCCTTCGTGAGCGCAGCCTCTGCTCCTCCCCGTGCGCGACTGTCACCGCCGCTGATTGTGCTGACACCCCGCTTTGTCGTATCAGCCGCATCCTTGCCTGGGAGAGGCTCGGTCAACGCCGCCTTCTTCATGCTGCCTTTTGTCATCGACACGGGCCTGACGGCCATCACGTTCTACAAGGTGGGTCTCACTCTGCCCAACCTCGGCCAGATACGGTGCGCTGACAAATTCACTCATACAATCTCGCAGGCATACACGATCCAGAAGATCACCGGTCACTCTGACATTCTGCGACTGTTCATGCGGTGAGGCTTGCTTTTTCCTCCTGTACTTTCCGTGAAGTACAGGCTGAGGAGTGCCTTCCTTCCGCAGCGACGGCATGATCTACTACTTTGTCGTCGCCACCGTCAATCTGCTTTCAGCGGCGTTGTATCTTCAAGACAACGTCGGTCTCCAGGCAGTCAACGCTGCGGCTTCGCTCATGATTTCGCAGATCATGTGCAGCCATGTAGGTCTCGCCTTCTCTGCACATCTCGGCCTGCGCCTGCACGCTTCACTGAACGCGTAGGTTGCCCGTGGACTGTACACCCGCAGATGGTCCTGGCTCTGCGCGAGGAAGGCGCGAGGAACCGCCTGGGTGCGCAGCAGCGTGCCGGGAACGTCAACACGGAGAACCTCAAGGGCGCCGGATCCGTCGTCGTGCACGCGCCCGCTCAGGCTGTCCGCTCCGGCTCGAAGCACAGGCACCACACGAGCATTGTGCACGGCAACGCGCACGCGGGCATGGTCCGCCTCCCCGCTGCATCGAGCACCAAGGCGAGCGAGTACGACCTGCGCCGCGTGGCTGGGGGCCGCAGATTTGTGCCCACGCCCGCTGTCGACCATGACGTCGAGGCTGCGGAGCTCGACAGGGGGCACGACCGCCTCCGCGAGTCGGTCCGCGGCATCGAGGACGAGATCAGGGCCGCTGCGGACAAAGAGGAGGAGATGGCGCAGACTGTCAGCTCGAGCGAGTTCGATGTGCACAGCGCGCTCGATGTCGACATGGAGAAGGGCGGGTTCGGCGCCGGACATGGTGAGTGGTGCTTCTTGTGCTCTCGGGCTGATGATTGTGAGGGTCCAGGCTGACATGGTGCAACTGCAGGCAGCCTCGGCGGTCGATGAAGCGGCGGAGAGAGGGCCCCGTCTCATTTCCCAGATGATCATGCTCCCTCTCGGCGTTCCGCGACGCTGCAGCCGTCCAGCACCTCCACCACATTCGTTTCTCGGTTGGCCAGGCACAAGAGCAGAAGGAGAAAAGAGTCTGGACTGGGACACGTTGTCTGCTGTGTACGAAGTAGACACGGAGGGCAGTAGCAGGCGCTCATTGTAAGAAAAAGGTCTTCGGGCTGTCTGGACTCTTCGCCTCGCGTGCGCTTCGAGCCCAGAGGGTCTTTGTCCTGTTAACCGCACAGACAGCAAGGCGCAGGGAAGATCTGGAGAGTAGATGGTCAATGCGCAATGCAGTTGCAGGAGATCGATGAGAGAGGTGTCGCAACGACGCCAGCAAGGAGTCCGTCCTGCTGAATCCGAAGCAGCCAGGGGGACTGACTGCTGCTGCCATACCCCCTGGCCCGGGCTCCCCCTGAGGCCTGATGGGCGGGCAAGAATGCGCCCGACCAGTTTAGCGCATTCACGCATTCTTGTACTGTTTCTCCCTCTCTCTCGCTCGCTCAAGCTCTTCCCCTCCTCCCTGCTCACTCGTCTTCTCATCCCATCCCATCTCCAACGGCTCTTCTGGGTGCCAGCTTATCCTCACGACCCCTTTGCAGCAGCGCAGCAGCCCACATACTCTAGAGCTTCGCCTTTCTGCTATAGCGCACTCCCCTTTCGCTGCCCACGGTGACCAAGCTCGAACGACCCAAGCAGCTCGCTCACGTCGCCTGGCTGCAACCCACCCGCCGCAGCACTGCACCGAGCGAATATCGTCATTTGCACCTTTCAGCTCAGTGTAGCGCATCCCGCTCACAGCCGCGTTCCAGACATACCCGTCGCTTGCGCTTCTCGGGCGACCGCATCCTCCGACGCCACCGGGTCCGCCGCTCTTAGACACGACACAGCGCCACGATGGCAATTGCAACGGCTCAGCAGTTCATTGCTATCGTACAACTGTATGCAAGCTCAATCTTTGCAGCATTGATTTGGGACTGGCTCACCTCGCTGCATCGCGAGGTCGTCGTCATCTGGCGGGCCGAGTGGAACGTCCTCAAGGGCCTTTACTTCGTCGCGCGCTACTATGGCATTGTACGTACATAATCGTGCTCGCTTCTTTCCCGAGACGCGTAAGCTGAGTCTCCGACCGACTCCCGCTTCCTGCCGCAGGCCGCCTTCGCGTTTACGTTATACGCCTACTGCGGGACCATCTCGACCGAGAGGTGTAAGATGATGGTAGCCTGGGTCCCCGGCGTCGTCATCCCGCTCACCATTAGCACGGAGCTCATCCTCGGCATGCGATGCTATGCCATCTGGGGTAGAAAGCGCTGGATCCTCGTCATGCTTGCCGTGCTGATAGTGGCAGAGGCTGGAGTCATGATTCTAGCTGCGGGTGCGCGAGCCCTACTATGGGAACGTCACTCGGCTGAGGCTTCGAGCTAATCAGGCACCTAATTCCTTCTACCACCAGTCACGGTTCGCAGTGCTCTCCCTCCCGGCGTGCCCGGACCCTGTCTCCGTGAGTCTCGCCAGCTCGACTCTGCATCGACAACACGACGCAAGTTGGACGCATGCTAAACTCATGCGCATCCCGTCCGCAGCCGCCTCTAATTCTGGCACCGGGCGAAATCTCCAGAGTGCCTTCTTCTTCGCGCCCGTGGTGGTCGACCTTCTCCTCACAGCACTCACGTTTTACAAGGTGGGGCTCTCCCACTGCAATTCGGACTGGACCGCTTCTGATTCATCGCTGTCCCCTTTCCACAGGCTTTCACAATTCAGAAGCTCTCGGGCGAGTCCCAGATTTTGCGCCTCTTCATTCGGTGAGTCGCGCGCGCTGGCGCGCGTGGGCTCGATAAACAGCGCAGCCGCTGATATTCTTGTCTACAGCGACGGCCTCGTCTTCTTCTTCGTCGTCACCGGTGTCAATGCACTCTCTGCGGCCTTCTACAGCCAGAACAACGTCGGCCTGCAGGCTGTCAATGCAGGTACGACTCGCCTACCTCACCGCGAAGGATCTCGATCTCGCAAGTTACTGACACACGTCTGTCCAAACAGGCGCATCCCTCATGATCTCGGCCATGATGTGTTGCCATCTCGTTCTGGGCCTTCGCGAGGAAGGCGTGCGCAGCAAGCTTGTCGGCGTGGGCGGTGCCAAGAACGTTGCGACCGAGCACATTCGGACCAATATGGCTGCGGCCGGCGGAGGCGGCACGAGCCAGGCGAAAGTGGAGGGCAACGCGCATGCGGGCGTCATGCGCCTCACGCCGCGCACGCCCGACCTCAACGCCCGCCCGCACTCGCCCGCGCAGCCGTTCAGCAACATGCGCGCCAAGGACCATGACGACGGGTCGGATATGGATACCGAGTACGACGAGGTCAAGCTTGAGAAGATGCAGACGCTGGATGTTGTCGCGAGCGCAGACAAGGGGCGCGATCTGGAGAAGGGCGGGATGGTGAGTTGGTAGATTTGACTAGCGGCAGTCAGCCCGGCAGCTGACTCTGTTTGACATCCGCACTGCAGGCCGTCTAGGGCACCATTTTTGGATTGTCGCATCGCATTATATCGCTTCCGATCTCTGCATCACTCACGTCTCATCTATCATGTCCAGTTCAGCCCTTGTATGATTCACGCAGGCACTTATCCCAGCACATCCGGAGGGCACTTATCGCGGTACCAGACAGTGTCGAAGTTCAGCGGAGGCCTGCCACAATCGCATCCTGGTGACCTACTGTATCCGCTCCGTTCCGTTCTCTGCACCGCCTTGACGCTTTCGACCGTCTGACAGCTCGCCGCACCTGCCGCCCTAAAGTGAACTGTGCACTCGAGACCTTTGTGTGCCCATCCAACTGACCCTAATCACAGTTTTCATGGCTCTCCTCTGCTCGCATCCCCATCCCCACAGCCCATCATCCGTCTCCATGGCAAGCCGTACTCGACAGATCCGCAACGGCCCTATCACGGGGCTCCGGTCGTCTGGCCCAGATGCGCCTCGTTACTACTCCCTGACGGAGCTCAATACCATCCTCACTGACCTGCCCACCGCGCCGCATAGGTCAGACTCGAGTGGGACCATTACAGGTGGCTCGTCAAGGAACGGCTACAGGTCTCGCGCTGGCGGGCAGATAGCTCCCTCCGTAGCATACCGGCATGTACCGCCAGCTCCTCGCACGCCGATAAGCATATTATCGATAGACCCGCCTACCGCAACTTCTAGCAGGAGACCGTCCGAGGCACCAGACGCCGTTACTCGGCAGTCTCGCCCTATCGCTTCATCGTACACACCGACAGGACCCAGCTCTAGGCCCATACAGCCACAGAGCGTTACTCCGAGTCCACCTCCTGCACGAATGCCGATGGCCAACTGCCGTTTCGTCTATCCCCACACATCGCCACACACCTTCGAGATAAGCTTCGTCTACGATGATACGCTGGCGAGTAGATACCGCAGAAACGGCAAGAGCGCACCTCTAGGGGCAAAGGTGACACCGAAGACAAGAATCACCTTGACATCGTCGAAAACGTCAATCACCAATTCTATTGAGGCGTTTCCAAGCCTCGCTGATTCGATGCCCTTTCCGGGACGCGGGAGTGGCAGGCAGTATTTGGACGCTTTACGTGTGGAGCACATTTTACACGCTGAGGTGGAGAGGATGCCACCTCCGGTCAGACAGTCTCAAGCTGCATCCCAGTCGAGTGGGTTCTTCAGAAGAAGGACACTCAAGCTCAAGGAGACGTTGCCGGCGACCACAACTTACAATTGGGTCGGAATCACGCACAGATGATGAGCTCCTGAGGTCCCTAGCCGTCCCGGGCGCGCAGGGTCTCACACCGCCTCCCATTGGAGCGGCTGACGATCGTTCTGCAATTCTCTGGCGGCATCCAGCAGAGACAGGCTCTGATGGTGTGGTAAGGTAGATAGAATTTTGGATAGTATCGCGAGCGGAGGAGAGCAGTCCGATCGGGCAGAGCGTAGCTTTGTAGTCAGCCATGGGAGGTATGGGCCCATTGATATTCTGGCGGCTGTTCAGGCCCCTGCAGACCGAGCGAGCCGGTGGCATCCCGGAACACGACAAGGGGCGGCCAGAGGACATCAGGCGCTCACACGCTGTGAGGGCCTGCCAAAAGAGCTTCCGCATCTCAGCCTGATATTCAGCAGTGCCGAAAGCTAGCAGCAGCAGCTGTGTCACAGTCAAGTCACTGCCCGCCCGAGCCGGGTCGATCGTAGCAGGCTAGGAGACTCCGCAGCTCCAGAGCGGACTAGACGAAGTACCCGTGTTGCAGGGTAAGAGATGAGTGATGGTGCTCGTATCGCTTTGGGCAGTCAGTATTGGCTCGGAGCGTCAGGCTGGAGTGGCTCGAACGGCTGTCAACTACGACATTTCTAGTCTTCACTCACGCAGGATCTGCGACTGGGACACGGAAAATTGATCTCCAGGGACAGTAAGACGGATCCACCTCATTCACCGTCCCCGGAGCAATCGAGGTCGTCAAGGCAGACCTCGCCACCCGTGCCCTCTCCCGTCCCATCCCCTGGTGCGGTGACCGTGGCTTTGATAGTCACCTTAGGCAGCTCGACGTCCTTGGCCGACAACTCCTTGTAGGTAGAGCTTTCCGTCCCTCTGGCAAAATCCTCCGCATTGTCGGCCAGGCTCTGTAGGAGCAACCGATTGGAGCAGCGTTAGACTGGTCCGCGGTGTGTGCAGGTGAAGGATGAGAAGGACGACATACCAGGACGCAATTCCCTCTTGCAGCACTCTCGCTGGCCCAGCTGCATACAATATGGGCGAAGCCTGTCGCGAACGGGCAGATGGTAACGTTCGAATCGATATATCAGTTCGCCGACAAGGCGCGAGACGTGATGAGGCACAGGGCGGCCACTCACCGACGTTCTTGCCGCCAGTTGCCCAGTCACCATTCGGCAGCTCCGGCGCGAATACAAATCTGGCATCAGTGCTCGTTTCGTTGAGCCTGCTGATTAAGCCTGGATGTACCAGATCAGGCGAAGCATCAGCCGGGGATGCGTGGCAATCAGAGCGGAAGGAACGTACGGTCAATCCTGCCTTTGAGATCTCCGTCGGACGTGAGGTCGAGCGCCACATCGTTCTCATTGGTAGATCTCCAGCCGTCCGCGGCATAGTCGATCTCAAACAGCTTTGCCTCGAGGATGGGTCCCAACTTATCTACCGCGCCTTCGAAGGCAGTGAGATCGGGTACCTTGCGCGTACTGTAGTCCAACGTCTTCTCGCTTCGAGCGGTACTGGCGAAGAGGATGACGGCTGAGGACAGTGCAATTGCTCGTGGCAGGGACGATAATGATGGCATAGTGCGATGCCGGGTGGTAAAGTGTATGGAGTAGAGGCTGAGACGGTGTTCGGGCACGAGAGAAGAGCACAGCTCTTTACGGGGACGTTGGCTTAGGGAGAATGGGATAGAGACCGGCTCTAGGTTGGGAGACGTGCTTGGGTTGCTGGGTCCAGAGAGAACAGAATGGCAGTCCGACGTGCGGCTTTATGACCGAGGACGACGCGATACGGACTCTTGCCACACTGAAGGCTGTCCAGAGGGCGACTTTGGAGCGGACCGGTGAACTCCCGGATGGCGTCAAGGGGCGGTACTGTAGTAGGGGCGCGAAATGCACACGCTGTTAGGGGCTACTGAGAGCCATTCCGCATCTCAGCCTGAGATGGCGCTGGCGGCGAATTGTAGTGCAGGGTGCGGCTGCCAGACAGCGCAGAACGCACTCGCATTTGGCAGGGTGAGCATGTCCGGCAGCGGATAGCTTTCGCGTATCGAAGCTGGGGAGTGTAGGAGGCATTATGCTTCTACAATACTGCTACATCCTTCCTCTTGTTCCTTCTTTTCGCAAGTGTTTTCATCGCAGAGGCGAATCTGTCTTGTCCTGCTGTGGGTTGCCCTAGTCTCGGCTTTTGCTCGACTGTCTCCTTCACCTGCGACACGCGGTCCGGGGAGGTCGAGCCGCTCTGTAGTCTTGAAACGTCAGGTCGATCGCTTGAACGTCTACTGAGCTGGCTTGCGTTGATGCTGTAGGGCGTGGCTGATGCAGTATGCTCAAGGCTGCTGGGCGCCCTTTTTTCCTGGTAGAGCGTCCCTCCCATCCGATGTTCGGCGATCTCGATGGTCAGGCGGGATTCAGACTTGTTTGTGTCGCTGCCTGACGCTGATGCAGCTGCTCGGCTTGCCCGTCTTATGAGTAGAGAGGATAGGTAGCCCAGCGTGGCGCCCAGCAGGACGGCCACGGTCGCAAAATAGATGACATGGCGGTTCTGCAGCTATATGGGTCAGTGACTGCACTGTGTAGACGTGACGAGGCTGCCTCACTCTGTAGAACAGCGCCAGTACGGCCATGGATGGCTTCACGACCAGCAGCTTCAGGGGAAACAGGAACGGTGCGAGGAGGACGAGGAGGACGGACGCAATTGTCGAAAGGAGGTAGACAACGACGGTGTAGAGGAAGCTGAGCGCGAGAGGTAGCGCTCGCAGGAGGATCCATCGGAAGGGCAGCAGGAGGATGCTTGCGATGCCAGTGAGGGCTGGAGCCTGTGCTGATGCCCCTGCAGCCGGAATAGCCGATGACGCGGCGTCTGCCACGCCGGACATGCTGAACGGCGACGGGCTGCCAGTAGGGCAAGGGAGGGCGACCGACCGGTCAAGTCTAGGCTAGCCTTGCCATGTGTGCCATTGGGTGAGTAGCAGCAGGAGAAACGAGGAAGGAGAAGCTCCGCTCCAGTGTGGTTCCGTCGACGGAACATGTGACCTCCTCGAGTCGATCAGGGCGGAGAACGGCCGGGCTTATCGTATCGAGGCTCTGCTCTCGAACTGTACTCGTATCCCACCTCGTACAAGGACAGTAGGGAAGAGCAGCAACATATACGCGAACTACAGTATATCGCACCATGGCATCACAATCCGCGAATGGCGACATTCTCGCCAGCATCCTCGCCGAACTCCGGGACCTCAAGTCGTCGCACGCGTCGCTTGAGCAGCGGCTCGAGACGCTGGCGATAAGCTCCCCCTCTCGCAGCACGACGCCCATCACTGGCAATGGCAGCAGCAGCAGCGTCGCACCCATTGCTATCGGAGCGCGCTCGCCTGGAGGAGCAGGCGGACTGAGCACGAGCGCAGGCAGCCCGCCTGTGCTTAACCAGTTCGCCGCCGGCTCTCCAGGCTCGCCTGGCAGCGGCGTCGGCAGTGGCAGTGGCTATCAGCGCAAGGCGTCTGTCGACTACAACAGCATTGGCAACGCGGCCAAGCAAGAGTACCTCAACTGGACGAGGAGCAACAGCGGAACACCCCAAGGAGGCATCTCCGCCTCGGATCCGAATGGCAAATCCAGCGGCAGGACCGAGTCGGACGCCGCCACAAGGGCAATCTACCCTTCGCGCGCCATCCTGACCAGTGTGTTTTGCGTGCCGTCTTCGTCTTCGAGCTCATACTATATGAATAGCGTATAAGAACTGACGGCTGTTGCTCTTGTTGCGCAGCCTACCCGGGCCAGGTCGGTGTAACCCCGCTGCCCCTCAAGTGGGGCGCAGCCACGGCAGAGGAACGTGGGCCCATCCTCGCGAGTCGACAGCCTCTCTCTCTGGCAAAGAGGAATGCCATCGGCGCCTACGGAGGTGCATACTCGATCTACCATGCGCTTTCCGTCGCAACTGGCGCACTCTCAGCTGCGCAGAGGCCCAACTACACGCACACGGTGAGCCCACACTGCTTATCCGCTCATCTGGCTGTACGCCCAAGCTGAGATGTGATCCGGACACAGGAACCCACCTTTGACGTCCTGCCGAACCCGTCCTGGTTCGACCCGTCCAAGATCTGCGTCCTCGACCCGTGGGGCCATCTCGCACAGACAAAGTTCAAAGCGCAGATAGACGCCGGGATCGACATCCGCCCTACGCTCTCCATCACGCGTGCGCACCTCAAGATTGCCGAGCTGGACGACGCGGCTGCCAAAGGCCGCTTCCCCATCGATGGCAAGATCGTCATCCCCTCGGCCGCCGCGACACTCGCAGAGTCGCTGACCACGGACAGCGCGGACAAGCTCGACCCGCAGGCGACAGAGGTCCTCAACAGCATCAAGGACAGCGCAGGTGTTGAAGTCAACGTATCGAAGGTCGCGTTCGAGAACGTGTGGTACCTGCCGGGCGTGGCGGACAGGCTCGGCGTCAGCGAGCCCTTGCTCCGACGATGCCTATTTGAGGACACTGGTGGCATGTGTGAGTGCTCTGCTGTGCGTCTGTCAAAGCTTGTCAGGCATCGCGCTGATAGCTTCGCACACTGCAGACCCGGAACTCCTCACTCGACCCGACCTAAAGGTTTTCCTCCCTCCCATCGGCGGCGGGACGTGCTACATCTTTGGCCCGACGCAGTATCTGTCTGATCCGAGCAAGAGTGGGCTGGCTTGTTACCTCGAGGGCATGTCCACCTGCACGAGCTGCCACGACTGACGCACCTGTCCCGCAGAGCTCGCTGTGCGCGTGCACGATGCCTGCTCCGGGTCCGATATCTTCGGGGTGCGTATCTTTCCTTTGCTTCGCTTCAGAATTGAGATCCTTTGCTAATGGACGTTCCAACCCTCTCTTATCCAGTCCGACATCTGCACCTGCAGGCCTTACCTGGTGAGAGGGACATCCGAAATATGTGCATGTCATCACCTACTGACAAGCCTTGCGACGTCTCGACAGCTGCACGGCATCGAAGAGTGCATCAAGATGGCACAGAACGGCGGTGTCGGCCTCGTCGTCTACTTCCAGAAAGAAGGACGCGCACTGGGCGAGGTCACCAAATACTTGGTGAGCAGCGTTACGTTGGGCGTGCCATCCGAGCTTGCGTCGTGACAAGGACCGCTTACCCCGTTCAAAACAGGTCTACAATGCCAGGAAGCGCGGAGGCGATAGCGCAAGCACGTACTTTGCTCGCACCGAGAACATCGTGGGTGTCCATGTCTCAGAGAAAAGGAGCTAGGACTGAGTCACCTTGTACGCACAAACAGGCCGGCGTCAAGGACATGCGGTTCCAGGCGCTCATGCCAGACATCCTGCACTGGTTTGGCATTCAGAAGGTGCGTCCGCTGCGGCGCGACGATTTCGCGTAAGAGTCTGCTGACGCTGTCGACCCATACTGCCGCAGATCGACGACATGGTGCGTTCCTGGGCCCGCTTCAGACATTACTCTTTGCGCTTGCTCACGTCTCGATGCCATGCAGTACTCCATGTCGGACATGAAGCACGACGCTATTGTCAACTCGGGCATCAGCATTGGAAACAGACACGATCTTCCTGCAGAGCTCATCCCGCCCGACTCGCAGGTGGAGATCCAGGGTGGGTCAAAGGACCACGTGGAGATTCCCGGGCGGCCCGGGAATCTGCTCCATTGACGCTAACGGTGCTCTCCTTGCCTCCTTACAGCGAAAATCCAGGCGGGATACTGGTCGTCGCGGGGGCCCGTCACGAAAGAAGACCTCACCAAGACTGTTGGAAGGTGAGTTGCGGGAATGCCCATGGAAAATTGAGAAGCGCCGGCTGACCCGCGCTGTCCTGCAGATCATGGGAAGACCTAGAACACTGAGACTGGAGTATTATCAAGATGCGGACACCGCTGCAGAGCAGTTTGACGGCCTGGTGTGCTGTCCCAGAGAAAGTATGAGGGCGTGGCTCGGCCCTGTCCCGACCAGACGTACAAGTAGACAAGTCCGCATGAAACTCTACGCTGCGCGTTCCGCTTGCATCGATATGCGAAGGGTCTGCTGGCGGGTGCGGGGATTGCTTGCTTTGTGATGAGAGCCTCGGGCGGTCCTGGCTTTTGGGAGGTCTGGGCGGACAACGGCAGGCGGACAGCGGGACAAAGTCCGTCAAAAGCGCATGGCTTGAGTCGATTGTAGGAAGCGTATGTTACAGCATGCGGCTCGAGTCTCCTCTCTCTTTGCCAGCCGCATCGTGCAAAGTTCCTCTCGACTTGCTCTGGAGCTCTGCCAACCCCCACTCGGCCTGCGTCTCATTCCGAGCTCGCCACAATCTCGCACCTTTCTGTCCCTGACCAGCACATCGCTTGAAGGTGAGCTCGGCCGCAAGTGTATTTGCGTCCGACTCGCCTTCGATTTACAAGCGCTCTGGCAGTCTGCCAACCGCTCAACCTCTTCGTCTTGACCCACCAGCTGACTCGCCTGCTCGTCTCGACTTCCCCACCACGGGTGAAGCGTACTCAGAATTATGGACGGTAGCAACAGCAGCGGGCAGCTCGACATGGGCTCCATGCTGGATTTAGTCAGTCATCTATCCCTATCCTGTTCAAGCGCAGGCGTTCTGCTGCCGCTACCGCCTGCCTGCTGTTTTGCTGGCGGTGGTGGTTGCACACGTCAACGTCAACGCGGCAGAACGGACCGTGCGCTGGCCTGGCGATAATGCGCAGACGTTGCCGAAGCAGCAGCAGCAGCAGCAGCAGCGGCTCGTTGCAGCAGACACGAATGTTGAGGCTCTCGTAGCATGCGCTGACAATCTGACCTCTCCTCCTCCGCTGCACCCAGGTCTTCTTGTTTGACACGACAGGGTCGGTGAGTACGGACGCGCTTAGCCTGCTGCGTGTCTGCACACAGCTGCGGAAGGGAAGGATAACTGACTGCGGTCCTACATCATGCCGGTTGTTCCCTTAGATGGGGAGCTACGTGAGTCTGAGCTACTGCATTCCGTTGCATTAGGCCACCGCCCCGCCTGGCACACGTGTTTACCGTATCGAATTCCCCTCCTCCACAGATCGCCTCGGCCACGCAAAACATCGAGAAGATTTGCGACGCCATCATCTCGTCCGAGAAGTTGCCGTCGGCCGACGCGCTGCGCCTTGCCGTCGTGGCGTACCGGGACCACCCGCCGCAGGACGTGAGCTACGTCACAAAGACGCTGCCGTTCACGAGCAACGTGCGCGAGATGAAGGACTTCCTCAAGAATCTGTATGCGAGTGGAGGTGGAGACGGACCTGAAGCCGTCACGGCGGCGATGAAGGAGAGCTTGGACCTCGAGTGGCGACCGAACGCGAGCAAGATGACGGTGCGTACGGGACTCTCCCATCGATACAGCGCAAAGTGCTGATCTCTCCCGTCTGCTCCCCTTGGCAGGTCCTCATCGCAGACGCGGTGAGTGCGTCTATGCAGCGTGCACAAGCTCGCCCTGACTGACTTTCTCCCGATGGTCTCCTTTGCTGTAGCCACCGCACGGCATCGGAGAGTACGGTGACGGCTTCAGCCAAGGCTCGCCAGACGGTGAGGGCGCTCCGAAGATATGGCCTGCCATGTCCCGCGACTCGCACTGACCTATCTCGCCTACAACCTAAAAGGCGCCGACCCGTTACAGCTTGCTCGCCAAATGGCACAGCTTGGCATTGCATTCGTGCGTATCTATCCGATCTCTTGATTCACATCCTGGTGCCTATAGTCTAACACCCTCGCACAACCACTGCAGTTCGTCATCGCCTGCGAACCCGCCCTCTCCCAATACACAAATGCGACCGATTTCTTCACTGGCATTGCATCCATCGGCTCGGGCGCCATGCTGCCATTAGTGAACGCAGAGGCGCTGGCAAGAGTCATCATCGGCAGCGCATTGGAACACCTCGAGCTGGAGAAGCTCATTCACGAGGTGGGAGCTGAGGTGGCTGCCAGGATCCACAGCGGGCAAGAGAGCGTCGACGATGTGGCGCGAGCACTGCACGAGGCACTCTTGTTGAGGTGCGTCCTATTCTAAGCCGACCATCTGCCCGGTACTAGCTGAACGATCGCGCCGCCCTCCTCTCCATGCAGAAACGAGACCACCAAAAAGGTCAAAATCAAGAACATCTACAGACCCACAGCCGAAGGAGCCCACAATGTCGAGGTGTGGCGCTCAGCACAGACGATCCAAGAAGCGCGGCCGCATCTCAAGAAGGTCACCGGCTCACGCTTCACGGATGAATACCTCGAGCAGCGCTATGGCCGTGGCTCGATCTACAGTCGCGCGCCTGCTCTCCCCAAGCGAGAAACGACGCCACCCCGCAGCACTGCACCTTCTGGGACAGGGTCAGGATCGCCCAGCTCACCAAGCCGCGCCGTCGTCTCAAGCTTTGCGAGCTTTTCCGCACCGAAGCAATCGCTCGCAGACACGCCCATTCACTCGCAGCCGGCCACAGTGTCACACTCGATGTTTGGGACCATCCCAGCCTCGCCGCCGCAGGCCAGCACGGCGAGCTTCTCGGACATGCGCTCCGGCGGCACGTCTAAGCCTAAGCGGCGCGCGGGAGGGATGGGCGGCGATGATGACGACGACGACGACGATGATGATGACGATGGGGACGGGATTGCACTCAGACAGGGTGCCATTTCACTCGATCAGGCCAAGCGGATCACAATGCAGTCGGCCTGGCGCGGGCTGCGGGCGTGAGTCTTTTCGTCCGCGCTGAATCCCCTGCATCGCTCGTACCGGTACCCGACATCAGCATCTGCAATCCAGCACAGTATCAGCAGCAAATTGGGGAGCCAGAGAAGCTCAGCGCCTTGTTGTATATCCCCTTCGTTATCGCAAACACGGCTGCCTCACTGGGCGCTCGCTCCTGGTCGCCAGCACCGCGCTGTCGACAGGTTGGGCTGGGCCGAACGAGAGTACTGAACCCCTGTCTACACACTGACGCAGCTACAGACATCGACATCGACATCGACATAGACTCATCTGATGCCGTCGAGACCTCGCTGACCACCTCCTTTGCTCAGGATTCTCGAGCTGGGCGCCGCATCTCACCAATTCCGAGACCGGCCCAGGAATGTCGCGCGAAGAGGGGTTCAGAAAGGCTCTCCTGGCTCTTTCCTGCCACACTATAAGAGCGGGGACCATGTGGCTCTTTCTTGCTCTCTCATCTTCCCATCACTTTATCAATCACAGGCTCTTCCACAGCCTTGACAGACCGACTCTCCCTCATCTCACCCACATCCGATACACAACAAACGGACAATACACAAGAAACGGAGCAGAACGATACAATGGCTTCTATGGCGCTCACCGTTGCAGCTTCTGCTCTGTCAAAGACTGTCCTCCCGGAGGCCGAATCGTACTGCCTGGTCAAGGCGCTCTCGCAGCCGCAGCAGGTGGGGTGCTACCTCGATATTGCGCTGTCGCATGTCCAGCGCTTCACCTCAGCGGGCAGCGGCGGTCGTGCCATCTCCTACGCTGAGGAAAGGGCCATTGCCGCTGCTCGACGATGGTATGGCAAGGTTGAGAGAAAGGTGAGCCACATCCGCCTGTTCCAATCCAACGCCGTTAATCCGGCTGACATGACCAATGATCTGATCTCTGACTCTGATTCGATGGAAAAGGCTGTCTCGCTGTCAGCTGAATCTGAGCTCGAGCTGAAGGCGCGCTTCGGCGCTGCCACCTCTCCTCTACTCCGCTCGTGCCCGCCCTCCACCCTAGCGCTCGCTTCTCCACTCGCACTCGCACTCGCGCACCCGCCCCGCTCTTCAAGCACCTCGAGCGCTATGCGCTTCCTGCCAAGCTGCATGCGTGCACCTGGCCAGAGGCGCGTCTCTCCCTACACGGCTCCGCTCTCCACCTCCGCCACCCCGCTCCACTCGTCCAGGGTGCGCGCCCTCCACTCCCTGTTCGCGGGCTCGCCCATTCTCCCCGCCCTCCGGGCCACGCGCCCTTGAGCACCTCCTCTAGGTCCACTCCCGCGGGGCTCTGCTGTCTGGAAGTCGCAAGGGTCGGCGGCCGGTCCGTCTGCGTGCGCAGCAGACGGATCGGTGCCGACTTGAGCAGCACTCAAGAGGCGCCTCCAGCCATGCAGACCATATCACAAGAGGCGGCAAAGCAGGGCTCGGGCTCAGACCGAGTTCAACATGGGAGGCGCTGGTGTCGCGGCACCATGCCGCAGTCAAAGGGATGCCCGGCATTGGCTCTGTTCATCTTAAGCATCGAGGTAGCGCAAGCAGCTGCTGCTCTAGCGCTCTGCTGCTTGCGCTCTGCTGCTTGCGCTCCAGCAGCTGCTTGCGCTCTGTTGCACCCACACATTCGTTACGATACGACGATCAAGCTGCGCAACGCGGGCACCCGATATACACAGTACGGGGCGCGAGCCTGAAGGAATCGTTCAGAAAGGCTTGGCCAGCATGAGCTTCAGGACACCATCCCTCCGCACTCCCTGCTGTCCGGTCTTTCCGATCTCGTCAGTCGAAGCCACATCACCGGTCTCGCCGGCCTACCATCCTGCTGGCACACAGCAGCAACGAGCCGGCACTCTCGCCTGGCTGGCATCATCACAAGTCGCCACCTGGAAGCGCGGGGAACGGACAGCCGAACAAGCGCTCCTCCTCGGGTGCAGCCTGTCGCTCCTGTCAATCCTGGTGCTTGCGGTCCTCGACGCGCTCGATCAGAGCACACGGCCAACGACGGCTGCCCAGACGGTGCTCCTGGCACTTCAGGTGGTGCTTCAGTTCCCGTTGTGCAGTATCACCTTGCCAGTCCTGCTCTACCGAGCTTGCGTGCCTGATGATGATGATGAAGAAGAACGGGACCTCCGGGGGCGAGACGGGTCCAGTCTCGAAGATGGCGACATGGACGAGGAGAACGCCTCGGTGCCTACTGGCCTGTCCCGAGATGAGCTCAAGAAGCTACTCCGCGTCGAAGAGGCGGTGTCAGAGTCGACAGTGGTGGAGGCAGCCGGAGGCGACAACTGCCCCATCTGCCTCGAGTCGCCTGGATCGCTGGCCATGGCCATCCTCCCGTGCCGCCATGCTTTTCATAGAGATTGTGCCGCCTCCTGGCTGGCCAGATGTAATTCGTGTCCAGTGTGTCGAGCTTGTGTAATGCTAGTCTGCCAGTGAATATATACAATGTCTCCGTCTGCAGCTGCCCGTTCCCCTTCAGCGCCCAATGCGCCACGGCGCTCGCACACCGAGCACAGTGGCCATGCATGCTTGCGCATGGCCTTGTGCTGGATGCAATGTTGTCGCGTCATCATTTACATCTTTTGCTCGTCTCCCTTTTGTCCCGGAATCGTATTGAGCCCAACCCTGTCCGCGTCCGTGTCCATCCAGCCTGGCCTTCTGACGACACCCATCCCCCATCCATCCCGAGGACAGCCCGGCAAGCTGGATCAGCACGAATTCTACCGTCGCAAGAGCATGGCAAAGAAGAAGAGCGCAGGCGCGGGTGGAGGTGCTGCTGCGGCTGCTGCAAAGAAGCGCGCTGCTGCTGCCGCTGCTGCTGCTGGTGCGAACGGACCGACGTGAGTTGGTCGTGGTCGTGTGCGCGTGTCGGTCTGCAGGCTGCTTTGGCCACCGCAGACGGAAATCTGATCGTGGCATCTCCATCGAACAGCAATGGCACAGCAGAGACACAGGCGAACGGCAATGAGCACAGCGACGGATCAGGTCAGGACCCAGAAGGCGCATCCTCATCCCCGAGCGAACCGCCTTCATTCGCATCAGGCTCGTCCTCCGAGTTCACGTTTTCAGTAAACCCGGACGGTGCGCGAGCGCCTCTTCTCCTGCACTGGCTGTCTGCATAGCAAGCTAGGCTGATGCACGCAGCTCGCACCTGTATGCGCTCGGTATCTCCAGGCCTGACCTCATCCCAGCGCGCTGAAGCCAGGAAAGCCGACGGCAATGCCAAATTCAAGGCGGGCAGCTATGGGGTGAGGAGGACCGCGTTTGGCCTCAAAGGGCACATGCTGCACCAGGCTGGTCATGCTACTGAGCAATACACGTACACGCCGCTGTTCTCTAGGCCGCCGTAGACCTCTACACCGAAGCCATCGAGCTCGAGCCGGAAGAGCCGTCCTACCTGACTAACCGAGCGGCTGCCTACAGTCAGTGGCGTCCACATGTCCGCAAGACCCGCCCGTCCAGCTGACCTTCCCTCTGCTTTGACAATCCACTCTACCAGTGGCCATCAAGCAATTCACCCCGGCTCTGGCAGACTGCCAGAAAGCTGCCCTCCTGCAATCCGCTTCGCCACAGGCAAAGACGCTGTCCCGCGTGGCACGGTGTCAGATTGCGCTCGGCTCAATAGACGATGCGGCGCGGACAATTGCTGAGTGTCTGAGCATCGAGCCAAACAACTCACAGGCCGTGGGCGACCAGGCGCGGATAGAGAAGATCCGCGGAGACCTCGCCAACGTGACGCGGCACCGCTCAAAGAAGGAGTGGACGTACGTCATCTTTGGCCTCGACAGCCTCGAGAAGGAAGTCGCGCAGGCACCGTCGCAGTGGAAGGTGTACCGCGTGGAAGCGCTGCTCGGCAAGAAGAAGCTCGACGAGGCAGCGTCGCTGGCGACGGACCTGCTGAGGGCCAACTCGCAGGATCCGGACGCGCTCTGGGTTAGAGGATTGGTCCTGTTTGCCCAGGGTAACTCGGCGCAGGCTGTCGCGCACGCACAGGCGGCATTGCGGAACGACCCGGATCACGCCGAGGCGAGGACGCTCCTCAAGCGGACACGTCTGGTCGACTCGACGAAAGAAGCGGGGAACGAGCTCTTCAAGAAGGGACAGCATGCGGAAGCGATAGAAAAGTACACGGAATGCCTCGAGCTCGTGGGCGAAGAGAACGAAAACATCCGGATAACGCTCTTGTCGAATCGTGCGACGGCGTACCAGAAGGCTGGGAACCACTCTGCGACCATCAAGGATTGCGACGAGATTCTCAAGGCACAGCCAAAGCACTTCAAGGCGTGGGTGCTTACCAGCGATCCTTCTCACCGATACCGTCTTCATGTATTGTTCTTTTGGCTGACGCACGTCGGGTCGCCGGGTTTGTAAATCACAGGTTGCGGTCACGGGCGAGAGCACATTTCGCGGAGGAAAGTTACGAGGCTGCTGTAGCAGGGTTCGCTGCCGCCTTCCAAGAAGCGCCAGCTGGGACTGCCGAGGAGCGGGCCATGAAGACAGAGCACAGGCAGGCTCAGGTTGCTCTGAAGCGATCCAAGACGGTGGACTGTGCGTGTCATCCGTTCTCCGAGGTGCGCAGAGGCTCAGATACTGAAGTTGCGCGTCACTCGACACTTCTGCAGACTACAAGATCTTGGGTGTCGGCAAGGATGCAACCGAGGTGGTGCGTGTCACGACAGTCGGCTCACCCGCTCCAGAGCTAGCTGATGTGGTCGGCTGCTTGTATGTGGATATCGCATTCGCACACCCAGGAGATCAAGAAAGCCTACAGGAAGCAGAGTTTAGTGCATCACCCAGACAAGGGCGGTACGGAAGAAAAGTTCAAGGAGGTGAGCTCCTGAGCTCATGGCTATGTGACTGCTTCGACGAGTCGGCTAATGCGTCAAACGGCACCAGCTCTCCGAAGCGCATGCCATCCTGTCAGACCCGCAAAAGAAGCGGAGATACGATCTGGGCGAGGACGATGACGACTCCGGCGGCATGTCGGGCGGCTTCCATCACCATCCTTTCGCGCACGGCGGCTTTGGCGGTGGTGGCGGTTTTGGAGGAGGTTTCGAGAGCGGCGGCATCAACATTGACGACTTCCTCAATGGCGGCGGTGGCAGGCGGCCGCGCGGGTTCCAGTCATCTGGCTTCGGCTTCTAGGCTCGCGCACGAGCACGAGTACAGATGTGCAACGCGATGGCTTCCACGCGCCCTCAGCGGAACTGTAGCATGGAGCAAACAGCCATGGCGCTTGAAAGGGTATGGACTGGCAAGACTGACTGTGAACTGCACTCAAAGCCTCTGCTCCTCACACTCGCAACGTGCGGGTCGGACCTGATGCCGAGCGGCCATGAAGCGCTCTCTGAAGTATCCTGGCGTCGCTCCGTCTCCCCTTCACGAGCAGCGAATCGCCTCCTTTGATCTGGTCGCCGGAGGGGGACAGGCCAGGTTCGGCGGTGCGCCGTACAGCCATCCCGGGGTGTCGGCTGGCTACCCCACATGGCCAGGCCCATCGAGGCGCTCGTGATGTCGTTACGCGTGCTGCGAGTCCGCGATGCCGTGCCTCTTGACCAGACTCCTGCTCGCCCTCTGACCCACTCTCGTTGACGCGCACTTCATACGCTAAGCCAACGCCTCAGCACTCTCTGAACGCAACGAGTGTAGCAGGCACCTTATATCATCAGCTTCATCGCAAAGCATTGCATCCCGCCGCTTGCCAATCATGCGCAGGTAGGTCAGGGACATGCTTTTCGGGTTCCCCTTGTCCCGTATCTCATGCCCCCACTCCTCCAACAGCCACGTCTTCAGGATGGCACTGGCTGCTCTTCTGACCTCGTCCTCCCTCGCTGCTGCATCCGACACGTCCCCCAACCCCGCGCTCACCATCCGCCAGGTCGAGTCCCTCCACCCGCCTGCACCCGCCCCATCGAAGCGCTCGCCCGATGAACCCTTTGTGTCGGACCCGACCCTCGAGGAGCGCGCTCCAGTCGGGGAGGAGGAGTGCGCCGACGACACGCCCGCTACCGTCTTTGTGACCGTCACCGTTGACGGGCCAGGCGGAGGCGGCGCAGCGTCTGAGACGGCGTGCACGACCTGCGGCGCTGGTCAGGCTACTGACAGTGGCGCAGGATCTCAGCAGCCTCAGCCTACCGGCGATGCTGGCGCTGGCGCCGGCGCCGGAGCCGGCTCGAGCTCCTACGACGATGGTTCATGCAAGACCGGCTGTGGCGGAGCAAGCGAATCGGGCGCTGCTGGCGGTGCCGTCGGCACTGGCAGCGCTACTGTCCCAGCTGCCACGCCCGCCCCGACCAAGAGCGACAGTGGCGAGTGGGACGACTGGGGAGACGACGGTTCGTTCGGCGGCTCTTCGTCGTCTGGCTCGGCTGCCGCGTCTGCTTCTGGCACCGCCGTCCCCGGTGGCGCGGCGGGCGACATCGACGATGGCTTCTCTGCCGGCTTCCGCTCCGCCATTGGCGTACCCATCCTTGCTTCCTTCGGCATCTGCCTCGTCACAACGCTCCTTGCAGGCGTCCTCACTGTCGTGTAGCCGGCCGGGCGGCCACCCGCTTCATCCCCCTTCATCTTATATCGAGACCCCCTTCATACCTACCGACTTTACAGAACGACGCTGCCTATGCGTGCAGGGGCACCGGACATCATACCCTCTGTCTGCTGTTCCTCTGTCCTCGCATGATTGTCCTGTTGTACCCCTTGCACAGCTCGTGCGCTCAGGCATTAGAGTTTCGAAGATCCTCGCTGATCGAGCATCGGGTCCAAGCATTGCATTGTGGTCTGTCTCGCGTACCCGGACCTTCCATAGTTCAAAGCTGCAATCCACACCAGATTACGAGGCTACGAGAAGAGGCTTTCCCTCTTGTCTCGCTTTGTACACAGTAACGCTACAGCACGATAGACTGACTGACAGAACAGCACACCTTCGTCACAGGCATTCTGTATATGATTAGTTCCGCCTCGGCACCGGCAGGTGCCCGAACCTGACTTGCGAGTCCGTCGTATCGGTTCTGTCAAGCGCGATCCCAGTCTTCAAGTTGCGCGTCGAGAGATAGTTTGGCGTGCTTGATGATTCGCCGCCTCCGCTGCCGGAAGATGTGCCCTGCTGCTGCTGCGTCATCCGCTTGCTGCTCGGCTTGCCCTCCTCGCGGGGCGCGTCGCCCGTGGTACTTTGAGCAAACGAGACGCCCTTCGAGTCGCCATCTGCATTCCTGCCCTGCCTGCTACCGGACGGCGCGTCGACCCGCTTGTTGGTAATGCTCTCTTTACCAGCCTGGCCATCTCCGCCAAAGAAGCGACGGAAGCTGGCATTGTTGCGGATGGACTTGAGATCGAAGCGGTGCGGCTGGCCCGTGCTCTCCCCGGAGCCCTGCTTGTCGGTCCGGCCCTGGCTGTCCTCCTTTGCAATGTCGCCTTTGGCCGCGTTGATACTCGAAATGGGCACGGAGCGCACGCGGAGCTCCGGGTCTTGCCGTGCGTGGTCGCGCGCCTCGGCGCTCGGGTTGGCATCGACCACCTCCACCTCGGCCTCTTCGCCGCCGCCGCGCTTGCTCCGGCGCTCAATGACGAGGTGGTTGCCCTGCACCCAGGACTTGACCTCGTCATCGTCAACGTCGTGCCGCTCGCGCCGGCACCACGCGTCGCGCGCGTACTTCTCCTCCGCTGTCAGAGTGGGCCGGCTCGGGTTCTTGGGTCGCGAGAGGAATGACCCAGCCGTCGAGAGCAGCCCGCTAGGGCGCGCGTTGGGCACGGCGCCGCCTTGCTGATGCTCGCTAGCGTCATTGGGCAGAGGCGCCATCTCGTCACCTCCTTCGCGTTCTTGCGCTTCCTCGAGCTCGCGCTGCTCATTCTCGCGCGCATTGGACCACGCAATGACCGAGCCGGTGTGCGAGCGTGAGCGCGACCGAGAAGCTGCAGCCTCATGTTCTTCATCCTGCACGACTCGCTCCGTGGCGTTCTCGAGGAGCTGCTTGCCCGGCCGTTCGTCCTGACGTCCACGGGACCCTTCAGCTTTAGCAGCAAGGGTCGCGGCACTCGTCTGTTCATGCTCCTCGTGCGCGAGACCGTGTCCCCTTCCCAGCATGGCTGCAATCTCCTGCATGCGGTGTCCGCCCGGGAAGCCCGGTCCGACAGACTCGTTTTCCTCTCTGCCCTCGGAGGAACCAGACTGGTCCTTGCGACGCCCGTCGCGCGTCTCGGCGTGCGCAGCTTCCCATGTGTGCCCGCCCTCCCTGCTTCCATCCTTGTGGATGATTTCGGTGTCTTCGCCGTCGTGCGTTTCGCGAACAATGTCGTCCCCTTCTTGCCACTCGTCCTCCTCTTCGGGAGTAGGGCTATCGTGACGCTCCATGCGGCGGCTGTGCTTCTCATTCTCAGACTGGGGACTAGCGCGATCTTTGCCCTTGTCATCGCTCCCAGAGCCCTGGACCGTATCGTCCGACGATCCGCCCGGCGAGTCGCTCTTTGGCATCATGCCCAGCATGCCCGCGCCGCCTCGTTTCTTCTCCGAGCGCTTGTTGTCTGCAAAGTCTCTGGAGGTCATATCCCCTACGTCCATTCCCGGATCGTCAATAGCCGTCTCCCCCGCTTCGAGGTCGAGATCGCGGCCTTTCTCCCCACTGCGCTTCTCCTTCTCGCTGCTGCTGCCGTTGCCAGCGTTCTGGTTGTCGCCATCGTCTCGATTGACGAGGATGTTGGCCTCGCCGTCCCCGACGCGCTTGACGCGGCTGAGCCAGCTCGGCTCGCTGTCTGAGCGGTTTGTCCATGTGCGCGACATGGAATTGACGCGCGAGTGGGCGCGCTTGCCGAGGTTGAAGAAGGGGATGGACGAGCCGTGGACGATGATGCTGCACAGGACGATAAAGTAGATGATGGGCTGGATGGTGAGGGCGAGGAAATCGTCTGGGGTCGTCGGGGGCTCGTTGGGCGTGGGCAGCTTGGTCAGGGCCAGTGTGGCGATAAAGATGGCGCCGACGCCCATTGGCCCGAACCACCCTGCGAAAACGGCCTCGCGGAATGTCTTGATGTCTGGGATCCACTTGTACATGAGCAGCATGGCGGGGAGGCGGCGGAACAGGAGGACGAGGATGCCAATGACGATGAGGCGCCAGGGCACAATTGTGATTGCGCTGTTGTTCCAGTCGGCGAACGGCATGGTCGCGCCAATGTAGATGAACGTGGCGCAGTTGACGAGCAGGTCAATGACGTTGGAAAAATTGGAGTCCTCGATCGACTCGGAGAACCAGTCGTCCCACGCGAACGCTGCGCCGCACGCAAAGGCCGCGAGCAGGTCGTCGGACCCGGCCAGCGTCGTGACGGCCGTGGTGAAGATGGCGAGCGAGACGTACATTGCAATCATCGACTCGCGGTCAATGAGTGCGCGCCGCTTGCTGAACTTGAGGACCTTGCGCGCGGCAATGCCCACGGCGACGCCAATGATGACGCCGAGAATGATCTGGTACAGAATCACGAGGACGATCCACCACCCGATCGCCTGGCCCACCGAGTGCGATTCCCTGAAGTTGAGAAATAACGCTAGGTAGAGGAAAGGAAAAGCCGCGCCGTCGTTGCAGCCCGACTCGCACTGGAGCAGGTGCCGGATGTGGGAGGGGACGTGTTTCTGGGCGAACTTGCCCTTGCCGACGACCGAGGCGGCGAGGATTGGATCCGTGGGCGTGGCGCATGCGGCAATGACGAGGGCGCCGAGGAAGCTCAGTCCCGGAATGAGCGCGTAGATGAAAGCGGCCGTGACGAGCCAGCCGATGATCATCAAGGGCCCGAGAATGACAATGAGGGAGCGCCAGTGTCGCTTGACATAAGCTCTGGGCAGTGCAACGCCAGAAGGGCGCAATCAGCGGTGGTGTGCGTGTCTGGGGCAGTCGGAGCTGACTCTGACCATAAGTTTGACCCACCTCGGCAACTCTACCCCGACCGCAAAGACGGACAGGGCCAGGACGATGCGCGTGAACTCGAGGGTGATGTCGTCAAAGCTAGGATTGCCCCACGATCTTGGATTGATGAGGTCTGCTGCATATGGGCCGAACGCTATGCCAAACCCAGTGGCGACGATGGCTTCTCCGACGTAAAGGCGCTCCTTGATGAGGGCGCTGGGAGGGGAGGTTGCCATCAGCACTGAGACAAGGTCGTGGACAGGGCAGGCAAGGGAGCAGGCACACCTGAACATTCCAAAGAAGAGGATGAAGACTGTTGTGCAGGTTCAGCCAGCCAGCCAGGCCATCCGCATTCGAGATCAGCGCACTGTCGGTCGTCGCAGTCGCAGTCGCAGCCGCCCCTCTAGCAGATGGGGGACTCACCAGCCAAGAGAGTAAAGACGAGATGGGGCACATTAACCTCTGGGTGTACGCTGTACAGCTCGTGTGCGACATCTTCAATGGTGTGGTGGATGACCGTGTCGTAGGTGGACATGGTTGGGCAACTGGCAGCCGATGCTGGAATGGAATGGATGGGTGCTGCCTAGCTCGATGTATGTATCGCGCACGTCGATATCGGCGGATCTACAGCCTCGCTGGGACGGTATAGTCGATAGCGTGTCGTGATGCTGCTGCTTGTCTGCTGGTGTCCATGCGGCTCTGTGTCTCTCTCTCTCTCTCTGTCGTGTGTGCGTGTGAACGGCCTCTCCTCCTCCTTTTGCAGTTGCACAAACTGGGGAGGTGCGCGCTGTTGGATATGCTCTGCTTTTCTTTGCTCTGCTCTGCTCTGCTCTGCTCCTGGTCCTCCTGCTCCCTTGTCTGTACTACCGTGCTCGTACAGAGAGAAGGGCGCAGATCCCGCCAGTCCGCGAGCGAGGGGAGGGAGTGGCGGCAGATGATTGACCGAGGGACTCTCCACCCGCGAAGGAGGACCGGACCCCTCTTCTCTTCTCTTCTCCTCCTGCATATCCCTATAGCACCCTCTCGTATACTGTACACTGTACACTGGAGCAGTACAGCGCGTTGCCGGTGTCCTTCAAGCTACCTACTCGAGTACAGTACTCGTACCAGCGAGCAGCACGTGCCACTTGGACAGGGACGGTACAAGCAGGAAGCAGGACATGCGAGTAGAAGCAATGGGCTGCTGTGCGAGTATCAGCCATGCAGATTGTCTGCACTGTACCTACACCCTGCAAAGCTGTCCTGTATGGTATACTCTTGCTCTTGCTGCCACCGTCTCTCTCCTCCAGGGCAACTGAACGGCAATGACGCTCAGACACGAACAATGACGACGCTCGTCAATGCCTCTGCATCAGGATCAGCGGTCGTCGACGGACTGCTCGCAGAGCTCACTCTCCTCGTCGAGCGAGATGGGCACGGGGAGGAGCAGGCCAACGAGCACGAGCACGAGCTGGCAGTCGAGAAGGAGGAGGAACAGCAGCCACCCAGGCGAGCGACATCGGAGGCGCCAGAAGAGGGCGAAGTGCGGGAGGATACTCCAGAGCAGCCGCAGCCTCCAGTGCCAGTGCCCGTGTCGCCGCCAGCACCGACGCCCGCGGACGCTGCGAGAGCTGCGCTGAACGCCAGACTGAAAGACGCGCTCGCCGCGAGACCCAAAGTGGAAGACTACCTCTCGGCAGACAATGTGCGGAGCTATCTGCAGAAACGGGGTGGGTGACACCTCGCCTCCCGCTGGCGTGAACCTGGGTGCGGACCTGGACGTACAGTAGCTAACAGCGGGACAGCGCAACAGGCTTCTCTGCCGAGCTCGTGCGCGCTCTGGAACGCGAGGCGGCCGCGCACGAGCTGGCTTCCGCCCGCAAACAGCTGCATGCAGAGCCGCTTCTTCAGGAGGCGCTCCCTGATGTAACAGCAGTGCTCCCTCCTGCCACCGAAAACGCTCGTCTGTCTCAAGTGCCAGCGCCAGCTCAAGCAGCCGCGAGCGCGGGACCTTCGCCGCCTCTGACGGGCACAGCGCCCGACGCATCAGAGCCTGAGCACACCGCCTGCGCCCCCGCCCTGACCGCCTCGAATCCTGCAGAGATCCCATGTCCTGGTCCGACCGCCAGAGATGCCTGGTCGTCCTCCCCGCCGGCCATGCTGCAGGAGACACCTGCACAAACAATGTTCAAGTCCGACGCACCACAAACTGAGGATGCGGCTGTTCCAGCTGCCCAGGGCGCCTTGGCTCCTGCAGAGCTCTCCGAGACCGACGCCGCAGCGACTCATCACGCATCATTGCCAGCTGCAACGCCTGAGATCCGGCCGCTCCCAGAGTGCACTGAACCTGCCGTTACCCCTGCGGACGTTCCCGCAAAGCCGTCCCTGACCACGCTGGTCTTTCACGCCGCGCTCTGGGACGTCTGCAAGGCTACCGTCCAGTCCCTCGTCACGGCCCTGCAGGAGCAGCAGAAGTCGAGTCACGAGAACAGCAGGCACGCGAACACGACAAGCGCGCCCGATGCAGTAGGTCCAGACCAAGACGAGCGTACCCGGATCCTGGGAACAAAAGTGTCTATCCCGCTGCGCAAGCCGAACGGCGTACAAGCACAAGCACAAGCACAAGCACAAGCACAAGCACAAGCACAGGCACCGGCCGGCTCATCGGACGCAGCGCATCAGAACGGGCGCGCAGGAAGTCCAGACATGCAAGCCGTGCCTAGCGGCTCCGGTCCGCCGAGGCGCAAGCAGGACGCGAGGAAGGACATGGCAAGGAATATCGAGCGGCTCCTCGCGCAAAGCAGCGCATCGGCGCCGCGTGTCGCGGAGCTGCTGCAGCGCGCGGAGGGGAGGAAGCATCAGCGGGAGGATGAGAGGCGTATGCTGCGCACACTAGCTGCGATTAATGGGGACGGCTCCGCCGGACCGTCAGGGAGCCCTCCTAATGGAGACGCGCACGC
This sequence comes from Symmetrospora coprosmae, assembly GCA_008802785.1. Classification (NCBI taxonomy): domain Eukaryota; kingdom Fungi; phylum Basidiomycota; class Cystobasidiomycetes; family Symmetrosporaceae; genus Symmetrospora; species Symmetrospora coprosmae. The sequence continues at coordinate 229,682 of VUYT01000027.1, read as the reverse complement.
ATCCTCGCAGCTGCACACGGACGCCTCGCACCCCAACGCTAACGCCGAGGACGGGCTCTTGGCCGCCTCTGGCCAGTATCCTCAAACCAACTCGACCCATGAATCGAGGCACTCCGCCAAGAACGCCCACGTAACTGCGGCAGCGGCAGCGGCGGCGGCGCCGTCCCTGCGCCACGGCAACGCAATGGCCAACGGCACCGCACGTCCACCATCGGAATCGGCGTCCATCTCTGCTTCGCCCGTCGTCGAGAGCCGTCCGGCGCCGGCTGCCGATCCGCGACGCAGCAAGGCCGTTGACCCGCGTCGGGCCCCAGCACCGCGGCAGGCTCAGCAACCTGCTGCGCGACCGTCGCCCGCGCCCGAAAAGGCGCAGCCGAAGAAAGCGGGGGCGCCCCCGGCCCCGCAGCACAGGACGACCATGGACGACTTCCTGGATATGGAGATTGACTTTACACAGTCTACGGCGGCGTCCACGTCGGCAGCCGCCTTCTCGGGCCTGACCGCGCCCATCCAGATACAGGCGGCACACCCGCGTCCGCCCGTGCCTGCTCAGTCATTGCCGGCGCGTCCATCGACCACGATGGATCCCGTCGCGTCGACGTCTGCCTCGACCTCTGCACCTTCACCTTCGCTTGGCCCGCCGCCGCCGAGCCTGCCAAAGAAACCTACGTTCGCCGGTCTGCCTGCAAAGCCCGTGATGGCACCTCGGAGGCACGATGACAGTCCCGAGCAGGACAATGCCCAGTTTGACGAGTTATCAACATACGAGAACGGCGGAAATGGCGACACGGCGATGGATGACCTGAGGCTGGACGCTGGCCTCGCTCGTCCACTCACCGCAGCGGAGAAAGGCAAAGGCCGACTGGTGGAGGGGGCGCCGAACGGGACCGCCGCATCTGCCTCTCCCGCACCTGCTACATCCCGCTCGAATCGAGTGCCCGAGCCTAGCTCAGCTTCGTCACACACTGCAGCAACACCCATGCCGTCAGTCGCGACGGAAGCCAACCGTCCACCGCCGACCGCCGATCCACGCCGGCCTCCTCCCAAAGCAGCTCTGAAGGCAATGTTTGTATCTAAAGCCAACTCCGCCTTCTCTACGCGCCCTGCAGTGGCGGCAGCATCCGAAAGCCGTGCGTGGACAGCAGGACCAATCAAGATTGCTTCGAGGGCTGTGCCCACGCTCGACAGAGACAAGGCGCTCGCAGCGGCGGAGGAGAGTAGACGCGCAAGTGAAGCTGCTCGAAGAGAGAGGGATGAGGCGCTCGCAAGGGTGGAGAGGCAGGGACAGGAGCAGGTAGAGAGCCTTGGCGCAGCACGGGGCGCAGCACGGGGCGCGGAGAAGGGAGAAGACCACACCGAGACAGGGCCACTGGTCCTTAGTGCACACGAGGCGGAGAGACGCGCGAGACTCACGGGTCTGATGGCTGCGCAAGCTGCGCTTAGCGACAGAGCACGCGCAGACGCCTTGGCGCGGGCGGAGCCCAGCCGTGCGACTTCACCGTCGGCAGAAGCAGCCATCGTCGCCCTCAATACAACGAAAGTGGGAGAGCGCAGCAAGTCGCCGCTCACTCTGGCGATGGAGAGCATGGTTGCGGCGGAGGCATCGGAATCGTCCCCAGAGCCAGGAAATCAGACGCACGAGACGATGCATGTGCCAACCGATGCGGTCGAAGAATGCAGCGCTCACAGGGGCATTCAGCCGGAAATTACGTCTGCGACTCCGGCGTCCGCAAAAGAGGCCGACGGTCCTACAATTGCGTCCAACAAGCCGACGCCCGCTCGACCGCCGCGAGGCAAGGAGCGCGTCATTGTAGATAACAGCGATGTCGAAGACGACGACGTCCTTATTGATGGCAGTGCAAGCCTTGTCAGCCGGCCTGCAGAGACGGTGGCACTGGCTCCGCCTCAGCAGCCGGCCTCGCAGCAGCCACCACCGTCCGGGTCGGCCAGCGGATTTCGAGCTGCTCCATCTTCGGTTCAAAGCGCAATCGCTCCTAAGCCACGGCTATATCCCGTCGTGGAGATACCTCACGCTGCAAACCGCACGGCTCTGAAGCGCAGACGCGAGCAGCAGGAGGCGCAGCGTAGAGCTGACAGCCAGGCCGCCATCAGTACTGCGGACCAGAGTCAGAGCCAGAAGCGACAGAAGATAGCCGATCATGTCAGCGCCGGCGGGCCGTCTGCACCACTGTCGGCTCCTGCACCGCCGGCTAGCGCACCCGCCAGTACAAGCACTGGCCTTAAGATCAAGCTCAAGATGCCGAATCGACCTCCTGCTGAGACGCAGCCAGTTGGCCCTTCAGCAGCTCCTCAGCATTCACAGCCATCTAGGCCTGAAGCTGCGACAGATGCGCACAGATCCCTGTTCACGTCGTCGCCGGAAGCAGCGCCCTCAGCGGCGGACAGTGCTCTGGTTAGCGGGTCGCAACCACAACCGAGTGCGGCACAGCTCCACCCCGCACCGAATGGGATCCAGCCCCGGACGGCTGCTGCAGCTAGGAAGGCCGCACTCGCTGCGCCTGGCCACAAGGTCATCGAGATCTCAGACAGCAGCGATGAGGATGAGAATATTCCGCTCAGACGTCTCGGTAAGAAGGCCTCCGGTTCGCTCAGCAAGGCGTCTCTGCCCTCTTCATCGCAGCCGACGGTACCGTCAGCGAAGCCTTCTACATTCACACCTGCTGCTGCACTCCCGCCTCCTCCTGCTTCCGCACCTACCACATCAGCAGGTGCGCCAACAGCGGCAGTCATCGAGCCGCCATCGTCCGCAAATGACAGCACAGCTCGAGGTGCCGTTGGGCTGAAAGTGTCGGCAACCGGAAACCTCGACAGTGACGTAGAGGCAGGGGCCTTACAGTCGCGGTCCAATAAACCGAGAGCCGTCCCTTCGGCGCGCGCCAATACGATAAGGAAGGGAGGGACGCCTCAGTCCGTCACATCGACTCTTCCGCCAGCAGGTGTCGCCAGCGATCAAGATGCGAGCGGAGAGGATGACGAGCACGATTTCTTCAGCCGCAGAAGTGCAGTGCATGCCAGTTCACAGGCTGCTCGGCCTGCTCGTACGGACATTAGGCACAAAATCCTGTCCGCTGACCCCGCCGGCGACAGTGGCTCAGACTCGCTTGCCTTTGAAACAGCGGACGGTCAAACGCATGGAGAGGATCGTGCAGTGGCTGGTGAGCGAGCGGAGCCGATAGAGGAGACACTTCAGCCAAGGACGCGAGCCCAAATCACACTGGCGGAGAAGGGCGAAGACAGACTGGTCGGGCTCGATACCCTGTCGCAGCAAAACTCGCGACTAGCAGCGGACTCCCTTCCCAGCCTTGCCATCACTTCGCCTCAGTCTTCCCGCTCGCAGATTCAGCCATCATCTCGGATGTCTGCGCCACAAGCGCGGCTCATTCCGGCTCTTCTGCCCGCCTCCCTCAGCAGCGCACTCGTCACGAATACCGCTTCGGAAAGGACGGCCTTGCCTCCCCCTGCTGCAGCAGAAGCATCGATGTCGGCACCGGAGGTCGGACAACTTGCCAGCACAGTCTCCCCGGCTGCCCGCGAGCAGGCGCGGGACGATCTCTTCGAGCTGCCGCCTGGACTGAGCGGTGACGGTCATTCGCACGGTATAATCGGCGGGGCGTCATCCAGTTCGCCTCCTTTCCAAGCTGGGTCTCCACCTTTCGAGGCCGGTTCACCACCTTTGGAAGCGGGATCACCGCCACCAGCGGAGGTCACTTCATACGGAGATGATGATATGGGCGGTGTGGGAACGAATGGCATGGATGTCGACCTCGCCAATGGCGAGACACAAGCAGACGCAACCACCGGGTACTCCTCCCTGCTCGAGGCGCCTAGCTCGAGCTTTGTCGATTACTCCCAATCGACAACTTTCGCATCGCAAGTGACTCAAGGGAGCCCGCCCGGCTTCGATACCACAATGATCGCATCATCGCAGAGTCCAGAACTACTGGCTCTGACAGATGCGGAGGACGCCCTGAGTCTGCACACAGATCAGGGGTTGGATGAAGATCAGGCAATGCATTCGTTCGGAGATCCAGCTATAGGAGGTCACAGCAGTCAAGACGACAGTGCTGATACAACGCTCCAAGCTGAAGCGGAAATCGCAGACCTGTCAGATGCTCAAGAGAGCGGGTTCGCAGGCACGATGACTGCCGCTAGGCTAGAAGACGTCCCGTCCAAGAGGATGCTGGGAGATTACGAGATTATCGAAGATACGCCGGAGCCGGAGGTTGCGCATTCACCTCTCATTCTACCGCAAGCGCGACTACTGCCACACACGTTCCGCTCAGACCCGCAGATTTTCTCTGCTACTGCCAGCACCACCTATAGTTCCGAGTCAGCCATTGCAGAGGTAGAAGGAGGCCAGCTTCGCCCACTTCCGAACTCCCCCGCGGCGGATCGAGTAGACGACGCAGGCGCTATGCTGCCCATCCACACCGCGCCTTCCAGCAAAGCCAAGAGCAAGAGTCCTGATCTACGTGCGCATGCGCCCGACATGTCACTCGGCATCGGGCTGGAACTCCTGGAGGACATCAGGAGGCAGCCGGATCTACCGGAGCGACCATCCTCTACCAGCCTGCCGAAGACCTCGGCACCCGGCACAACGCCGGCTGAGGCGCTGCTCATTTCTCCTTCGACGGCCTCGCCATACACTGCTGCTTCTAATCCAGCAGCGGTAGGAACTATGCGGGCGCAGCAGGACAGTGAGTTGCCGGGGTTTATAGTGCAGCCTTTGCGGCGATTCACTACGAGCGCACTGACGTTGGGGGCAGATAGCATTCCTGGAGAGAACGTGGATGCCGCTCTCGTTGCTGGCCTCGCGGCATCCGACACCACATCCGCCTCAGCACAAGGAAACGGAAAAGCCGACTGCACCATTTGCTGAACAAGCGGATGCGACGACAGCAGAGGCTTGTAGTGTCCAGCGCCGAGGCACGACAAGCCGGATGACGGCTAGTGACCTGATGCCTGCGACACCTTCGCCTTCGCCTATCACAGCGACCGCGACCGCCGCTGCTGGCACTGTCCGGAGCGAGAGAGTCCTTTGCGAAGTGACGCCCGTGGAGGCAACGTCCTCGCCAGCAGCGACATCCGAGGCCGATTCGCTCGACATCATCGTACATCAAGCCACCTTACCATCGTTCTCGTTGCCTGCTGCAGCCGCGACTACACGCAGCCTATGTGCACCACCCTTGACAGATGTACCCGATTCATCCCAAATGCGCCGTCCTCCCTCGAGCCGTTCCTCCTCAAGTGGAAGCGCCGCGGGTGTGGCGGCATCTCTGCTGGCACTTGACCGGCCTTTGTGCGATGCGCGTCGAGCTTCCACGGGGCCGGCACCAACCGTAGTCAGATGTCGCTTCTCTGTCGGCTGCCGCAATGCTTCGTGCAGGTTTGCGCACCCGTCCCCGGCGGCCAGCGCGGCTGTGGCGACCCAGCGCGGGCTGCCCGACGTCGAAGAGGCGTGCTTCAGAGGCAGTGCGTGCGCCAATCCTGTGTGCAGGTTTGCGCACCCCTCCGCAGCCTCGGCACCGGGTCAGGCGGGGAGGCGAGGAGAGATGCCGCTGTGCAGGAATCAGGAGAATTGCCCATTTGGTGCGTGCTTATTGATTGTCAAGAAGTTCCTCGAGCTCGGTGCTAATGTCTACCTTGGCTTTCACAGGTGCGAATTGCGCATACCGCCATCTCGATCCCGCTAAGCAAGCATCAAGTATCTCAAGAGGGCCCCAAGGTGAATTGCATCGCAGATGGCACGATTGAGCCCGGCTGAATCAATTTCCTATCGCTTTCAGGCAGGCGCGTATCACCGAGTGTGCAACTGAACGGGCTCAGCGGAGCCGGGCATCTCAGTGCCTCGCAGATGCAGCAGGTTGCGGCTGCTATGCAGCAGATGGGTCACGTTGGGTCACTGCCGCCCACTTTCCGCGGTTGAAGGGATGGGATATATGGCAATTATCGTGCTTTCAGGAATGCACTGCTGAATGTCCTTGAGGTGCAACTAGGCTGGAATGGCTGATTGCACGCGGAACGCTTGCGAAAGAGCGGTGCAGGCTCTCTATGCGATTGTCGTTGACTGCTGGGCGGCTACATGTCTGCGTTCTTCGCGAGGAAACTGGCGTGTGTCTTTGTGGTACGGTGTGACGACAACAATGGAACGAAGGACATATTACGGTGACACTGAAGTGGTGCGGGTGCAGTGATGGAGGCTGAGGCGCGAGCACGCACGCACACACGCGCACCCTCAGACCGTATCGTCCTCGTACGCCCACCGCGTGTCTTTCGGGCTCAGCGGTGCGCGTCGGACGTAGGCGTCATTTCCTGGTGGACGCTGCTTCTTCTTGCAGCTCGCGAGCATGGATTGAATCGAAATGCAGAGGCTCTCCACGTTTAGGACAGGGCTCCATCCTGTTCCGAGAAGCGACATGCAGATGTGCCCGTTTCTGCGTGGGGCATGGAGCGTCAGCCGCTTTGCTCTCAGACGGCTGTTGTAAGTTGTGTTGAAGCACGCACGAGTAGACATGCGGGTGCTCTGGTGCGATGTAGCCGTCGCTCGTGACAAAGACGACCTCAGGCGCGTCCATAGGGTACGACGAGTCGAAGCGGAAACGCAGGAGGAAGCGCTCGCCCTGATAGACCGACTCGCCGAGCAGCTCGATTGACAGGAACCTGACGGAGTCCGTGGCCATTGCATCATGCAATACGCTTCAGCTCACGGTGCTTGCCAGCGCGATATAGACGTGTCTGAACACCACATCGCCCCGCCTCACCAGGTTTCCAGGTCGTCAGCTTTGACGAGCGCGCATCCTGCTGGGCATCCTTTCTCCTTCAACGCAGTCAGCTCCTTTGCCAGCCGCCTGCTGCCGAGATTGGGTCTCCCAGCTGCGCGCATGAGGGTCCGGATCTGATGTCAGCTCAAAGGGATCTCCGTGCGTGGGTGACCGTGCGTGGGTGAAGTGGGCGAGAATGGCGCGCTCACACATGGCAGCGCAGCGTATGGGAGCGAAGCTTCTGCGATCACGCTTAATAACCACGAGCGAAGAAAAGCACGCTGTGATTCCCGCGGACGTGCTGATTTGGGAGAACCGAAACCACACTGCCAATGCGGGTCTGCCTGGCAGGCCCGCAGCTGCCTCGCAGGCGTGCAGCCGGAGGACAGCCGAGCACTGGAACAGGCCCAAGTCTCGCAGCAGCAGCAGATGCTGAAGCAGAAGCAGAGAGACGAGAAGGCGGATGCAGCGAAGATCTCCAGACTAGTCGAATGACCAGGAGACGTGCTCATTGGCCTTGCTCAACCGCGTCTGTAGGCAATGGACCGTCAGCATTTGCCACCGGTCAGCTTGAAGTACACGTGCGGTCTTGCCGACTTGGTGGTCCTCGCTCAGGTCAAGATAACGAATTCGCAACGGATACTTCGGTTCTTGTGTCGGTTCTCGAGGCAGAGAGCAGCTACATTCGCGCCCCTCCCATCTGTGCGGGAGGAGCGGAGCGGTCCGTTCCGACCAAGGTTTCGTCCGCCGTCCCGGCCTGTTCGACGAACCGAAGGTCTGCGAAGGCGCGACATCCCTCAGACCGCAAAATCTGTCGCGTTTGACCGCTTTCGTACGCTCACAGGCGTAGGGTGTGTCACGCGCGCTGCGCTTCGACCTGCTCGCGTAACCCTCGACGGTATCTCCGGGGGTGCTCCGACCGCCAGGGGATCCCTTCTGGGACGTCGACCGTCATCAGAGCCTAATATTGCTTAGGGTGCCACAAAGCGGAAGGACGATCCTCCTTGAGGGTGCGCTTCGCTTCTTGTCTCCCTTCCCATTCGTTCCACCGATTCCTCTTCCTCGTCTTCATCCTGCGAACGGACGGTCGCAGGCAAAATCAGCGTTCACTCCGAAGTCCGACCGTCCGCCCGCTCGCTGCGCAAGGCGGGCTTAAGCTGCCATTGCGGCGCATGAGCAGCCCCCACTACTCCAAGGACTCTCAAATCGCGACTGCGAACGCCAACAGCGACGGCAGTCAGTATCGTCAGATTCAGCAGCGTCCATCGTCCCTCTCGCTACCCTCGCTCGGCTACCACAGCGCTGGCACTGCCGCCAACGGGGACACGTTCGACGGAAACCACCGCGGAGGTTACGCAACTGCGCCCTCCACCCCGTCAGTCGCTTCGACGAGATGCTTCCACTACAGCCTCGGCAGCGGCGAGGACCAACAGTCAGCTCCACCGGGCCGTCCCAGTTCTGGGGGGCCGACGTCGAGCACCGCAAGCACAACCAGTACAGCCCTACCAAAGGAGAAGGAGAAGGCGAGAAGAACCAAATCAGGCTGTCTAACATGCAGGTGTGTTACGTGTCTGGATCTCCGATGGCAGCACAATGGCTGGCTGCTCAGCTAGCTCCGATGCTAATCGCCCCCCAACTCGGCTGCTGTTCCATCGCACAACAGACGCCGCCGTGTCAAGTGCGACGAAGCACACCCGATATGCAATCGATGCACCATCGCAAAACAGGATTGTGTCTACCCGGACCCGTCCCTCGCCCTGAGCAAAGCCGCCCAGCGCGCAGCAGCACGCAACGGCAGCGTCGCACCCACCGTCATGTCAGCCGGCTCGAGCGCCCCGTCCTCTGGGAACGGATCGGCCAAAAGGGTCCGTAAAGGCGGAACGGGTGTTATAACGGATCGCCCGTCGACGAGCGCAAAACTCTCGGATCCCAAAGAGCACGAGCATGATCCGAGCACTCGCCCAGGTTCGAGGTCGCACTCGCCGATCACGACCACCTCCGTGCCGATACAGGGACCGTCTGAGCATAGAGGCAGCCTGTCCTTGCCGTCAATGTCGGCCTTCTTCCAACCTGTCGAATATCCTACTCCGTTTGGCTCAGCTCCGTTGGCGCCTTTCGCTCACCCTTTACGCCCATCCAACTACGCTTCGCTGCAAACTGGTAGCCACTCGAGCACCAGTGTACCACCCTCACACCCTGCAGACGGAGGCGCTGTGCCCCTCCACTTCGACTCGCTCTTCCACACCGAGAATGCCACAGCTTATCGCACCAACAGTGCAAATGAGCGCGATAGCATTGAGGAACTTCGCAAGAGGTTCCAAGGCGGAGAAGGTGACGATGATGACGCTGGGACCGGCTTTGGGCCCGCGGAGTCCGGTCCGTCTAGCGCCATCAACAATCTCGACGCCATCTGGACTGACCCAGAGTACCTAAGTCGTATGCTTGAGAGTCTCAGAGGTACGAGCATCGGGCGAGACGATGCATTCCTGAACATGCTCGGCGATCAGCAGGACAGAGTCGATTCCCATAGCCAACTGCAGATCGCAGAAGGCGGAGACTACTTTGACGCAGCAGGTGCGCCGTCAGGCGCCGGTCTCGTGCTGTCCAACCCGACAGCTGCACCTTTGTCCGTGCCTGCAGGGGCGGAGACCGGGCCTGACGACAAGACCGGCGTGGCTACGGGTACGACTACCGCCGACCCTGCACAGCGACGCTACCTGGCCGCGTACGACTTTTCGCCCCAGCCTGCCATCGACCCCATCCTAGCTGCCTCTTCCAGCCTCGAGCTCCATCGACAGGCTGCCAACCGCGACAAGGCCGTCCCTTCGCTTCAGGAGCTAGGTCTCGGTCCGCCGCCTGTTCTTGCGGGCGCGACCTTCACCGGACAGCTGAAGGACTGGACTGTGCCTGCAAATATGGAAGAGGCCATGAAGGGCATGCCGGTTCAGCGCCATGCCGAGCTGCTGAGGCATTGTGAGCGGCACATCCGAGTTACTTATCTGTCGTTGAGCCACGTTGCTGAGACGACATGTGCCTCGATGCTTTCCTCCTTACAGACTTTGTCAACATCGTTGGCCTCTTCAATCCGATCGACCACGCCAAGAATCCATTCCGCACATTCGTAGCTGAGCATGTGGCGGATTCTCTCTGCCTCTTACACGCTGTGCTCGCCCTCTCCGCCATCAATCAGCAGCCGCACTCGGTCGAAGCACGAGCCGAGAGCATGCTGTATTTCGAGGCTAGCGTGGATCTATACGTGCGCTCTCTTCAGCAGCAAGATGATATCGGTCTGTTCACGCTGCTGCTCCTGTCGCTGTATGTCCCCCTTCAGTCAATCTCCGCCAGTTCTAATTCTTGAGCTAATTCGACCTCTATGCTCAATCTCAGGTACAGCGTCTTCGATGCTGGCACAACGCAACCTCAACATTTCTCACAGCGAGCGCAGGGTGTCATCAATGCGCGCTTCGACCTGCTGTCCGCGCCGGAGGCCAGTCAGCGTACAGGGGCATCGGCGGACTTCCGCTTCCTTGTCCGGTTGCATGTGGTGTACGAGGTGCTTGCCAACCTATCTCGGCGCCCCGGCGACCTTCGAAGCGTCAGTTCAGGGAAATACACGCTCAGCACGCTCCTCCAGATCATCGAGCAGTGGGATCAGGAAGAAGAACGCCGTGCTGGCTTGTCGGGGTTCAACTACGAAGATTACACCATGACGGGCCTCCTTGGTATACCTACCTTCTTCGTCAGCTTGCTCAACGAGATCACGCAGCTGAAGGAGGAGCAGCATGCGCTGCGCCTGCAGGAAGTCGCCGCCTCTCTGCCCGTCGAAGGGGATGGGCAGGTGCAGATGTCTGCGGGAGGCGCTAAAGACGAGGAAGGCGAGCACACAACCGCCAACCCACCGGCTCCGCCCTCTCCTACGGAAGTCCGAGCAGCGCAATCAAAGCTGACGCAGAAGATCCGCGACCTCGAGTCGAAAATCCAGTTTGCCCGTCCAGGACGGCTGCTGCTCCCACCGAGCGTGGCGCGAGAGGCTCAGGTACATCGCGCCGTCTCCGTACGCTTCTTCGACCTGTTCCGTCTCGGCACGAGCATACACCTTCTGCTTGAGCTGCACGAGGTCGCGCCAAACGATCAAGCCATACAGGCGCGCGTTGGCGAGATAGTCAACCTTCTCGGCAACATTGAGCAGAGTGAGCGACCCACTCTGCCTGCGGTGTCAAATGAAGTCGAATGGCTGCTGATGACGCTCTCGGCAGACTCTAACTACAACACGTCGGCCATCTTTGCCTTCTTCATCGCCGGCGCTGTCGCTACCAGCCAGAACGATCGAAGTGTCCTGTACAGGCGGCTCGACAGCACCTGGAACAGTCAGTCTGCACAGATTGGTCATCGCTTGTACGGCATTGCGCTGACGTCCGACACATCTCCTTGTCTGCTATGTCGCCCTGCCCTGGTAGGTCCCGCTGGAAACATCTGGAGTTTGAGGAGCATCATGGACGAGGTATGGCAGCGAAATTCAGAGCGCCTCGAGGCGGGAGAGCCATGCCACAGCTGGAAGGACGTCGCTCAGGCTCGCAGGTGGACCCTTCTCATCATGTGAAGGGTGGGAAGGATCGCAAGAACAGCGCATGATCACCGGCAGGGGCGCCTGCTAGGCTGTTGATCACCGCTTCCCAAAATGGACATTACCCATGCAATTCTTCACTAATGACTTCTTGGTGCTCCTTACGTGTGGCGTTGTACATCTAGCATTCATAGCATACCAGAGGGGTTGGTCCGGGGGAATGGGTGAGAACTGCCATATGGCAGTACTTTCTTGTCAGGACAACGATGAGTGTTGCTCACTGCGACATCTACATGCTAAGGCTCGCGACAGGGGGGTAGTCGATTCGCTACATTGGGTGAGAACCAGGACTTAGAGTGGACGAGGGCTGTTACACGTTGTTATCACTGCCGTTCTGCTGCTGGCCCTGGCCGTCACCTGAAGCGGGGGCAGCTGTACTAGCTGTGCGGGAGCGTCTTCGTATTCGGCCGCCCTTCTTGCCTTCCTTATCTTCCAGCTCAGGGTACACGGCAGCCTGGCAGACGGGGCATCGGCCCGAGGTAGCGAGCCATTCTGCGAGGCAGTCTTTGTGCAGGCAGTGCCCACACGGCAGGAGATTGAGGGTTTCGAGCTCTGCGAGCTTCTTTGCCTGGTCGGCTGCGCTCTCGCTGCGCAGGGGCGGAGCGAGAAAGTCGCAAAGGCAGATTGGGCAAGTAGACAGGTTGTCCGGCAGCGCGTGGAGCGGGTGCGGCGTGGACACGTATATCCCGTCGGATCCGGGGCCGGCGCTTTTGTCGGTCGCGGACGTGTCTGCGGGAGCTTCGCGGTGACGGCGGAAGAAGAGGCGCAGCAAGTGCCGCCGCCTTGGACGGGCCGCGGTCGCAGGGGGCGCGGCCGGATTCTTCGCTTCTGTTGCAGGCAGCGCGACAGGCGGTCCTGTTGCGGGCGAGGGCGCCGGCTCGGCAACAGCCGGAGGCACTTTCGGAGATGCAGCTTCTGGCCGAGACAGATCCTGCATCTCCAACTCCACTCTTTGCACCTCCGGCTTGTCTGAAACAGCCGTGCTGATCTGGTTCGACTGAGCGGCACCCTCATCCGTTCCAGCCTCCGGTGCATGCTTTGCTTGTCCTTCTTCAGGCGGAGCCGGTATATAGCACACTTTGGGCAGCTTCTCGATTTGCTCTTTCGTCAATGGACCGATCTCGTGCTTCTTTTCCAGGCCGCCGAACATGCGCATACCGAGGAGAACGACTGAGGAAACAGATGACGGACGTTCGGGCGCATCAGTAGAGGACCCGCAAAGCTCAGGAGCCGCAGGGCCGGCTCACCTGGTAGGAAGAAGACGACGGCGAGCACGATCGCAAGGATCTCGACGGCACGCAAGTATGAAATGATGAGGCTCGCCATGCTGCCCCACCATAGTTCGGGAGAGGACGCCCTGCAGGTGTGTAGCGACGAGAAGACCCAGAAATTGCCTAGGACGAACCAGAGAAAGGAGAAGAGTGAAACGAGGTCCGTGAGGCTGCGGGCGACAAGGTTGAGATGTTCGCATGTTAGATGCGTGTGCTTGTCTGGAGGAACTAGGGGTGCACCGTCTTACCCCCTGACACGCGCATCGAGCCGTTGATTCCCGACCAGCCTGTTCCGCTCGCGCCTCTCTCTGGCCTCCTCCGTATCCTCGTCGCCTCGTCGCCTTCTCGGCGCAAGCGCATTGTAGACCTTTATTGGCGCTGCGACGGACACGCGCACGACGTGCAGGGCGAGGTACGTCCGCAAGGGCTTGTCGCACGGGTCGCTCGCGGTCAAGGCGAGCAGGGTGATGAAGGTCGCGACCTGTGCGAGCGAGAGGAAGGAGGTGAATCCAAGGACGAACTTTGTGCGGCCGCGGAGTGACAGTACGCCAGCTTTGAGGCGGTGGAAGAGGCCGAGACGTAGCTGCAAGGCGGGCGTCATCGAGTGAAACGACGTCGGGGTTGTCGCGCTGGACGGAGGAGGGATGGCGAGGGCTGTGTTGATGGGCTGCGCGCCTGTTTGGGAGGAGGATCTGCTTGCATTGTAATGCTCTTCGTCGTCGCCGTCATTGCTGTCCTCCTCGGGCTCGTGCGCGGCGTCAGCATCCGCAGCCGTTGCTGTCGAGAGAGCTGGACCCTCGCGTTCCGCTGCTGCAGCAGCTCCAACACGGCCATCTGTGGGTGCTACTGATCCATCTGCATCGATATGCGCGCCTGCATCGGCCGTCTCGTATCCTCCCGCTGTACTCGCACTGGCTCGTGTCGTCGCGCTGGTGGCGATGCTCGGCGCACGCGCTGACGAGCCTGACGGATAGCCGGGAGATGCACCATCTTCTGTATGCGACAGCGTTCCCGCCGTTCCAGCCGTGCTCGGCGTATCCTTGCTGTCGGCCATAGCAAGCCGGTGCCGTACCAAATGGAGCTGATGGAAGCTGGTCCAAGCCGTCAGCACGGCGGGACCGGCTGGTGCCTTTGGGCACACACGCGCACTGGCAGCTTGCACAAAGGCCCTTTCACCCGTCACCACGCAGGAAAGGAGCAGCACAGAATAGACAAGAAGCATGGTCCAAATGCTACAGTACACCGCTGCCAAGCTGCTCGTCTTCGTCTCATGCTCTGAACCGGCCCGGGCCTTGAGAGCTCTCCCGAACTGACGCCGCCACAAGCGAGGATGTGGCCTTGCATTGCACGGTGTAGCATATCCGCCTTCATGTGTCGTTCTGCCGTAGTACTATCACTCGGAACCTCTGCTGCTCACACTCATCCTGACCATCCCTTCCTCCTCCCCGTTCTAGTCCATCACTCCTCCAGGACGCTCTCCAGGAACTGACATAGCATGCCCATGCTCTGTCCCGTAAAGTTGTGCCGCATGCCAGGGCATGCGGCCCAGTTGACCTCGAATTGGTAGTCCTCCTCGATCAGCTTGATGCCTTTCTGCGCGACCCATAGCGGGATGAGCGTGTCCTCCTGCCCGTGGATGATGACAATGGGCTGATCCCTGAGGAGCGCCCTGTCCGATTGCACCAGCTTGTCCAGGCTGCCTCGCATCGGAACGTAGCCAGCAACCATGGCCAGAGCAGCCACCTTGTCTTCCGCTCTCTTCTGGTTCCGCAGGGCCCACAGGATGGTGACGGCCGAGCCTTGCGAGAAGCCCCCCACAACTATGCGATTGCGAGGAATCCCGCTCTGCACTTCTGCCTCGATGAGTGCGTCCACTACCGCCATGGCAGGCTCGTAGACGTCGATGCTATCTCCTGCTCCCGATGCATCTTCGAAATGCGGAGACACGGGTGGGTACCACGCTCTTTCCGCAGCGTCCCTGTTGAACTCGGCCGTTGGCAGGACAAAGCGGGTGTTGGGAAGCTTGCCCGCGCGATGGAACTGATCTGCCAGATTCTGGTAGCCTGCGCGAGCTGAGTTAGACGTGTCGTCGTGTGTGGAGCAGTGCCGCCCTCATGAATGGCCGCAGGCGCGCGCCTCACTGGACCCTTCGTCGCCCAGTCCGTGCAGGAAAATGAAGCTGCTCGTGGCTTTCTTGCCGTTCGGCGGCTCAGCCCGCAATGGCGGAATGGCCTCATCGTATGAAGGCATTCTTACTACTGGCCAACACCTCGAGCAAGCAAGAAAGCAGAGGCACCTTGACTGTGCAATGCAGAGGCAGGGCGCCCCTACTCACCCTATACTTGAGCTTATCTCCGACAATCGCCGATGGCGGTCACGTGACGAAAGGGGGGTTCGGCCGGAGTCCATCCGACGGCGGCGCGGCTTTCCCGGGCTGGCGGGTTGAAATGATCGACCGTGATGACTGTCCGACGTGAGGCCGTGAGTGAGCTGCGAGCGTGATTACATCACTGCAAAAAGCCGCCCAACATAGATTTACTCTGCTGCTCATCCCCTTCCCCTCTTCTCTGCGTCATCCGCATCTTTCACCGTCCATACATACGCTATTGTGCATTGCATCTCGCTGCCGCCGCCGCTCCCTTGACGTCGAGTGCAGAGCGCGCCACCCCTGCTCTCTGGATCTCTCCCTTTGGGCCTGAAAGAAAAAAGACTCACACAACTGGCAAACATGGCCTGCGGATGGTTCCTCTCGTACTGGCAACTGCCTTTCCTTGCAGCAGCAGTATGGTTCGGTGCGTTCTGCGCGTGCTGTGCAGCTGCTCCCAGAGTTGAGTGTTGACGTCAATGTGGCGGTTCCTGCAGGCACGCTCCTCGCCATGATGATCGTTTGGCTGGCACAGGGCAAGCCGCAGTATGTTACGATGGATCCCGCTCAGACCATCGCATACGTCAGGTACGCTTTGGGCACTGTCTCCTCGAGCTCGTCATGATCGGACGACTGACTGTTACTCGGTCGCACGAAACCCAGTGACATTGGCGCGACGGGTATCCAGCCTCTGTTCATTGCTGGATCGACAGTCTCGGTCGTCATCTTCGACCTGGCTTTCATATCCGAGCGCTGGCTCCGCCACAAGGGACGCCTCGCGCACAATACTAGTAAGGGCCAGAAGATTCTGTCGGTTCTCGCCTCGGTCTTTGCCATCATTGGAGCAGCGGGCTTGATCCTCCTGGCATCCGCCAATTCGCGGTATCACCGAGGAGCTCACTACACTGGACTTGGGATGTGAGCAGGTAGTGCTTGAGGCGTAGATCTCGCTCACCCTGAGCGCTGACCCATTGTTCCCCACTGGCGCACTTTCCGCTACGATGGTAGTTTTGTGTGAGGACTGGTCTTGCCGTGCGTTATTTGAGAAGGCCGCTGACCTGAATAATTCCCCCATACAGTGCCGGATACGTCGTCTCTGCCATCTTCATCTGCGCAGAGTACCAGCGACTCGGGATGAAGTTCAGAGAGTACCGCATCCTTCGAATCAGCTTCTGGACAAAGCTCGCCTTCATCTTTATCGAGGTCGCCCTTGTCATCGGTTTTGGCGTCGAGAATTATCGCGATCGGTACAACACGGCCGCCGTATTGGAGTGGACCGTTTGTCTGTGAGTGATTTCAAAATGCCGGTATTCGGTTCTAAGCAGTGGGTGGCGAGAACTTCTCCTGACAGGTGTGATATGTTATCGTGCAAGCTTCTTCATCCTCTATCAAGCTAGTTTCATTATGGACTTTATTCCCGCTGTCGGCAGCAAGCACGACCGCTTCCCGACTGCCGAGGAGATGGCTATGGCTCAGCAAAACGGCCCGAGCGTCACTGGAGGGCCCGTCTTCCGGGAGGACCCCTCTGGACACTATGCGAATCACCCAACAGGGAGTAACACCCCCATTGGACGCGACAGCTACTCCTCGGGCCAGCCCATGGTCCAAAATGGTGGCGAGCAGGCCATGTACCCCGCTCGCAATTTCTAGGGAGCCCACAAATGCTTATACACGCAGCCTAATAGCAACAGCAGTCAGTGTCCATACAGATTGTAAGTATTGTCTCCTAGATGTGCATAGTTGTGCCGTTACTCGGCTTTCTGAGCCGAAAATCCAGAGGTGCATGGACGCGACGCTTTGGCGGAGTCCTTTCCAAGCACGACAATTTCCAAACCTGACAAGTTCACAACGGTCCGCTTGCTGACCAGCTAAGCACTCCATCACTTGTGCGTGTCAGCGAGCGCCTGGCCGCCTGTCACCATTTCGATGTCAAGCTCTTGACAAAGGGCTTGCGCCTGTGTAGGGTCGCGCATCACGTCGACCCATGCAGCACACATATGTCTGGTCAGTCCTTTACTTACGTCCCGAGATCAGCGAACAAGTCGGCTTGTACTGCATGAGTCCTGATGACCTTCTACTGGCTCCTGCCCGTATCGGCCGCGCTGACGTGAGCGGGTAGGTGCTGCCCAATGGCACATTGACTACCACACTGAACGTGCTTCCTGACATCGTTGACTAGGCACCTTGTCTACCATGTTCACGGCGCACTTTCTCGCTATACATTCGCAGCCCTCGAGCGCTGCATACGCGCGATGTCCGGGAGCAGCACGATGGGCTATCCTTGATATCAGAGGTCGTAAGTGTGCTAGTGCGCTGCCAGCGGGTTAATATGAGCTGAATGTCTTGGCCTGTCCGCCTGTCCAGGGCGCCGGTCCGCTCAAATCCCTCTTCGTCGCAGGCAGTACAGTCGCGGTCGTGCTGTTCGACATCGCTCTGCTAGCAGAATTCAGACTTCGCAATCAGGGCCGGCTCGTCCGATATACCTCCGCCCGGCAAAAGCAGCTCGCAGTCATGGCCCTCGTCTTTGCCGTAATGGGCGCGGTGGGACTGATCGCTTTGACGGCCTTCGACACTGAAGAATACGAGGATCTGCACAGCGTGCTTCTTTACGTGTTCATGTAGGTCGGAGCGCTTCGATCTGTCAAATGGATCGGTGAGGCTGAAAGAAGAATGCCTTCAGCATCGGCTATGCCATTGCCGCAGCCTTTGCATGCGAGGTTTACCGGCGCCTAGCGAAAGCGTATAGGTACGAGTACCCGTATCTCACCAAGAGCTTCTGGATTCAAGTCGTCTTCTCCGTCACTACGGCGTTCCTGGCCAACGGTCAGGACGAGCTCGTTTCGCCTATACGTCTGTCTGCAGGTTGTAGACTGATCTCGCATCCCTCTCAGCCTTCTTCGTCCTGAAGCGACAGAAGGAACACGACACGGCTGCTTTGCTGGAGTGGATCATATCAATCGTCTTCATCACTTTCATGGGTGCATTCGCGCTCGATCTAAAACCGTGGGTAGCATTGTGCAGGCGCCTCCGGTCCAGTCTTGTCAAGCTGATCTGTGTTTTTTCTCCCGACTCCTCCCTAGAACACTCGAAGCAGGAGAGAAGCCACATCCAATACTCTCGGAGACCTCCTGAGGGCAAGGGCGGTCTGTCGCCAAGTACTACATATAGAGCTGCTTGTGCCATCATATCGACCCTAGATGTCACGGTAAGACTGGCACGCCGCGACGGCACCGCATGACCGGCATATGAGTCAGCCAACGCAGTCCCCATCTTTAGCACTTTCAACATTCTGCTGCTTCGGTGGGAATCAGAGTATTCGTCAGATCCGAGTTTAGATGGCACAACCCTTTGGCGAGCCACAACAAAGGAATCTGTACTGGGCAGCAGACGCGCCCGAATTAGTACATGTCAGCAAGCGCCAACATATGTACTGACACTTGACTCATGGCGGTGGCTCAGCTTCCAAACAGGGTCCGGCACCCGATTGTCTGGCGCCTCAACGTACGCTTCAGGGCAGCCACTCTGAATTAAGCCATCGTGGCAGGCGATCGCTTCCTGGCGTCTGCATGCCCCTCTACTGGCTACTGCCTCTTCTCGCGGCAGTCATATGGGCTGGTGAGTGCCTGGACCTCGCTCAAAGAGCTGGTGCTTGAGTTGAGCGAGCTCGACCGTGACGGCTGTTGCACAGGCACACTTGGCACTATGCTCCTGGCGCGTATCGAGGAGGTGCGCTCTCGCGTGCATGATTCGCATCTTCACCACGCCCTGCAGCATTTTGAGCACGAGCCTGGCTCTATCACGCTCATCTCGGAGCTGCTGCGTGCATGTGGTAGAATGTCAACTGGAATGAGTGCGCTGGCTGACCCGTCGAATAGGGCGCGGGGCCTTTGAAACCTCTCTTCGTCACCGGAAGCACTCTCGCGGTCGTGCTTTTCGATGTGGCCATCATCGTCGAGTTCTGGGCTCGGAACCGGGGGCGACTTGTCCGCTATACCAGTGACCGCCAAAGGCAGGTAGCTGGCGCGGCAGTCGCTTTTGCCCTCGTTGGCGCTGAGGGACTCATTCTTCTGACCGTCTTCGATACGGTGCAGTACCGCAAGATACATGCGTATTTCCTGGTCGGCTTCGTGTGAGCGCTGCCCACAGGCGATGTCGCCAGAGTGTCATAGCTGACTGCGTCGGCTCGGCGCTCAGGGTCAGCTATAGAATATCTTCAGGCTGTGCATGTGAAGTCTACCGTCGCTTGGCATTCGCATACAGGCATGAATACCCGCATCTGCTCAGAAGCTTCCGACTTCAACTAGCGCTATTGACCCTCACCACCGCATTAGCCATTGGTGAGTGCCTCGGACGCTGCTTTCCGAACTCGGTCAAAGCGCAGCTAATGTAAGTAACACCCCGTGCGAGAGAAGGCTTCTTCGTGCTCAAGTGGGAGGATCGGCACGAGCTCGCAGCTGTGCTCGAGTGGGCCATCTCGATGCTCTTCATCATCACAATGGCGGCATTTGCTTTCGACTTGGTGCCGCGAGCATAGTCCAGTCTGGTACTATCTGCAACGACCAGCGTGCTGACGAGTCGCCATGATCGCAGGGCCGTTTCAGCGCGCGAAGAGCCGTACGCACTGCCAGGAAAGGAGCCCTGTGTCGAGCAGGGCGAAAAGGTGGACTCGTCACTGGCAGAGGGGCCAAACGTATTGGGTCAGGTAAGCGAAAGAGGCGAGAGGCAAGAGAGTCGTTGCACATGTCAGTCGGATGGAAACGGCAGTGGGAAGAGCAAGTCCAGCTCAACGAGCATTCAGTGATATTGAGTAGAGAAGCAGTACTGTAGAAGGTCGTAGGTGGTATCTGTGGTGCCATCCGTGGTGCTTCTAACCCGAAACGCTAGTCTGGTGACTGCTCCCTGCTGAGTCCGTGCAGGTTGTCCGCGATCGCCAGGCTTTCACAGCCGTTGCAGTCACCCAAACAAGGGGAGAAATCTCAGCTAACGTTGCCAATGAAAGCGGGACTGTCGAGCTGCTCTGCGATGACATGCGTATCGAGTCTACCTGGTGTAGATCGACTGAATGCCGGCGTACTGGGTTTTCCCGCTTGTCGCTGCGGCAACATGGCTCGGTGAGCGTCTCCTTACGGGCAGGCTGTCAAGGCGGTGTCGCTTACAGTACGCTGGCCCTTCACAGTCACACTTTTGACGATGTTGATCTACTGGATAAGCAAAGGTCAACCGCGCTACCGTTCGATGGATCGCAAGCAGGACATTGCGTTCGTCAGCGATGTGGTGCGTCTGCCCGCTCGGACTTCAGAGTCACCTATGCTGCTCTGACCCCTTTCGGGGACTCCTCCAGGGAGCGTACCGTCTTCGGACTCTATTCATAGTGGGCAGCGCCATCGCCGTGATCCTCTTCGATATAGCGCTCGTCATCGAGTTCTGGCTTCGGCTGCGCGGCAGGCTAGTGCGGTACGCAAGCGCAGCGCAGAAAGCTTTTGCAGGATTGGCCATACTGTTCGCTTTGGTGGGTGCAGCCGGACTGATCTTGCTGGCAGTCTACGACACGGCACGGTACCCGAGGATGCACATCGTCTATTTGGGCGTTTTCATGTGAGTCGGTCGGATCGGTTGGCGTATTGGCGTCATCGAGCACACTGAAGACCGTATCATCGACGCAGAGGAGGCTACACTGTCGCCGCTGCCTTCTTCTGCATCGTATATCGCGGCATGGCCAACACCTATCGGCCCGAGTACAGCTATCTACGGACCAGCTTCTGGTTCCGGGTGCTGTTCCTCATTGCCTCAATTGTGCTAGTCAGCGGTGAGTCAGTGCGTATAATGTTTACGAAACGGCTAGGCTGACCCTTATATGTTGCATTCAGGCTTCTTCATTGCAAAGTCCAGAGACAACTTCGACTTGGCGGCTATTCTCGAATGGTCCGTCTGCCTTGTCTTCATCGTCTTCGTCGCATCTTTCGCACTAGATCTCTTCCCGTGAGTACCGTAAGAGTCCATGTCGTGCTGGTTGGGCAGTACATCGTTGCTGATCGCCAGCCGGCATGTGCAGAGCTGTCGGGGCGAGCGAGAAGCCATTCCCTCTACCTCCAGCACGCGTCTAACAGTGGACGCTGAGTGAAGACAGGGAGGTAGTGAGGGTGGAGTGTGATGCCGGGCATGCGGAGAGGTGCCATGTTGCGCGCGCTCCGAGAAAAGGTGACTGCGAGGCAAACCTCAATCAATCCGGCGAGCTGTAGATGATTTAGAATAGCTTAGATGCGAGAGTCAGTCAAGCGAAAGTTTGCTGGCTTTCAGCTGCTGCGGCGATAAAATTGTCATGTTAACGCGTGGAATGCGTGAGAGCGAGAGAAGGAGATGCGCATCTCCCTTTGGAGGGCTTCTCCCCTCACCACTGCCTGTTCATGCGCAACAACTATCACCTCCTCCGAAGAGCAATGGTATCCTCATCATCGTCTCCATCTGCATCCACTCATCCTAAAGCGACGCTCATTGTCGCGCTCGACAGCTCGGGCGGGATCGGACGCGATGGCTCGCTGCCGTGGAAGCTGAGCAAGGAGATGCGATACTTTGCCCGAGCAACGACAACCGTGCCTGCGACAAGCGAGCAGAGTGACAGCGACGGCAGCAGGCCGCAGAACGCAGTCATCATGGGCCGCACGACGTGGGACTCAATCCCGAGCAAGTTCCGCCCGCTGAAGGATCGCGTCAACTGCGTGCTCAGCGCGTCAAAGACGCGAAAGGAGCTGTGGGTGCTACAGTACAGCTCGACGCATGCTGGCACACGCAGAGACTGACTGTCCTGTCCTGCCTGCTGTCATTCCCCCGCCCAGCGGTCTGCCAGAAGGTGTCTTTCAGGCCAAGTCACTCGCCGAAGCCATGTCCGTCCTCGCCTCCGACAGCACTCCGCCCATCCACCATACCTTCATCATTGGAGGCGCTCAGCTCTACACTGCTTCCCTCGCTTCCGAGAACGCGCATCTGGCCGACCGGATCCTCCTCACGCGCATCGCAAAGGGCGACGAGCAGTGGTCATGCGACACCTTTTTCCCCGAGCTCGACGAGAGCCAGTGGAGGAAGGCAGGCATCGAGGAGCACAGGCAATGGCTCGAGGGAGTCGAGGTGCCAGATGGCGAGGTTACAGAGGGGGAGATTGCGTGGCGGTACGAGATGTGGTGCCGGACGTGAGAAGGCGAGCTGCAAGACATCTTCCGCCAGCCAGGCAGTGGTCAGCAGGATCGGCCTCTCGCTCGGATCGCCGCGTATGCTTGCAGCAGGCTTGGGAGCTGTCGCTGCTTACAGCTCTACGGGTACGACCAGTCTAGGCCAGCTTCGGAAGCTGCGGCCAGCTCTCCCACTATTTAAGCCCAATTGATCATCAGTCGACATGACGTAGGCTTCAGCATGTCAGCGCAGCACGCCACACCTGCACATTCGTCGCATGCTCTTCCATTGCTGTTTCGACGAGCGTGTATGCACTGCACCACAGGGCAACGGAATTTGTAGCAACAACATTTACGGATTAGCGATCTGGCGGTACTGGGGAGAGAAGAAGGTCGCATGTGAGAGGTTCAGAACACCCGCCCGGTACCTGACAGAAACAGTGCAATGTCAGCCTAAAGGCACTCGGGCATCCTGCCACCGCTCCGCAAAACGTACCGTTGCACATTCTACACGTCTCTTCATCGAGAAAGAGGAATCCGCAGTCGACGACGCCTCGTCCGCCGCAGTTGTAGCACATCCGCCCGCCTGAAGTACCACAGCCTCATCAGCGCGCGCTCGAGTCGTGGAGCTGATTAAAGCCCACCTATTCTCGGATCTCCTGGCCGCACCACGAGCGCTCCAGGCGGTGGCGGTCCCCATCCCGTCATGTGCGACACGTGCGGCTGCGCGGCCATCATGCCTCCGTTGTTCTGATAGTGCGCGCCAGGGTAGTGATGCTGTTGTGGCGGGGGCTGAAACTGCAAGGGCGGCGGACCGCCCTGCTGCCCTGCGATGAAGTAGCCTGGATGTTGATGCTGCGGTGGAGGCGGGGCTGGAGGCAGCGCGGCTGTATACCGAACGTTCGGCAATGGCTTCTGTAAAGCTGGGTTGGAGAAGGTGAAATTCGGGCTGTTGCGGATCACAGCGGTGAACTGCTTGCCGTACTTCTCCCAACACTGTTGAATGTAGGTTGAGAACGAGATCTCAGACTGCGTCAGCAGGCGTCAAGTCGCATGAGCTGGGAAGCAACGCACCCGGTCGTGCGGGTTCGAGGGATCGTACGCTTTATAGCCGGTGTTATCTGCAAGGGACAGCGAGCTGATCAGGTCAGCTTAATGCACGTCCTAGCGCGGTGATGAATCTACAGTCGCAGACTCACGGCACTTCGGGCAGTAGAAGCCGTTCGTGTAGATGAGCAAGCGGCCGCGGTTGAGCAGCGGCTGCCCCGAACACGGTCTTACGGTCGGCGAGTACTCTCGCGAGGTCTCCATTGGCGGAGCCGCTGTGGTATGCGCCGGTGCCTGGTTCGGCAAGGCCGGGCGGTTGAAGGAAGACACGCCGTCGATGTGCGGCGAGGGCTGGGGAGCGCCATTGGCACGCTGAGGGGGCGGCGGCGGTCCCGGCGGGTGCATAAATCCGGTGCTGCTGCTGGAAGAAGCACCTGTCCGATGCGGATGTTGCGGCGGCGCGCCCGTCGGATGCGCGAAGCCTGACGGGCCTGACGCGCTCTGCGACTGCGCGAAGGCACCCGAGTCCTGCACCTCGTACGGCCGCGAGAAGTTGGCCTCGAGCGTTGTCGACGCTCCGGTAGCTACGGATGTGTACGGCGGAGGAGGCTCGGCATCACCGAGGTCATCGGCGTCTGCTTCTACTGCAGCCGTGCGTCGAGGTGGAGCCGGTGGCGGATGTGCGGGCTCGGCGTAGGAGGCCATGTTGGTTGAACGCGGCTAAGGAAGCTCTGGAGATGTGCTGATGCGCAGCGATGAGTAGCTCGGGCGCGCAGCTGCCGTGCCTTGAGCTGCCAGGTGTCGTGATGATGGCACAGTCGTGCGCCCGGGCTGCAGGACCGCGCGTAGGAGCCTCAGGCTTCGTCGAGTCAAGGGGACTATGTCTAGCGATCAGCAGCCTTTGACAGTGATTGTGCGTATACTGTAGCTGCGCGGCTGTCGCTGTTGCTGCTGCTCCGTACTGGAGCTCTGCGCCCTCGAGGCCAAGCCTGAGGGTGGAAGATGACCACGGTCTGAACGACTCGCGTAGGCTTCCGCTGCTGTATAGCTTATATAGGCTCGAGATGTGCACGCAGGTTGGTACCCGCAATGACAGAGCAACGGGGATGCCACGCTTTGTGTGAAGATTGGCGTCAATCAGAGATGCAGCAGCACGAGGCAAATCCACGTCGTCATGCACAGCCGCCTTTACGTCAGCAGCAACATTCGGCAAAGGTCTTCGGACGGGACAGCGAAAGCAGCAGTGATATTGTAGTCGCAGTACGCTCCTGAACTCTGAATCCGGAGTGAGCATTGCATGATCATCCTCCCGCCGTCTCTACAGATACAGACCCTCCGGGGCACCCTCGTTCTTCCTGTAGAGCACCTTCTCCCTCGCGCTCGTAAAGTCTGCCTTGTTGACGCGCATCCGCCGCTCTCGCAGCGCCAGCAGACCCGCCTCGGTGCAGACCGCCTTGATGTCGGCTCCGGACAGGTCGTCTTTAGCCATGACGAATTCCTCGAGGTCGACATCCTCACCGAGAGACATGCGCGATGTGTGGATCTTGAAGATGTACCGCTTCGTCTTGACGTCCGGCAGTGCTGCAATGGTGCCACATGATCGCCAGACAGTCAGCCTCGGGCTGCATGTTTCACCAGATTCCCGCACGCAGACTCACGGAACTCAATCTTTCGGTCGATGCGCCCCGGTCGGATCAACGCAGGGTCGAGCGACTCGATCTTGTTTGTTGCCATAATGACCTTCACATCACCCCGCGAGTCGAATCCATCTAGCTGGTTCAGGAGCTCCAGCATGGTTCGCTGGATCTCGCGCTCTCCGCCAGAATTCGAGTCGTACCTGCGGGTGTGTCAGTCATCGACTCAGCAGAGCGCGAACGCATTTGTCTCGTAGAAGAGATTAAAGCTCACCGCTTCGTACCGACTGCGTCAATCTCGTCGATAAAGACAATGCTCGGTGCGTGCTCCTCGGCGACCTTGAACAATTCTCGGACGAGCTTCGGTCCGTCACCAAGATACTTCTGGATGAGTTCCGAGCCAACGATGCGTAGGAAGGTGGCCGATGTCTGGTTCGCCACGGCCTTGGCTAGCAAGGTCTTGCCTGTTCCTGGGACGCCGTACAGAATGACTCCCTTTGGCGGCTTGATGCCCATCTCCTCGTATAGTTCCGGATGCGTCAATGGGAGTTCGACGGATTCCTATGAACGCAGTAGATGTAATGTTCGTCAGCGTCTGTGAATGGGTGTATGGTGCATTCGGCCTGACCTTGATCTCCTGAATCTGTTGCTCCAGACCGCCAATGTCTGCGTAGCTTTCTGTCGGTGCCTTGTCGAGCTTCATCCTGTTGTGCAGGGTAGACGTAGGAACTGCGTCAGCGTAGTCTCCGTGTATGGCTTGTTCAGGAGACTTTCGAGGCCTATGACGCACACATTGACGGACGGATCGGAGTCGTCAGAAAGGACACCGATGATGGCAGACGACTTGTGGTGCAGAAGGACGGAGCAGCCAGGCTCAAGGAGATCCTTGTCGACGCTGGTAGAGGTAGTCAACCATCAGTATGCTACCCTTAGCCGCGCCATCCCACCTCGCAGCTGGGTCTTCGCCCCTTGTGAGACCCTACACTCACATGCTCAGGATGGACACGTATTGATCCGAGCCAGTGTTGGACGACACGATAGCATGGTCGTCGTCGATGATCTCCTCGAGCGTCCCGACCTGCATGGGGCTGCCGCGCAGGTCATCGACCTTGCTGCGCTCCTCCTGGTTCTTGTCCTCCTTGCCCTCGGGCTTGAGGCGCTCCTGGTTGGCGACAAACTCCTCCTCGAGGAGCAGGTGGTCCTTGATGCGCTCGAGCTTGAGCAGCTTGAGCTTGCACCGCGAGTTGGGGTACACGGCCGGCAGCTTCTGGGACGGGTTCGGGCCCTTGCGCTTCTTGCGGCCCACACGCGTCGGCACGGGAGGCTCAAACTTCTTGGGCGCATCCTTCTTCTTGCCCTTGTCGCCCCCGGGACCTCCTGCTCCTCCTCCTGGCGGCCCTCCTGCGCCGCCTGCGTTCGATGGTGCCTGACCCTGCGGAACCGGGGCGGGCAAGGTGACGGTGGAGCGGTTGCTGGTCAGTCTGGAGAACGGAGTGGCCCAATAGCGTGCCATATACACCAAACGTACCATGGTGCAGTGCTTGTCTGCGGATGCTATTCCCTGAGAGTTGGGTTGAAGCTGAGCGCGGTAGTGCACGTCGTCCCCTCGCCGGTGACGCGGCTTGGGCGAGTGTCATGGTGGCGCAGGGCTCACGCTCTGGGGCAACTGCAAGTCCCATCTACAACGCAGTCTGGATTGCGGGTGCATCAATGGCACCATCCAGCATTCGCAGACATCGCGTCAGATGTTCAGAATTGCACCAGCCTATTTGTACATTTCACGCGTATCTAGTCGAGTCCTGCATCGAATACATGGACTCCCTCTCGTCTGGCCTCGGTCCCGCTTTGAGATGTGCAGGTTGCGGCATTTGGAGACTTGCCGGAACAGACGAGCCGCCTGCTGACCGGTAGTCCGGCTCATCGTTGTAGTAGTAGGAGTCCCTGGGGTCGGACAGGATAGAGCGCGTGCGAGGGGCGGTGCCCGCAAAGGGTGCAGGACCAGGGAAGATTGGAGTAAAGGAGGCCAGCAACGGATAGGATGTCGGGACAGTCGATGAGGAGAGTGCAGCATGACGGGTATCAGCCTCTTGCCGAACCTCACCGGTGATCTGCTCGGCATCGGATACGCACTCTTGCTGGTCCGGACTGGTCCCCGCTCGCGCCAGACCTCGGTCGTTCAGCGATCCGCCTCCTTCAGTCTCTTCAGTGCGCTCCGTGATGGCGCCGAGCGAGTATCCGCCTCCACCAATTTGGCCTGGCGGATACCCTCCACCCGATCCCAGCTTCTCATCGGCATAGTCGTTGTCGCCAGGAGGGTATGACGATGCTAGCGTTGGGACATTCGGCTGACTCGCGCCAAAGTGCGGGTACATGCTGTCCAGGGCTTGCTGCTGTTCGGCATCCGGACCGTCCGGACCGATGCCTACGGATGCACAGATGTTCAAATCAGCATGCTTCCGTATGGCTCACACGCTTCCAGACATCTGCACTCACCTTTGAAGACAGATATATCGCCGCCCGTACTACCTGCTTGCCCTTCCTCAGCGGCCTCGGCAGCCTCTCGAGCAGCCATAGCTTTGGTGTGCTTCCGCTTCAGCCACCACCAGACCAGGATGAGGCCAATGATGGTCAGGACAACTCCGCAAATGCATATAGAGACGACAAGGTCCGTGTTGTGGAATATCCAGCTGCAGGCGGGCGGAGACATGTACGAGTCAGCTGCCCGCTAGTCCAGACCACATCAGACAGTGCCAGGCTGGCGGACTCGCGCACCTGTCCTCTTCTTCCACTTTCGGATTCGCTGTTGCGCCCTTAGCTGCAGACGTCTTGCTGGCTGCCTTGCTCGTTGACGCTGTTGGGCTCCTGGCCCCGCTGCCTGCTGCGCTCGAGGAGCTCCCTTTTGCTCCGGTGCTGCCACTCGTGCTCGTTTCATCATCGGCAGCCCGCTGCAAGAGAGTGTGGAGTGCAGTCACCGTCGCTCGAGCTACCAGAGCTCTCATTGTGGCGGGTGTGCAAATGTAAGGGTAGGGCTGTCCGGATGGGCGTTATGCGGACGTGCTTCATTCGGCGGCTCTGCTTGTCTGGCGCCTGTAGAGTTGCGCGCAGCGGCAGCTGCGCCATGCCATCATAAGCCGAGCCAGAGGAGTGCGGTGCTTGGCTGCTCCTCTTGCGGCCGCGCACAAAGGGTCCATGTTGGCTGAGACGTGCTTGCCTTGCGCGATGAAAGGAAGCCAGCCGCGCTCGACGCGCTGGTCGGTCAAAGTCGGGGCTCAAGACAGGCCGAGAAACCATCAACATGCACAGAGGGAAGGAGTTGGCCCCATTCGCTTGTCATATCGTGCCAGTCTTCGTGCTGCGTAGGAGAACAGCGATGTCGAGACACACGTGCTGCGGAGAGGAGAGCTCCGGGCCAGCTCGTCTCAGCTCAGCTCAGCTCAGCTCAGCTCAGCATCGATACTGTCCACGATGTCGACGGCGCGACCTTTCAAGACGGATGTTTCAGTCAAGACGTCGCTGAATACTGGCCTCCTGCCTGGCGCAGGCGGGTCCGGTCGGATGGGAGGGAGGGGAGGAGGAGGAGGAGGGCAGACGGGAGCTGGGGCAGAGAAGGAGGTCAGCTCGGAGGAATACCTCGACAGGTTCGAGGAGGAGCTGCACAAAAAGGTCGATGCAGAGATGGAGATCCTCGTGGATGGACTCGGAGACTGTGTCAGGCTGTCAAAGGTGAGGGCGTTCGTCCTGCAAGGGCTCGCGGACGCTGATGCAGACGCTATGCACAGGTTGGAAACAAGGACAAGTTCAAGGCGGCGCAAGACGCACTAGAGGTCGAACTAAAGGCCGAGTCGATGGTACGTGTCGTTCCATCCCTCAGATATGCCCGCCCGCGCTCCGTTTCTAACAGACGCGTCTGCCCCGTCATGGACATCCCTCACCGCCCCCGCTACCTCAGGTCCGAGCTACGGAATCGCTCCTCTCCCTCAGTCACACCCTCAAGATGCTCTTCCTTCTGGACGATGAAGACAAGGGTTCCGCTCAAGTACAGGAACGGCAGCGCAAGGAGGCCGAGGAAGAGCTCCAGGCCGTCAAGGACCAGGCCAGGGAGCTCTTCGAGCGGGTGCAGGCTAGGCAATGATCAATGCGCCACGAACACCGTCAGCCATGCTGGTATCTCAGCGCGCTGTCATCGCCCGCAAAGTCGCGGGCGTGCTAGACCGCCAAGTTGCCGCCATCTTGCTCAGCGCGCACCATGCGGCTCCGCTTCCACAACCGACAACTCCCAGATGCTGCGTTGGGACCAACTCAGAGCCGTACAAGCGGCCGCTAAGTGTCCCTCAGCAAGGTGCTTGCCCGCTTGGACATGCGGTCCGTCGGCTCTCCGCACCCGCTAAAAAGACGGAGGGACGGACGGGCACGCCAGCAGCAACAGGAGACCGTCGAAGCTCCGCACGTGGACTCGGCGGCAGCGAGGCAGCTGTACGATAGCTATCTTGCGGAAAGGTGGTCGAGACATCCTCAGTCGTCACTTTCTCTGCCATAGCGGGCGCGCATGAGAGCAGACATGCTTGCGTACGGAAGGACGGCCGTTTAGGGAAGCCGAAAGCTTCGATATCGCCGTCAGAACGTGACATAGTATACCATCTGTAGCATAGTGTCAGTTTCTGTGCGTAAGGGTCACATACTTCTGAACTGAACATTGCGCAGATCCGTTGCGGCTGCAAGATCGCCTCCCAAGCTGTCTTGCCGCTACTGTAGACCTCCGCTCGACGTGTCGCTTCTACCTACCCAAACCATACAAAACATTCCAATACACACAGGATGTCTACAGCACGTAAGCGATGCAGAACGCTCCAGAGCACCTGGCAATGCCGCTCAACCTGCTGACGCTGTTGCCTGCCTGCGCTGCTCAACCGGCTCGTCCAGATCGACCCACGTGGGCAGTGAGTGCAGCCTCTTACATGGCTGTCAAGACCATCACCAAGCGCCATGTAACTGACGAGCTCATGCTTGTGTTCTCCGCCGCCGCGCTGCTGCTGCTACCGCTGCACAGCCCGCCCAAGCCAAAGACGTCGGCTCAGGGTCGCGCCAGCTCTCGGTCAAGGACATTGCCGGGCACACCAAGCTCAAATTCAGGCAGCCAGGCCAGGGCACAGCAAGCGAGGTTGCACGGCGGGATTTGAAGCTTGAGCTTGCGCGCGCAGAGGAGGCCGCCCGGCGGAAGCGCAAGGGCCTCGCGCCCGCTGAGGAGAGCGAGAGCGCTGCGCCGGCTGCAGCTGGGCTCATCGAGGGCGCCCCCGTCGGCGCGACACAGCAGAAGGAGGACGAGCAGGCGGCGAAGCGGCGCAAGATGATAGAGGACGCCGCGGCGCTTGACAGGGACGACTCGGACAGCGAGGACGAGGAGGACGAGATTGATCTCGGCGGTGCGCCGGCTGCGGCGCAAGCCAACGGGAACGGCAAGGGCAAGGGAAAAGCACCTGCAGTCGAGGATGGCGAGCGGGAGGACGAAGATGAGGAGGAGGAGGAGGACAGCGAGGACGAGGAAGAGGACGACGAGGACGAGACTGCCGAGCTGCTGCGTGAGCTCGAGAAGATCAAGCGGGAGCGTGCAGAGGAGAAGGCCAGGCAGGAGTCCGACAGGGCCGCATCTGCGGCCGTCTCTGCGGAGGAGTCCGCCGCATCGGGCAACCCACTCTTAAACTTGCAAGCGGCGCTGTCTGGCAGCAGGAGCTTCGACTCGCCTGGAGGCTACGCTGCATCGTCGACAGGGTCCGCCGCCTCGAGCTTTGCCATCCAAAAGCGATGGGACGACGACGTCATCTTCAAGAACCAGGCCATGAAGACTGATGACGCGCTCAAGGAGGGCTTCATCAACGACAACATCAGGTCTACATTCCACCGGAGATTCATGGCGTGAGTACAGATCGCTTGCCGTCGCGGTGATCGCAGGTGCTGATGACCGATCCTCGCTACTTTGCAGCAAATACATTGCATAAGCTCGGAGCGCATAGACTGTCAGCTGTGGCCTACATCGTCGTGTTGTACAGATACTGCATCGCGGGTGCTCGTACCCCTGTCAGCAACCCTTTGGCTTTCTGCTGTGATTCGACCTCGAACAGTTACGGTTCGACACTTCCGTTTGCAATGCGTTTACTGATAGAGACAGAGGAAGGAGAGCTACGCTACACGATATGATACTCAGACACGCGTAGCACCGCTGTCTCCGCTTTCCAGATGCTGTGGCGGCGCCGGCGCCTTTGGCTTTTCTGCCGTTTTGAGGTTAGCCACCTCGACGTCCGGGCTGACGTCGGTGATTTCGGTCTCCCCATCGTAGCTGTGCTTCTTTGCACGCTGCTCCTTGTTCCATTTGAAGGATTTGCGGGGCGAGACGCGTTCCTGGAAGAGCAGGTTGATCTCCTCGAGCGAGAGGCCGGACATTTCCGGAACGCAGAAGTAGATGAAAGCTGCGGCCATGAAATTGGTGACCAGGAAGACAAAGCCGTACTTTGCGCCGATGGAGGCGGTGATGATTGGGCTGAGCGCGCTGATCAGAGTATTGAAGGTCCAGTTCGAGGCGGCGACGAATGAGAGCTGCTTTGCCTTTGTACGAAGGGGCGCAATCTCTCCCGTGTTCACCCAGCCACCAGGGCCAAAACTTCCTCCATACGCCAATGAGAACTGCGAGTGTTTATAAGGTGTTCATATGAGTATGGGGCCGTCTGAGCGTTCGGAAAGCGAGAAAGGGCTCACGATGCAGATGAAAAAGACGATAACTCCGCCAACACTCGTCCTGGGCTCAGCAGAAGTGTCGTTGTTCGGGTACTGGTGATTGCGATCAAGATGAAGACATCAGCGATGCTCTTTGGACTCTGTGGGGCCTCGTGGGCCTGCATCCGCAAAATTGCCACCAGATGGTGGAGACCCCAAAGCCGCGCGAATCTGAACTTACCAAGGCGTATGAACCTAGTACAGCGTACATGAGGTATGCCAGGCCCATCACAATCGCTCCTGTGATCATTGTCCTTCTCCTGCCGAAGTAGTCCAGGCAAAAGAGGCCCAGAAGGGTGGAGACGCTCGAGATGGCTCCGAAGATAATTTGAGAGACGTACGAGTCGATGGAGAGCGTTGTGAATACAGTGGTTCCATAGTAGAAGATGAAATTAGCTAGGAGATAGTTGTGCACAGGTCAGCTGGATATGCTGGACGAGGATGGGCATTGAAAGCTGTATGGCCTAGAGAGCTCCTTACCTCCAGTAAGCTGCTGAAAAGCCTGGACAGTCATGCCGATGAGCGTCCGCTTTCCGGTCTGGATATCATTCTTAAAGTTGAAGCAGTCCAGGTAGCCTGAACCGGATGCCTTTTCCTCCTCAAGTTTTGACTCGATCTCGCGGACCGTGTACTCGACGAGCGGATGGTGAAGTGCCACTCCATGCATACTGGCGACAGTCTTTCTGCTTGCATCGAGATCTCCCTTCAAGACAGACTCTCGAGGCGATGCAGGTAGGAAGGGGCATCCGACGGCGAGAATCAGGCCCCAGAGGCACTGAATCGCTATGGGAATCTGGTAGCTGGCGTCCGAAGGAATGCGATGGGTGGCATAGGTGAGGATATATGCTAGCAGGATACCCAGCGTGATGCTGACTTGGTACAGCGAGGTAAAGCCTCCTCGAAGGGCCTGATCGAGTCGGCCAAGTCAGCCTTGTCACCCCTGAGAGAAGCGGAGGCTCCCTGGCACCAACCTTCGGCGATACCTCTCCAAGGTACAAAGGAACAAGAGCACTCAGAGCTCCGACACCCATCTTTGATGAGATGCTTGGTCAGCTCCACATTCACGTTCGATTGTCGCTTAGCTGGCACTCACTCCTGCGATAAAGCGACCTGCAAGCAGGCCGCCCCAGATTCGTACCGGTGCGACTTGCACGACCACGCCGATAATAAAGACTACGGCACTCGTCAAGATCGACAGGCGCCGTCCGACATAGTCGGCAATTGGAACTCCGAGAAGAGCGCCAGTGAATGAGCCGACAGAGAGGATGGAAGTTGTGATGGCTTGTCTGGAGGCGTGGGCAGTCCCGTCCGGGTAAGACGTCCCGTACGCAGCCTGGAAGTAAGGCATTTCTAGACAACCAGCGAGGTATCCGATGTCATACTGCGGAGACACTGCATGTCAACAAGGCTGAAGGGCTATTAGCCAGCATATAATGGCAGCTCTTACGCCAAAGATGAAGCCTCCTATTGACGAGAAGGTGCAGACCATCAAGGCCGTCAACGAGACGAGTTCGCCACGGTATTTGAAAGTCCGTGGCATGTTTCCAGCTGTCGCTTGAGGATGGGCAGCAGTGCGGAAGTGCAGGCAGACCCTGAAGATGGAAGTCCAGTGCAGAACAAAGAGGTAGACGAAGGGAGGGTGGGGAAAGAAGGAGAAATGTGCGGATCCCCAAACTGGAGAAGCTTGGGTCTCTCGGAGCGGCGGACGTCACCTCCACTCAGTACCAGATCATGCGCGCAGAATGCACCTTGCCGACAAAAGCCGGAAATGAGCCGGCGGAGGGATTTTGGCTGGACCGCGGAGCTTCTCCGTTAATTCGGCGACGAAGTGAGCAAGCATCGCCAGGCAAGCCAGGCCCGTTCTGCTACTCTTGTCGTTCGTACGGAGCTCAGGCTTGTTGCAGAAGGGCCGCGCTGCACAGTCCGGGCGTTGTGCAGGCACGGGTTCGCTCAGCCAGCACCGGCGGTGAGGATCTGCAGGCCCGCCGGGATGCCGTGACGGATGACACACACCTTGAGCTCGGCAACGAGCTTCCAAGACTTGCTCACTCTACCCTGCACATGGATCAATCCAGGTTTCCATTACGAGAGCTCGCCCCGTCTAGCCGAGCAGTGCATTGGTGAACAGCTGTTCTGCCGTGACAGACACCTTTCTCCCCTCCCGGTCTTTCTGCAGTCCTTGCTGCTCCAAGAAGCCCAGGAATGCCTTCCAGACCTCACTCTTCATCTTGCCGAAGCCGCCTTCCAGGTTGTAGTAACTGGCAATGCTGGCTTGCGATTCTTTGAGGAACTCCAGATCGGTGTCACGCTCGGACAGGCCTGCTTCCAACATGGCTTCGCGAATGACGCCAGCCGCCTCGCTCGGGTCCTTCGCGGCAATCTCGTAGCCTTGACCGGTAGCTGCGAGGAAGGATTTGTAGGCTGACTCGTTGACAGAGGACTCTCTGAAGGCGATCAGCGGGCTGTACCCATAGGGAATACCGTAGTCGCCGAGCTGGAACGTTGTGAAGTCGTGGCCGGCCCGTCTGGCCTGTACGCCTATTGATGAGATATGTCAGTCGGCGTTCGCCAGGCAAGCGGAAACACAGCAGACCCACCCTCGAACGGCTCAAAGATCCAGGTCGAGTCGCACTCGCCCTTCGAATTCACGACCGTTTCCCAGATGCCGAGCTTGGGCGGGACGACCGTCTCGAGCTGTCCTGCTTTGCCCTTGCCGCCTGCATCAATGTCAATCATGGCCTGTACGATGGCGTCCTCGTATCTTGCACCATAGCTGGCGTACTTTTTGCCGGAGCCGACCAGCTCGGCGGGCCTGGATGCCGTTCGCGACACGATGGCAGACGCGTCGCGGCTGAGCAGGCTGGCGCACGCCTTGATGCGTGCGGAAGCGTCTGCGGACGACTGGTAGCTGATGACGCTCTCGCTAGGGCAAAGGCAAAAGTCTACAGCGCCAGTCGAGAGCTTCTTGGCCGGGGTTGTCGCGTAGCCATCGGCGGAGGGTGAGATCAGCTCGACGGAGAGCCCAGCCTGCGCGTAGAGGCCCTTCGAGAGCGCAACATAGAAACCAGCGTGGAGCGGGTTCTGTCAAGATTAGACAAGACGAGAAGGTCGGGATGATCAGCCCGGATCCTGCATCGCTTATCGCGAGACAGAACGAACGGGAGTCCAGTCCAGCGCAACTTTAATGGTGGTAGGCATTGGTTCGTAGAAGCCTTTGATGTTTCACACTTGCCTAGGTTGAGGAAGAGAGAGAAGGTGTGACGTGTGTCGCAGATGTACGAGTAGGTGCGGATCAGCCGCACGCACGGGCCTCGTCCGAGACCATCAAGGTACCCATGAGCAGGGCTCGCAGTGCATTGGGACCAAGCTACGGTATATGTTCGCTACAACACGCAAGCTAGAGGGCGGAGCGGACGAGCAGGGTACAAGCCTTCACTGAGATCCATTGGTCTCCGCCTCCTTGGCCGCTGCCTGAACAGGCGTGTTCTCGGGGATGATCTCGCCGGTCGTCATTGGCCTGGTGGGCGGGACCTGGCTCTTGCCTGCAATGTTCGAGTACGAGAAGCCTTCCTTCCTGATGCCCTGGTTCTTTGCGATCTGCCTGGGCGCCGTGCCGGACGAGGCAGAGGATGTGGGCGAGCCCGCCTTCTCCCTCTGCTCCGCGGCGTTGGCGATGCCCGAGCTAGGTGCAGTCGGCTGCTGGTCGGTCAAACCTGCGTGAGGGCCGGCAGGTCGCTTCCACTCCCTCCCAGGGTTCGCGCTCTTTTTCTCTGCGATCTTCGCATCTCGCATGCGCCAGTTGAGCTCCTTGTCGCTCTTGGACTCGGGCTTCTCCTCTCCTGGCCCAG
The DNA here is from genome assembly GCA_008802785.1 of Symmetrospora coprosmae. Taxonomy (NCBI): domain Eukaryota; kingdom Fungi; phylum Basidiomycota; class Cystobasidiomycetes; family Symmetrosporaceae; genus Symmetrospora; species Symmetrospora coprosmae. Next base: position 194,183 of record VUYT01000027.1, on the reverse strand, counting down.
CAGCAGCAGCAGCAGCTTCGTCGGCGTCTTTCTTGGCCTGGGCATCGGCTTCAGCCTTTGCGCGTCGCTCCTCGGCCTGCGCTCGCTCCTTTTCTATCCGAGCATCGAGCAATGCCTGCTCGCGAGCCGCCGTGTCGACTGGGGTAGCAGCCCCAAAGACGTTTGCTCGTGAGCTGGGCGTTGCCGGACTCGCCTCGCTCGTAACCGACGTGGAAGACGCGGAGCGCGGCGCAAGCTGAAGACGCTTGCGCTCGAAAGGTGCCGCAGGGGTGGGGGGCGTAGACGTGCCGGGGACATCCTCGCTCGACGGGCTTCCAGCCAAGGCTATATAGTTTCACGGTATCAGCATGAAGGAGCGACACCACTGCCGTTGCACAATACGACTCACGAGTGGCAGAGGCGGAAGGAGGGGCGGCTCTGCGCCACGTGCTCGCCGAGTCTGACTCGCTAGCTTTGCGCTCTGGTACCTCCGGACGCATATTGCTTGGTCGCCTCTCCATTGTCAGAGTGGGCGCGAACCTGCCGCCACGAGCGGCTCCCCAATCTCGGTCCTCAGCGGGAGGAGGTCCGCCAGCAGGCGAGAAGTCCCGGTCTCGGAATCCACCGGCTCGTGCACTGGATGGGCCGTCTCGGTCAAAGCCGCCGCCGAAGCCTCCGGTGGACCTAGCCGATCCAAGAGCGGGGGAGACGGGGACGCTAGGAGCGAACTTGCTGCCTCGCATGTCTCCCCAGTCGCGGCCAGAGTCGACAGGGGTCGAGCTGCCGCGGTCGCCTCGGTCCGAAGGTCGCGAGCCCGAGCGGCCGGGCAGATCCTCAAGAGGGCCCTTTCGTGTCCAATCACCGCCAGATCGTCCCTGCTCACCGGCCTTGGCTGTAGACGAATCGGCGTTCAGCAACATGCCTACTCGGCAGAGAAGTGAGATAGAAGGACTCACGCGGCTCGGCAACACTTATGCGGACGGTTCTGCCTGCGAGCTGAGTGCCAGACATGTCGAGCGCTTTGCGGAGAGCATTAGGCTCGGCGAACTCGGCGTAGCAGAACCCCTTTGGCTTTCCGTCGAAGCCGCTGACCATGCGAATGCTGACGACCTGCGGATCGAGAGCGCGTTCTCAGTCCCAATCCCAGCTCGCACGCCTGGACCGCTTCACTCGCTCACCTCGACACCTCCAGCAGAGAACATGTCCTTGACCTCATCCTCTCCGCAATCGAAGCTCATATTGCCGACAAAGGCTGTGTACGGCGGCTTGTCGGGGAAAGGCACATCCTCACGAGGAGGTCGCGAGTCTGCGATCAGGCGGGGAAGATGGGGTTGCACAGCTTCAGCGGTAGCATCGTAAGTCAGGAATATACCACTGCCGTTTGCACTCACCCCTGTCACCGAAGCCGCCGGCCCTGTCTCCTCCAGGGCGCCTGAAGCTGGATCCACCCATCTCTGCGTACTGGCCGGCTGCGAGCGGTTTGTGATAGTATAGCGGCAGAGAGGAGACGCGGACCGCATCGTGTACGCCGGGAGGAGCCACGGTGTCAGCTGTCTGGGTCCCCTACAGCAGCAAGGCCTTTTCATCCTTTGTCGCGCCTGCCGAAGGCATAAATGACGGAGGGACTCACGCGCAGTCGGCATGGCGTCCATCTCGTCTGCCCACGACGAGGTTCCGCCTGTACAAGGTGACAAGTAGAGATCTGTCAGCCCTTCTCAACCTGCGCGCCGCTTTCACGGCCTTTGCCTGTGCCTTTGCCTGCTCCCGCCGCGCTGCGACTGCGCCTGCGACTGCGACTGACCATCGCCGTTGTCGAGGAAATCCCCGAGCGACATCTTCTGCTTGCTTGCCTTTGCTTTTCCCATCTTGATGTGTGGTCTGCTTGTCTGTGCGTATGTGTGTGGGTGTGCGTGTGCTTGTGCGTATGCGCGAGTCGTGCGGATCTCATGAGCTGTCGCCGTCGCCGTCACCGTCTGGCTGGCCCCCAAAAACTTGCAGGCGAGAAGAGCTTGGAGGATGACGGCACGAACAGGCTTGGGCGCTCTCGGAATGGACAATGCCCAGAGCATCGAGACTGACACTAACATTGCGCAATCCACGCTGTGGAACAAACGCTCAGCGTAACGCTGCCTGGCTACTAACTTGAGATGCGCCCGTCTCCTGCTCCAAGCATCCTCTCCCAGTCCCTGCATCGGCATATACGCGCATAACGCAAGAAGCCTATGACTACCTTTCAACCGTCACCTCGCACACTGAAGCAATGTGCCGGCCCCGCTCGCGCCCACTCCCATCCGCCTGGACAGCCGTGCGACATCCCAACCTCTGCTCTCACAGGCAGATCCCAACATCCAGATCCGCTAATTACATGTGTATGGATACAGACCTCCGATACTCGCCGAAGTTGATAGCGAGCCCATCCGATCGTCCACAGAGTCTACAGCGAGCCCATCCGACTTCCAAGCAGGCTGCGCGCTCCTGCCGTCGACCTAGGCATGTCCAGTCGATACAATCGCTTCTCCGCCATGATAAAGAGATTGCCCGGTGGCCCAAACACAAGGTTCGCGCAGCCCTCGCCGTTGGGCAAAATCACTTTGCCGAGGAGATCACCAAACGCATTCCACACCTGACAATGGAAAAAGAGCGGTCAGCAACTCGACCTGCCGGCTGCGGAGCCTAGACTTTGACCTACATGCACACCGTCAAAGCACCCTGCATACACGTTCCCTTCCCGGTCGCACTTGATGCCGTCTGGCGCCCCAGCATCGGTGAATGCGAAAGTCCGTCGGTTGGCCAGGAATGTTGGCCTCTGAAGCGATGCGTCGGCGTACATCACGTCGAACGCGTATCTACAGACGCAGCGGTCAGCAATCACGTTGCTGCCGTCCATTCACGCTGGTCTCTCACGCACATGTAGCCTCCACTTGTCGGATCAACCACACCGGTGCCGGCTATGTGCGAAGTGTCGGTGACGTAGACAGTGCTCCAGTCTGGCGAAAAGGCGATACCATTGCACTTCCAGCGAGAGTCTCCATCGATGACAATACGTGTCTGGCCAGTCTGTGAATTGAAACAGTAGACCTGATTGGGAAGCTGGGACGGCCCCTTGAAGCCTTGCTCGCGCCCGTCTGGGGACAGATGCTATGTCAGTCCATACAAGACAAGGTTTGGAGGGTATGCAGCTCCTCACAGTCTGGATCTGTGAACCATATCGTCCCGCTCGGCTCGTGCACTACAACATCGTTGAGCGAGTTGAAGGCACGGCCATGGAAGTTGTTCAAGATGGTATGCGTCGCGAAGCTCTCGCTGTCTGCATCTGGCTCGACTACCACTAGACTGGACGGTAGCTCATCTCCGTAACCCTGCTCGCAGAAGAGCATGCCCGAGTCGCCGAAGTTGGTGCCACCGTTCCCCATGCGCAGGCCAATCTCCTCCTCCGAATACTGCCAATGCTCGCCGCTCTCGACGTCGACCTCCGAGACGATGATGCTGGGTGATCCGTGCCGCTCCAGCCGGTTGCTCGTCACGAAGATGGACCCACGAGCGGGGAGCCAGATCCCCGCTTCGTGGAACAGTGGCTCGCAGCTCTCGGCCAGCAGTGAAAGCCTGGGAGACGGGCCCACGAGCGAGACGAAGTCTGAATGATGGTGGGCTAGGATAGCGCCTGGCTGGTGACTGCCATTCTGCAGGCCGTTTGGCTTGCCGGATGGGCGAGAGGAAAAGGCGATGCAGGCGAGGTCTGCACCTGTACGCGTCTCGGATGTCTGCTCCGTCACACCGTATCAGCGCACCGACCAAATGTCCAGACAATCATTGAGGCACGCACGATTGTGACGTTCCGCTTGACTGCCATCTTGCTAGCCGGATCTGCTGTCTATGCAGATTTAGAGGTGGTGTGCAGCCAGTTCCTGCCGGGAGCTTCTGTGCCTTGACTTAGGTGAAGGGCAGATTCTGGGAGGAGTCAGGTCCTGCGATGACCTCTGCTATACGAAAGATTCCCAGCAGACGCGTTGCGCCACCAGGAATGGCTGTACGAGCGTGTATCCGTGCTGAGATGTACTTGGGCAGGTCGAAAGCCATCGCTCTCGCTGCGAAGGAGGCTCCCGAGCAGGGCGACAGGCATCATCGAGACAGCCGTTGCGAAGCGGTGGTCGCAGTGCTGCGTGTGTGTCTGATGCTGTCCCGGAGCTCCAGACCGGAAGCATGACCCACATCGGGCTTGCCCCGAGATTAGACGCGGGGCCGCCGCGGAGCGTAATCCGGAGTCTGGCCGGGCCGGCTGGCCCTCGTGGGACCTGTCTCGATCGCCTCTCGGGCGAAGCAGAGCAGGCGAAGCAGAGTTCGCCTGGTTTCGTGCCGTTTACGCGAGCTGCAGCGTACTGTGCAGCTTGCTTCTGTGCCGTATACGTGTAAACACTGGCTCTCACCGGGACGCACTCACGGCTATCTGAGGCCATCTGCTCTCAGCTTCCGATGGAGAGAGCCACACACGTCGCATCAGGCGCATGCGCATGCACGACCATATAAGCTGCATACTGGGGCACCGACTCTGCTCCTCTCTCTCTCCTCTCTTTCCCCAAGACCACAGAGCACCTCCAGGGCTGATCCCTGGCCCTCCAGCCCGCCTCGCCTCTGCTCAGTCTCTCATACAACCTCATCTGGCATCATGCAGCCGGCTCTCTTCAGCGTCTCGCTGCTGACGGCGCTGTCGTTCTGCTTGATGTGAGTCCAGTCCTGCCTTTAGGGTAGCATCATCAGCATAAGTTGGGCGCGTCTCCCCGCGGTGGCAAAAGCTGATTTGCTTCGCGCTTGTCCACAGCGGCTATGACAATGGTGTCATTGGCGGCTTGACAGGTCATTCGTCCTGGAACGCCGTCTTTCGTACAGCCGACGACCCAGGGATGCTCGGCAACATCGTAGCTATCTACGAGGTTGGGTGCGCTGTTGGAGCGCTCGGTGCCTTCCTGGTCGGCGAGAAGCTGGGCCGAAAGAAGACGCTCAGCCTCGGCGCCATTATCATGGCCATTGGCGCTGTCCTACAAGCCACGCCTTTCGGACGGGGTCAGATGCTGGCAGCTCGTGTCATCTCGGGCCTCGGCATGGGCGCCATCAACTCCACTGCGCCCGTCCTTCAGGCTGAAGTCAGCCCTCGAGCCTCGCGAGGACGATTCGTATGTGCTCAGCTTTCTATGCTCAACTTTGCCATTGCATTGAGCTACTGGATCGGTGAGGCAGCTTGCTCCAGCTTGTTCAGGAGGGAAACCTACACTCCGTATATCGCCGTTGCTAATGCCTTCATCTGTATGCCCCGCTCGTCTGCAGACTACGGCACCACGAAGCACTTCACCACGAGCTTCGCCTGGCGTTTCCCCATCGCCTTCCAGCTGGTGTTCATCGTCCCCATCTTCGTGCTCTCGCTCTTCTGCATCGAGTCGCCCCGCTGGCTCGAGAACCACGGACGCCACGAGGAAGCACTCAAGGTCGTCGGCAAGCTTGTGGGCAGGCCTACAACGGACCAAGAAGTCATTGACCGTCACACGGAGATCGCCGAGGCTGCTCGCTACGAGCGGGAGAATACCGCACCGGGCTGGGGCGCGCTCTTTGCCAACGACCGCCTCAGCACGCGCCGCAGGCTTCTCATTGCCTGCTCTGTGCAGTTGTGAGTAGCAACGCACTGTTTCCGTTACAGAGGCTAAAATGAGGCTCTTGCTGACGTGTTGACGTCGTCCGCCTCGGTCTTTCGCCAAATCGCGATACGCCACGCTTGCGCACACCTTCCCTATATCAGCTTCCAGCAGCTCGGTGGCATCAATGCAATCATCTACTACGCGGTCTTCCTGTTCTCAAACTCCCTGGGACTGAGCTCTTCGCTTGCATCCCTTCTCTCCGGCCTGCTCTTCACTTGGTTCTTCATCGCATCTTTTATCCCGTGGTTCCTCATCGACACCCTCGGCAGACGACCTCTCCTCATCGGCAGTGTTGCCCTGATGGCAGGCATCTTCGCCGTAATGACGGGTCTGGTTCACCAAGTCGACATCGGCGCATCGAACGCGACAGCTTGTGGTTGGGGGGCCGTCGCGTGAGTGGTCTCAATAGTTCCGGTGTCTCAAATGACGCGGAAGCACCTCTGTCGATCTCGAGCTGATCTGACGCTATACCCACTCTGATAGCATGGCCTTCCTCTACATGGGCTCGTTCACCACCGGTTTCCAGGCGACCGTTTGGGTGTACCCTCCCGAGATTCTGCCGCTCCACATCCGAGCCAAGGGCACGGCACTTGCGACCTTCTGCAACTGGATCATCAACTTTGCCGTCGTCAAGATCTTCCCGCTCGCCATCACCAACATCGGCTGGCGCACATACATCCTCTTCGCGTGCTTCAATGCGTCGTTTGTTCCCGTCATGTACTTCTTCTACCCAGAAACCAAGGGCCGCTCACTCGAGGACATCGACCTCCTTTTCGACAAGCAGCACGCTCGGGAGCTTGGCGGACACGCCACTGCTGAGCTGCCGGAGAAGGCAGAGATGGGGCACATTGAGGATGAGTCGAGCAAGCGTGCACCGTCGCTTTGAGCGGTCCAGGCACGATGACAAGGCTGCGAGAAGGAAAGGGGTTGTTGATGGGTTCCTGTCGGTGTATCTGCATCTTTCGACTACGTGTAACTCTAGTGAGCGGGCTCCATCAATACGTATAAGCTATCATCCCGCTGGCGCTTCCCTTGATGCACGGCCCCAGATTGAGCAGACAGGCCTGAAGGCAATGTACGGCGCTCCTATCAGACCTGCAATACTAGCAGACGTGCCCTTGCCAGGCTCTCGAAGCATGAAGGAGTCGTGTTGCGCGGCCAGCGCTGCGCTAGAGCCTTCGTTTCAGCGTGAGACAGGGGGCAGAACGGAGAGCAGAAAATGGCCCGACAAGATTGGAGAGAAGGGCATCAAGGGACGGAAGTGTCATGAGATGATTTGCTTCAGTGAATGCAGTCGAATATATACGTCAGTTTGCGTGCGATGTCCCACTGAGAGCAGGCCCCCGGACTCGACAGCAAGGTCCTCTTGAGCCAGCAAAGGATGCACAGGACCGGTGCGACTGCCATGCGTGATTCGATTATGTACACTGGCTCTCCTGTCAGAGATGAGTCTCTACTCGTTCGAAGGTCTCAGTCCTGGAGGCGTCGCGAGGGACTCTGCCTCGAGTCGATCAAAATTGGGGCGGCCTTCCTTCCTGGAGGGGGGCTTCGGCTAGACGGCAGCAAGGCTCGTTCCGACGCACACCCCCGCTCTCGACACTCTCCCCAAAACACTCAAGATGGTGAGTGCATATGTCTCGTATGCAGCTGCATGCCCTGCGCTGCTGCGTGCTGCCGCGGCGCAGGCTGCCTCTGCGGCCAGCTTCCAGCGCTGCTGCTGCTGCCGACACTAGCTGACGCTGCTGTTCCACGCCCGCAGGCCCCGAAGAAAGGTAGACAGCGCATTCCATCCAGCATGACACGGAGCGAGCCCAGATTCTGATGAGAGCGCCATTGCTCTGGTGATTTCGGAAATGCTGCATCTCTCACAGGAGCAAAGGCGCCCGTCGCTCAGGAGAACATCGCCCTCGGACCCCAGGTCCGCGAGGGAGAGCTCGTTTTCGGTCAGTCTCTGAGAGGCTCACGGGGGCAAGGACGGCAGCAGGCGGCAGTGGGGTTGGGCAACGTACAAAGAACGGGCTGGCAGGATTGGCAAACGCGGCAGGTGTCGCAGGGGTGCGCCGGCATGGTTTCAGAGAGCCATGGGAGAAACCGCGCCCGGCAAGGAGGAGGCGCACAACACCGTGCGGGCATGCCATCTGCAGAACAGGCGCATCAGCTAGCTGGCTAGCTGCCCTGATGCGCTCTGCCGTATGCCCACCCGCGTACTTTCGTTGAAGGAGCCACCGACACTAGCCAGCCCAGCCAGCCCAGACGACCCAAAGACGCACGCTGCTGCCTGCTGCCTGCTGCCTGCCTGACTGCATGCACCACCACGTCATCAATTAGCTAACCTACCTCCCCTCCAGGCGTCGCTCACATCTTCGCGTCGTTCAATGACACCTTCGTGCACGTCACGGATCTCTCCGGCAAGGAGACCATCTCGCGTGTCACTGGTGGCATGAAGGTCAAGGCCGACCGTGACGAGTCCTCGTGCGTGCACTGCTCAGGCGATGTGCCCGCCAGGGAGAGGATCAAGAAGCTGACACAAGCCTGCTCGACCTGCGTCACAGGCCATACGCTGCCATGTTGGCCGCCCAGGACGTTGCAGCCCGATGCAAGGAGATTGGCATCTCTGCCCTCCACATTAAGCTCCGCGCAACCGGCGGAACTGGAACGAAGACCCCCGGACCCGGTGCCCAGTCTGCTCTCCGAGCGCTGGCCCGTGCTGGAATGAGGATTGGCCGGATCGAGGTGAGTAAGAGCAGTCGGCGCCGGGGCTGTCCGGATGACGACAGTACCGCAGCCAGCCTCTACATTGAACCGCCCGCTGATGCCTGCCCGTCCCGTTCCCTCTGCTATAGGACGTCACCCCTGTACCATCAGACAGCACCCGCAGAAAGGGAGGACGACGCGGACGACGTCTCTGAGCAAGAGACGACCGGCAGTCCCGTCTCCCCTTCACCGTCGTCACTCTTCGCATCGCCTTTTTTTTGGTGTCGCACATGCGGACCAGGCTCGTCATCGTGGTTGTAGCGAGTCCAGTCGTGCGCGGCGAAGGCTAGAGGAAGCAAAAAGCCATCTACTCCAACCTGCCTGCTGTGCCGCTCGGCGTTGCTACTTTTTGCTTCAGCACTGCGCGTCTTGCTTACCTGCCTCGTATGTCGAGCTGGCTCCTCTAAGGGCCCGCATGCACCCGGCTCCTTCAATGATGCTGGAGCGAAGCAGAGGACTGCGTCAGCGCTCGCGCGCGGACTGTGCTCCGATGTTATCAAGCCGCCTTCCTCTCTTCCTAGCGTCTTTGCTTGCATGCAATCGCAGTCCTTCTCTGAGTCTGGTCGGCCGCCACCGTCTCGTGACTCCGAGCTGGCCCTTACTCCTGTCGCTGCCTCCTCCTCTCCGCCTGCTTCGTCTGGTTACGCATATCAGAAAGCAGCGACAGCAGCTACGACAGAGGCTGCATCATAGAGAGGACATCCGCAAGGATGGGAGAATCATCATCTGCGAGCGCGCAAGCAGCCTGCCCGAGTACCGTCAACCCAGACGTTGTCCGCGTCCAGCTCGCGACGGAGAATGGGAAAATGTGCGAGCAAAGGCGCAGACAACTCGCTAGACGTGACTGACGTGCTGATGCGATACTCCCATGCCCATGGCAGTCTGCCCAAGAAGGGCGAGAAGAACGTCCTCATCACCTCGGCGCTGCCTTAGTGAGTGACCTCCGCGCGCTCGGTGGTGCCTGAACCCGACGTCTTTCGCCGAATTGCACAGCATAGGCGCGCCCGAGCTCCGTAGGCAGCGCGCAGGGAGAGCTCATGCGCCTTGCTTCCACTCACTCACAGCGTCAACAACGCTCCCCATCTTGGCAACCTCATCGGGTCCACCATGTCTGCCGACGTCTTTGCCCGCTACAACCGGACCATGAACAGGCGCACCCTATACATCTGCGGGACAGACGAGTACGGCACAACGACCGAGAACCGTGCCCTGAAGGACGGCCTCTCCCCGAGAGCTCGTGAGCTGCCTGCCTCGCGCGTCCTGATATTGCGCCAATCCCGGCGACATGCGTCTAGGCAGGCATCTGACAATGACTGCGTTGGTACAGTCTGTGACAAGTTCCACAAGGTGCACAAGGAGTCATACGACTGGTTCGAGATTGACTTTGACCACTTTGGCAGAACCAGCACACCCGAGCAGACTGCGTGCGCAGAGGCTTGCCTCGCTCTACCTACCGTCTCTATCGCCGCCAAGTGCTGAGCGCTTCCCCATCCTCGCATGCCCAGTGTCTGCCAGGACGCTTTTCTCAAGCTGCACAAGAATGGAAACCTGATCGAGCAGGTCATGACCCAGCTTTACTGCGAAAACGACAAGCGGTGCGTCTGTGCATGCAGACGGGCAGCCATCTGTGGGCCTAGCTCACGTCCCTCACATCACCCCAGCTTCCTCGCGGACCGCTTCGTGGAAGGCACCTGCCCAAAATGTGGCTACACCGACGCGCGTGGGGACCAGTGCGACAGCTGTACAAACCCCTTGGATCCGCTCGAGCTCGTTCACCCGCGTTGTGTGCTGTGCAGCAACCGGCCAGTGACGAAAGAGACATCGCACCTTTCCATTGCACTCGACAAGCTCCAGCCAGAGATCCAGAGCTGGGTGGACGAGAGCAGCAGCAAGGGAAAGTGGAGCAGCAATACGGTCGGAATGACAAAAGGCTGGCTCAAGGAGGGTCTCTTGCCGAGAAACGTCACGCGAGACCTGTCTTGGGGTGTGCCAGTGCCATTGGAAGGGTGGGAGAACAAGGTCATGTATGTCTGGGTGAGTGGGCAGTCTGGTCTGTCTGGAGTGAGTGCATGCCCCGACGCTGACAGGGTGAGGACCGCTACAATGCCATAGTTCGACGCACCCTTTGGCTACCCCAGCATAACAGCTTGCTACACTGACGAGTGGGAGAAGTGGTGGAGGGATCCGGACAATGTCACACTGTACCAGTTCATGGGCAAGGACAATGTCGTCTTCCACACTCTCTTCTTCCCCGGCTATCTCATCGGAACACACGACAAGTGGACCAAGCTCGATTCAATCTCGACGACAGAATACCTCAACTACGAAGGGACGAAATTCAGCAAGTCGCGTGGAGTCGGCGTGTTCGGCGAGAATGCAAAGGAGACGGGCATCCCTCCCGATGTCTGGCGCTACTTTCTCATCTCGAATCGCCCGGAGACGGGAGACTCGCAATTCACCTGGAAGGCCTTCATCGCGGGTAACAACAGCGAGCTCCTCGCCAACTTGGGCAATCTCGTCAATCGCGTCGTCAAATTCGTTGGCGCCACGTACGAGGGCGTGCTGCCAGAAGGCGAGGTGGAGTCGGGCGAGGCCGAGCAGGAGCTCAAGAAGGACATCGACGCGAACTTGCAAGAGTACACAACTACCATGGAGAGCATGCGCATGCGGTACGGCCTGGAGGTCGTCATGCGCATCTCGGCGCGCGGCAACGCCTACTTGCAAGCGAACAGGCTCGATAACCGGCTGTACAAGGAGGAGCCGGCCAAGTGCGCCACAACCGCTTTGACGGCCATCAATCTCATTTACCTCCTTTCCGTCCTCGTTCACCCATTCATGCCTGCGACGGAGGCGTCCATCCTGAAGCAGCTCGCAGCGCCAGCGCGGTCTGTCCCAGCGAGCTTCTCGGCGAAAGACATTTTGCCAGGGCACAAGATCGGCAAGGCCGCGTACTTGTTCAAGCAGATTGACCCAAAGATGGAGGAGGTCTGGAAGAAGCAGTTCGGCGACAAGACCTCGGCGGCAGCGGCGGGCGGCGAGGAGGACGGGACGAAGAAGTCCAAGCGCAAGGCGGCGAAGCAGGCGAAAGCCGAGGAGAAGCCTGCGTACACGGGTCCCAAGACCGAGGAGCTGCTTCAGAAGGAGAAGGAGGTCGCGCAGCAGGCGGAGAAGGTGCGGGACATCAAGTCGGGCAAGGAGAAGGGCGAGGTCGGACTCGAAGTCGCACAGCTCGTCACGCTCAAGAAGGAGCTGGGTGACATTGTGGAGAGGCTCAAGAGCGTTCAGGTCACGGAGGCGCTTGAGTAGCTTCGTCCGATGCGTGTGTCCGATTGAACCTGTCTCCAGGAGCGGCGGAGCTCCGGGCCAGAGTAATACACAACCTGAATCATATTTCGCGCCATGCAGAGTCATTATGCTGCCTGCTGTCGAGTTATGAGTCACACGTTAGATGTAGAGAGGCCGCATTGGGAGCTTGCCTTCGGGTGCAAGTGCGCGAAAGGCGCGGCTGGAATCCGAGATAGACTGCGCTCGACATCAGCCCGAACCAACATATTGCCTGAGATGACACGACCCAAGATCCAGGCCTGTCTATTCGACATGGATGGCTTGTTGATAGATTCGGAGCGAGTCTATACGCTCGGTGCGTTCCCGGGTCGGTAGGCGTGTCGCGGCATACGTGTCTGATGCGAATGCGGCCGCTTTTCGTCCTCAGTAACGAATGAGCTCCTTGCGCCGTGAGCGGCCATCGCAGCCTTCTCCTTATGATCCTCTCGTGCCTAATCAACTTCCCTTTGCGCTTCCCGCCAGCTACGGCAAGCAAGTGACTTGGGATGTACGCCAGGCACCGTCAAAGCGACCGGCTTTCCCTGATGCCGCGAAGTCCCTGACAGAGCCGCGCCTTTCCTCTCCAGCTCAAACGCCAACTCATGGGCCGTCCAGGTCTCGACTCGTGCCAGTACCTCATCGACTACACAGGCATCCCCATGTCCGCCGAAGAAGTGATGAAGGCCATGGAGAAGCGGCAAGAAGAGCTATTCCAGAAGGTCTCGCCTATGCCTGGAGCACTCAAGTGCGAAGACATGCTCCCTGATTTGTTACTTTTGGTGATGGGTATACTGAATCACATCACGCTCCCTCGTACTCTCTCTGATAGGCTTGTCGCGCACCTCGCAATGCATGGCATCCCCATCGCCATCGCGACTGGCTCTCGTCAGCGGAACTTCGTACTGAAGACGACACACCTCCCCGAGCTCTTCAAGCACTTTCCGCAAGTCCACATCGTCACGGCAGACACGCCAGAGGTGAAGCGGGGCAAGCCGCATCCAGACATCTTTACCTACGCGGCAGAGACGCTGGGCATTGACACAGACGAGGGTCGGGCCAGGGTGCTAGTGTGAGTCTCGCCCTTCTCGCCGCGGGAGCTTGTCTTTCCAGTGCGGCTTGAGCTGAGATTGCGCGGGTTCCAAGCTTCGAGGACGGTATTCCGGGCGTTAAGGCAGCCCGAGCAGCGGGTATGGAAGGTGAGCAAGCGGATCCAAAGCGAATCTCGACATACCGAACTGACTCGTGAAAATTGCGTAGTGGTCTGGGTGCCCGACGAGGGCTTGCTTGCCGCATCGGCGGACGAGCAGGTCGACGTCTCGCAGCAGCTCTCCTCGCTCGAGCTATTCAAGCCCGAAGAATGGGGACTGCCGCCGTACGATGAGTAAATCAGACTCGGAGGTTTGCTTACTGATACAGGGGCTGGTTTAGACTGGTCGACCTACACACGTGTCTCGCTACGTTGAGCTACAGACTAGAGCTCGGCGAAGAACGCCGCATCCCAGGATATATCTGCAGGTGGCAGCAGATGTGACATCCGGTGGTAGTCTCGGCGGCCACAGTGCAATACACACCTTCGAGCCTGAGGATGCGAGACACACCGGGTGAAGCAGATTGACGGCATACACAAAGAAAGCCTCATCGGCATGGCAAGCTTGCTTCTGCATAATAGCACCTGATGAAGGCGAGAAGCGCTGAGGTAGTGGCACGCATCGATTATTGCGCGCCGCTCATGAGGCGGGAAAGAGGAGACTAGCTACAGCAGTTTGGAAGAATACGCGAAGCAGTGCGAATGGCAAGACACGGAAGCTGGGGGCCAGCAGAACCACGTGTTAGCTTGTATTCCTGTTCAACACGCAGCATGAGAGTCGGAGGAGGGGAAGGGGGGAGGAGGTGGGAGGTGGCGGCGGAGAGCTCAGACGGCCGTTCTTAGTGGTAATACATAGAATCTTTCATGGATAGGCGCGAGGCCTTCCTTTCAGGTTTAGCATGAAATATTAAGAGTCATCCTTGCAGGTTTAGGGGGAGGGAATTAAGAGTCATCGTTGCAGGTTTAGAGGGAGGGATGTTGCCGGGAGGTGCGTAGAGGGAAGTAGGAAGGAAGGGGGATAAAATGACAATGCACTCACGGAGAGGTGGCATCGCCCTGCATAGAACGCAGCAGGGCAAGCACGGGTGGAGCCGAATCTGATGCAGGAAAGACAGTCAGCACCATTCTTCACATCGTGCTCTATGTGCAACGACGGAGACGACTCGCAGAGCCGCGGACGGCAATTGCTTATCTCAGGCATAGAATAATGTTATAGATGAAATTGGATCCTCCTCTGCTCTGCCATAGGGCAGTGCATCGGAATTTGATGGTACGTTGATCATCATAGGAGTGGAATGGGTATGTGGAGATTGGAGCGAATGAGACCGAGATGGGCAAAGAGACTCACACCCTGGTGAAACAGACGTAGAGAATATCGTATAAGGCGGCCAGCCGCACTTCGAAACGAGCCTGTGAAGCGGGCAACCGAGTCAGCTGTTTCCTTCTCCTGCATGATACGATAAACAGCAACGGCGGAGTGACGGAGAGCGGTCAGAGTCTGCGCATGTTTGGATATGCTGAATTAGTCAATCCGTCATGAGAGATCGGACTGGGGCGACATATGTTTGCTCATCACGATGGAAGGGTGGGGGATTTGTGGGGGAAGGAGGTGGAGATATGGATACTCTGGTCGAACGGAACTCACATGGAAGACGATCACTCAATCGGCTGCGCGCGGTAAACGACCTTGGGCTCCCTGATCTCTCGCCAGCTCTGCACCAGGCGCAGCTCGACTAGTGCCAGCCGTCGTATCCGTTCTTCGGGTGTCTCGTCAGGGTTGGCGCCAGTGATGTCGGCGACGCCTTGGTTCTGCGCCAACAGCAACGCATGCTCCCTCGTGCGAGCAAGGATACCCTGCAGCGAGGCTATTGCCAGCTCTGCTGTCGTGCTCAGAGGACACGGTGTGCCATCGATTCCGCTAGGTTGAGCAAAGTTTGCGAGGACGAGCGATGAGAAGACATCGCCGACGCCTTCGTAGTGTTCGGGCAGCGACGGGAAGGTGATTGTGAACTGCTGGCTCGTCGCCGAGCCCGCCTGCCGGGTTGAGCCTGCGCAGACCAGCTGGCCTGGCTGAAGCCCCGATATTTGCGAGGACGGAATGGACGAGATGAGGATGTTTGGGATGCCGTAGCGTTCGTGGAACGTGCCGAGCGCTTGCTTCATTGTCGCCATCGAGGTGATTTGGATGTCCGTCAGGAGCCTATCGGATGGCGCCGGCGGTCAGGTTTGCGCTGCCCGATGATGCACGGCTGGGGCTTGGTGCACTCACTCTGCTTCAAAGTGGTTCGGGGTGGCACAGTCTGCCTTGGGCAGCATGGCCTTGTATATCGGAATGACCTCTGGCGACACGTAGATTTTGCCATCGTCTCCCATGACGGGGTCAAGGATGTAGACGAGCTTCGAGTTGATATGCCGCAAGCGGTCGACCATGCCAGAGACTGCCGTCAAGGCTTCTGCACCCGGGATGTAGCCAGTGAGGAGGTGCGACTGCCTCAGGAGACCGTTGGCGTCCATGGCGTCAAACACATCCTGCAGATGCGCCGCGTCCATCCGCATGCCGCCCCATCGGCCATAGCCTAGTCGAGGGAGGACAGCGCAGTAGCAGGTCAGCTTGGAGATCTTCTATGCCGATGCATGAACGCTGGCCATCTGCCGCCTCGCAACGCAACGCACGAGGTCCTGCATTGGCGAAATGAGGGACCCCGGTGGTCGGTCAGACTGGCTAGGCTGGGTTCCCCCGACGCAGAGAGCAGCCTGCACCCACCGGTATGGTTGCTGAGCTGAACGGTGTTGAGGACATCGACGTCCCACTCTAGGAGCTGCAGAGGGAAGGTTGCCGACTTGTTGCCTGTTCAGAGGATGAGTGGAAATTTTCGGGATTGGAAGCGCACATGAGCGACGGGGGGGAACAGCGATGAGGATGCATGCAGGCAGGCATAGCAGCACATAGCGAGGAAGCTCACCCACATGGCCAACTACGACGTGTGACTGTATAGAGAGCACGCGCTTGGATGGGAGCGTAGCCATCTTTGATATGGGAGAATGGTGAGGAGCGAGAGCAGCAGCAAGGGACGGCGGTCTCTGTCAGGCCTGTCAGGTGGGAGGAGGGATGGCGTGTGTGCGAACTCTGATGAGATGAGAAACGCGGACAAGCTCATTGTCTCTGCAGACCCAGTAGTGACACAACAACAGGACAAGAGACGGGGAGAAGCGCACGTATGCTCATCGTATCACGACAACGGCTGGAAAGCGCGCTCCCTGAAATTGCCCCACAGCGACTTTGCCAAAGTGGTCGCGCCGTCCACTCCTGCCTCGAGCGTGTTCCCAAGCCTGTTGACCGTCGGATCAGACGTAAAGCCCTTCAGATCAACCGTGGGCGGCGCAACGCTCAGGCTGATGTTGCCGAGCTGCAGGTTGTACCGCTGCTGGTCCGTTAGGTCAGCCGGCGGTGGAGGGCGGAGGCTGAGGGACGATGACTGCATTGTCGCTGGGAAGCGTGTAGCTGCATCCCTGAGCATGGTGAGAAACCTGAGAAGTCCAAGCAGCTCAGCTTCGGACCCCGGTTGCGCGCGGAACCGGGGAACCGGGATGGCCCAAGACCCACATGCTCGAATTGACGACGCCTGTTCCGCCCAGGACGATCCGCGTATTGCTGAGCCCGCTAACAGCAGTAGCCGCACCTCCAGGCCCTGCCAGACCAAAGACGTTCTGCCCACTGGCAAATTGCTGATTGAGGAGAGCGACAGTCCGGGCTTCCTCGTAGGTCGTACCGCCAATCACAAACAGGATGATGTCCTGCGGCCGCTGCTGCGTCTGTGCAGCTGCGGTTGACGAGCTCTGCGCCGTTGATGCGGATGGCGCCACGGAAGGGTCCGAGTATGGGTAGCTCGTCTCGCGCAAGCGGCCGCGCAGGAGGAGCTCAACCGTTTGGGCCAAGTGCGGCGTATGCTGTGTATAGACGTTCTCAACGCCCTTGAGGCCCTTCATGGCACTTCGACCGCGGTTGAAGAAGTTCTCGTTCTGGAACAGATCGTCCTGCCGTTGATCGGCTCCGGCATAGTTGAGCATGACGTGGATGAGCTGGGATGCATGCTCGTCAGCGCGGCGTCGTGAGATGGTGACATACTGTACGTACAGCAACGTCCGACTCAGACACGCCGTTATTCAGCAGCAGGTCCATCGTAGAGGAGATGGCGTTCGCCGTGTACTTCTGGTACCTCAGAGCATAGATGAGGGTTAAGTGGAGCTTGTTTTCGGGTGCGACGTCTGGAGCCTGTATGAGCGCGTGAAGGCTCTGCGTGGACGAAGGGAAGCGTGAAGCTCAACTCAGCTGGTGCAGCGAGACTGGAATTTCAACGAGGCTACGCACCCTGAGATCGTCCCTGTGGTTCTCGGAGCATGCCAGACTCTGCTCTAGCTCCGACACCTCGAGCAACCGCTTAGCGGCCACTATTCTGCTAAGCTCCCCTATGAGCGCGACGTGCTTGCTGACGTTGCCTCCCAGCTTTCGGAACTCTGGGTATTCCTCGACAAAGCGCTTCATGTCTGCAATGCTCTCGATGCGGTTCTTCCCTGCCGCTGGTGTCGCCGCTGATCCCGTACTGCCCGAGGTCGTGAAGGACTTCTGCTGATATTCGTCCACATACGATTTGACGTTGGCGCCGAGATCGCCAAAGTTGCTGTAGAGATTCTTGGCAAAGAACGAGTCCTGCTCGGGCGATATGACAATCTCGCGCAGCTCGTCCTTAACGTCTGGCGCAGAGGAGAGATCCACGCGGCCATTCGTAATCCCCAAGCATTCGTGGACCATGGCTTGATATGTCCATTGCGTTAGAAGAGGCGTGACTGGATCGTTGCGGCGGTCGAGGATGAGCAGGACGGGCGATGTCGCTGAAGGCCGAAAGTCAAAGAGCCCTGGCTCGGTTGATGACATCAGGTACTGGAGAAACACAGAGTCCGCATCAGCTTCGTCGACCGGGGCGGTGCCTACCAAATGCGTGGCTTGGACCTCACCTGAACCTCCTGACCCAGCTTCTTCGCGACGCCCGACATCCGCTCGTATCGAATGATGGGCTTCTTCTTTAAAGAGAGGAGAAGCGCCACGAGTCCGTCTACGTGTCGTTGCAGGCTGCCCGTTTCCGGCGAGCTGTCGAAAACATTTGGCGTGTCGCCGTACAGGCGGAACCGGCTGCGGGCAGTGCGAGTTTACATTCAGCATGAATATTGATTGATGCTGTCTATCAAGATGGTTCCCGCAGCTCACGTGGATGACAAGAACGGCGACAAAGGTGTCGGCAAGCAATTGAGAGTCATGTGCGACGAGGTTATCGGGGAGTAGTCCGCGAAGTATTCCTATGGCACGGTAATCGGCAGTCATAAAGTGAGCAGAACAGAGATTCAGCATTGTATACGGCATTGGTGGCGCGTCACGGAGCAAGCCCCAACCCACCTGCACCTCCCTGACGAGCTCCCCCTCGTCTGCCTCTGCCAAGCGCTCAATCTGGCTCTTTTTGAGGACGTTGCTGAAGTAAAGCCAGTAGCTCGCATATTTCGGCTCTCTCAGCTCGTTCTCGAGCGCGCGCAGGCTCTCCTGGGACGGTCGGAGGAAGCATATGCATTTGAGGTGGTGCATGCGCTCGCGGGTCGGGTTGTCGAGGCGATCCGTCAGGTAGACCTCCTGGGACAGCAGCGTCGAGGTGGTCGAGGCCATGGAGATGATGGGGGTCTGCATTGCGATAGGACGAGCATGGAAAGCGCTGCATCGCATCAGCTCCTGCCTCTCCCTTGTATTGACCGTGCCATCCCACCGCTGCATCCCACCCCCTAATCTCGCGCGGGCGGAGTGCTCACCCGCCTCGCAGGACCGCCGGCTCACCGTCTCGGCGTCGAGCAGCAGGACTTTGACCCCGGACGTCTGCTCGACCATTCGGTTGATATAGCTCTTGACAGCAGTAGTCAGATCCATCTTGATGGCGTGAGCGTTGGCCCGCAAGGAGCGGTTGCCGCGAGGTCAAGAGCGCTCAGGCCCGAGTCGCGAGCGTAGCAGCGTGCACGCGTCATGCAGATGATGCTGCAGCAACTGAAATCGACTGGATGGGCTCGGCTGACGAGTCTAATTCTTTCACGAGCACTATGTCGTCTGGACGCGACATGAACAGATGGGGTATAAGCTACATATCATTCCGGGCGCATCCTAGCCATATCCAGACAGTGGCAATGGCAGGGAACCCTGCGACACGGCCTCGCACCGCTTTCACAGCTCCCACCTGCAGTACGCCTCTCCACAAGCCTCGTTGCACGAGGTGCGGTCTGAAGTGATGGCCCTATGGATCTTGGCCCGTACTGCTCGGGCGAGAGCGAGCAGAGTCAGTCGAGACCGGGCTCTGCAGCTCTCCGAGGCGTCGCATTCTTACCTGGCTGCACGTCGGACCACTCGACATCGCCCGATGTAGATTGCACAAGGTAGCGTGTGAATCGGAAATCGACCTCGGCCGAATCGCAATTCTCGACAGCATCGAGAAGATCCCAGAAGTCGCCCTGAGCCATTCCTGGGAATCCGTCGCATTTCAGCTTGGTCCCTGTTTTTCCCAGCAGAACAAAAACAGTGGCAAGACTAACGCCAAGTGATGTCGTGGTCCTGCGGTCCTGCCTCCTCATCAATGTAGAAATCGATGGAGCATGCGCCACTAGTCGTTCCCGGCAAGTCAACGCCATTCTGAGCTTCGACATGCAGGTAATTCATCTATTCACAGTGGAGTCATTCAGCTTCAGGGGAAAATGCCATGCCCAACGAGGCCGCCGGCTTTGGTGACAGGCACATGTCGGCTTACCACCCCGGCAGGACCGTTGGCCTTGTACACGATGTCGATGCTCGCCGATGCGTCACCAATGCGCGAGCCCGGGACAGCTTTGTAGATGGCTTGAAGACCTCTGCAGTCGGCCTAGTTGTGTAGATGAGGTGGCGGCGTGTCACTGACTGGGTGGTCGCAGCACAATACGTTCTCGTGCGAGAACATGTCACGCACTACTGGTGGTCTGCAGGGCTGGGATCCCCCAACCACGGTAGGGACTCTTGTGACTTCAGATGGTTGCCAGCAAGTCACCTGCTGCGCGTCAGGACGCGGGCTGGAGCGTGCCAATAGCGTCAGCCGGTCAGCGGTATGTAGTAGGAGACGGGCGCGAAGCAAAGAAGCGGAACCATCTACCGTATGAAGATCGCTTCAAGGGCCCTAACGGTGGCAAGTTGCGAAATAGTTAGTGCGGCTGCTAGTGCGGCCGTCCTCGCAGACAGCGCTCGCAGCGACGTTAGCATCGTGCGGTTAGTTGTGCTTGCGCTTGAATGTGAATGGGTGGGCAAGAGCGTTAAAGCAGGCGGGCGACGTCGAGCCAGAACCATGAGGAACAGTCTGTCAGGTAAGTCAGCGAGTGCTGTGCCTTTCATACAGGCAGGCGAAGGTACAAACAGCCGGGACCGCCCTTGATGGACCGCGGTCGGTCCTCGGTCTGCAGGACAATGGGGCCGGCGGCGCTGGTTCTCGATGTTGCTGCACGAGTACGGACGTCTGCCTGCCGAGTCGTGGTCGGCATCTCTGCGTCGCTCGATACGAGATGCGCCGCGCTGAGCTCAGCCTTGTATCAGTCTTGCTGCCTGGTCTGCCGTCGCGTTTCCGGCGTCGCGTCGGTTCGCCTTTTGCCATCGCGCTCTCGGGAGCATGGCCCTGCCAGCAGGAGGAGGACCAGCAGCAGCAGCAGCAGCAGCAGCGACAGGCCCATCCAAGACGTCGCCGTATCTCGAGTACTGCTACCATGACGATGCTGGCATCTACAAGGGTCAGTCGCAGTGAGAGCGAGAGAGAGAGGGAGAGCAGAAGGAGCTGCGTCTAATCACGTTACGGACCTGTATGGGCCGACACCTTCCTGCGACGCATCTGCACGCTCGCTCGACAGGAAGCGTCTGCTGCTCCATCTACACGGCGGATAACGGGTATGACAATGCTGGCTACACCGCGTCCCCTCTCTATGCCCCGACGAGCTCGGCGCAACTCTGGCCCCGTGGCGACGGTGGACCCGCTGACCGGGTTTCGGCAGGGAGCTCTCTTGCCAGCCATACAAGGCTGACTGCTTCCGTCGGTCAGTGCGCTCCGGCAAACCCATGCTCGTGCGCTTCGAGCTTCTTCGGAAGGCAGGCTGGACAAGCTAACATTGACGTCTGCCCGACGCGTCTTTCAGAGAGCGTACCCGGAAGGTCGTTCGGCGTCGTCCTATGCTGGCGAAACGAGAAAGGTACCTCCAGGCATACGCTCACAACGCATAGCGGCAGAGTAGAGTCTACCAACGCCCGCTGATACGACGCGGTGCTCCCAACAGGCAGGCTGCCGAAATCCTTCGTGCTGCAAGATGACCTCACAGTCTGGTACTGGTTCGACGGGCGCCCATATCCGAGCATGCGATATGGTGCGTTCCACTAGAGTTCACCCCGAGCGCCCAACGCCGGCTTCCAGGGCTGAAATCCAGAGATAACCCGAACCAGCCATCAACATGCCAGGAGCGCAGAATCCGCTTCCTCTGTCCGGCCTCTGGCCTGACGAGTCCAACAGGTACCCATTCCTCTGGGTGGCTCGCCGCGCTGTCCCTACACGAAGCGCATCGACCGAATCGTCCGACACTGCCGCGCGGAACAGCAAGAAATGCGGCGTCATCCCGCCCGACTCCCTCTTTGCGCCTGATGGGGAAGGTGGTCTTGCTGGAGACGCTGTCATCGTGCAGACGCCGCTTGCGTGCGTCGACGACCTGTCGGGCATACGAGTCACACTCCATCGCTCGTCCGAAGAGGAGAAGGCAAGGCAGGAAACGCCCACTATACCGGGCGCCATGCCGATGTCGCTCAGTAATAGCGAGCTGAGCAGCGACCCGAGAAAGTACTCGCATGAAAGGCTATCGGACGCTGTCGAGTGAGTGTGCGATCGAAGAATCTGCGAAGGTCAAGGGGCTGACGCATGTTGTCGATCACATGTCGTAGCCTCGCATATGGCGAACTGCCAAAGTCCGAGAGAAAGCTACTTCGGGAGGAGCTGTTTGGCGTAGGCGACCGTGCGGATTCCCCGCGCACAGCGCCTTTTGCCGAGTTCCGAATCTACTACAAGGACGGGCGTGAGTCGCTAGCACTGCGTACGTCAAGCTGGATTTTTGTTGACGGCAACTACGACCCCGCCGGCTATAGCAACCCTCCAGCGGTGCGGGCTTGGCAATCCTCCGATGCAGTCGCTGTACGGCAATATGGAGGACGAGGAGGCAGATGAAGAGGTCGATATGGCGATTGGCACAAGCGTGCAGCGTTCAGGCACAGATGAGGAGGTCGAGCGGCCCCCTGATCAAGACGCGCCAGACACTGCCCCCTCCTCGAGCATCAGCGAAAGGGGCGCCTCACGTCCCGCCTCACAAGAGCATCGCACATCTCCCGCAGAAACAGCTCCGAGCCCTGCACCAAGGCGCCTGCTAGGTCCGCTGTCTAAGCGTTCCAAAGGTTCCGCATCGATCAATGCCTCCAAGCGGCAAGCACTAGCTCACGATGCCAACTCTACGACTAGCCGCAGCGAGAGTCCCGCCTTGCCAGCAGGACATGATGGCATCTCTACGCATCGGGCGAAGCGGGTCAAGCGCGAGCCAGAGGAGGACGACGCTGCTCCCGACGGTACTGCGCAAGCGCCAATGCAGGACCATCACGACCCGCCAACCTTTGATATGCCCATGCATGATCAAGACGAACAGAGCGCTGTTGCAGACGCTCAAGCTTGCCCAGATGCAGAGCCAGAGCCAGGACCAGAGCCAGAGCCAGAGCCAGAGCCAGAGCCAGAGCCAGAGCCAGAGCCAGCGCCAGCGCCAGAGCCAGCAGCTGAGCCGTTGCTGGTCCGCACATCAAGGGCAGACTCCGGACCTCAGCCACGACAGGAATTAGCATCGGAATTGGCGGCAAAGCCGTCTGGTCCGCAGGCGAAAGCAGAAGAGGAAGCGTCGTCTCAGGCTCTACCGCAAGCAAACATGTCCGCAAGCTCAGCTCGCTTGGCACCCATGGCAGGTGACGCCATCATGTCACAGTCACGCCCGCCGTCGGTGCCAGCTTCCGCGGTGCCGGCGCGTCTCATGTCGAGTGCGGCCCCGTCAAGTACGTCTTCCTGCTTGCGACTCTCATACTGCCGCCTGGGCTGATCCCGTTTGCCCCACTCCACTGCGCAGCGCCGACGCCGCAACAGCAACCAAGCTCGTCTCTGACATCGGCACCCAACTCAGCCGCATCCTCCTCATCGACGAGTCTGATAGGCGCGACAAAAGAGCAAGCTGCTTTCGACTTTCTCTCTGAGCCTGACCTCGACATCGCAGACGAAGAGAACGTTGCGGCGCTGATCGGGATCGGGTTCAAGACGAGGGCGCGCTTCATCCGCAACATGCGCGTCAGTGACAAAAAGCAGAGGGAGAAAATTCTCGCTGAGCTCGAGGTCGGGATGAAGCTGGACATACAGACCATGCGGCAGTACCTGAAGGACAACGGGATTGAGCTGGATTGATGCAGAGTGGCTTGCCGGGCGTATGTTGTTGTAACGTAGCTTCTCCCGGACGCATGACCATGGCTACAGCGACAATGGGGGAAGAGCGGATAGCTTTGCACATACATCACGTCTATGCATAATCCTAACTGATATAACGAAGCATGCATATGCAAGCAATCGAAAGCTACATTTGGCCAAAAGAGGACCACCTCGGTATCCCTGCATCGCGTGTATAAGCGACCTGCACATTCTTGATGAGCTGCGAGTCGTTCTGCTGCCCAGTCGATGTGGATGCGTTCTCGCTGCCTTCTTCCCGGCGGGCCTCGCGCCGCCTTCGTTCCATGGACTCCCAAGACTCGACGGGATCCCGCTCGAGTGGTCGATCCGGCGGAACCGTTTTGGACGGGGGCAAACCTGCACCGGGTACCCGCTTCGCTCGTTTGCTGCCTGGCGGATGGAGTGTAGCTGGACCCTCGATGGCGGCGGTTGACCGACTACGAGGCTGCTGCTTTTGTTGCTGCCGTTGAGGTGATAGCGATACCGATAGTGCCCTCTTACCATAAGACCTAGTGTCCTTGCGGACAGCGCTTTGGTCGGTTCTCTGTTCAGTCCTTCTCTCGGCAGGATGGTCCAAGACCGCCTCTGCGGCTCCCTCCGCACGGTCAGGACAGACGAATGGTCGCTCGCAGACGCGGCGTCTTGGTGCGATGTCAGGACGATACAGCGCATCGGTCGTGGGCAGGAGACGCTGCTTCAGATAGCAGTCTTCGAGCCAGAGGAAGTTGACGACTGGGAGCTTCCACTTCTTGGCGTACTGTGCTTTCTTGCATGTTGAGCTGTCGGAGATACGGCGTCCCGATTCAGTTGAAGGCGCTACCGGGGAATGGCGAGAGATGACTTACTCGCAACAGATCAAGACTGTTGTCTCTGCTCGAACCATCTCAGGCAGGTAGCGAGCGCCAAGGAGACGAGATAGAGTCTGCACTTCTTCCTTGAGACTGTCGGAGAAGCCGGTGGAGCTGACGACCTATGAACAACGGCGCGTGAAGTCAGATACCAGGGGACCAGGTCTCGCAGCGGGCGAGGGCGCACTCACGGTGCGCTCGAAACCTGCGACAGGCGAAGCAAGATATGGATACCAGAGCAAGTTTTGCGTCGGATCGGCGAGAAGCTGGTGCTCGAAGGCCGCTGCCAGCCACTTCAAGTTGCCAATGATCTTGCCCTTGAACCTAAGGGCGCGATCGTACTCCCAGCCTGACCTCGTTTCGCACACCACGATATGCGCCAACGTAATGGCCGTGGTCAAGCATGCTGGCTGGCGAGTTGCCGAAGTGAGGATTATGCCGCCGGCTGCCTCGATGAGCGGCTGGAAATGCTCGAGCTTGGTCAGGCAAGCTTCCGAGAAATAGATTGCCAAATTTGTCAAGAAGTGAGACGTCTTTCCTGCCGGTGCAGCTGCAGAAGACTCCATAGCGGACTTTGGTACTGGCCCTGAGACAGCGACTGTGCTGCTGGGTTCAATGGACCGGGTAACGGAGATCTCCGTGGCAGCGGGCGAGGGCGGAGGCGGCAGAGAAGGCTTAAGAGGGGCACTATCCGTCCGTACAGGAAGCGGCAGCCCGCAGACGATGCCAGAGGATGTCTCACTGGTTGGTTGTCGAACGAGACTGGCCTCCCGATTGCTTTGTGGCCGCAGATCCTGTCTGACCGGTGGTGGCGCGAGCTCCTGGCTGTAGTCAAGCGAGTCGTCTCCCGTGGTTTTCGCGCGGTGCTCTTCGACAGGCCGGGCTGGTGAAGGCCCTTCACGCATGAGCAGATCGATGTCGGCGACATCATCGAGATGATCAAAGTTGTCCCGCAAAAACCCGGCGCCGACCCTCCCAGACAGCGATGCGAATTTCCCGATGACTTCCTCCCGGACCGCGGCGTCCTCTGCCTGGGACTGCGACTGCACAGACGATGTCTGGCTATCCGTAACTACCGAATCGAGGCGTGGTAGGTAGCGTGGCGTGTTGATGGCGGACGGGGGGTCTTTCGAAGACACGGTGCTCAACCCAAGGCCGCGAACGTAGTCTTCAGCCTCTCCGGCAAGCCGCTCTTTGCCGCCCGGGGCTAGGAGCTGCCCAAAGAAGGACGGCATCGATAAGGAAAGGTAGTCTGCTCCGTTCGCTTCCGGATAGATCGTGTTGGGGTAGATGGTCCGAGGTCGAAAAAGGCCAACGAAATCCTGCAGTTCAGGGAGTGTGGAATGGCGAGCTAAGGGAACGAGCTGCCGGGTCAACAGCAGACAGACATCAGCCTTGGCGCGTATCATTGTATAGACATGACACACGCGCACGCACCAGGTTGCTCGGCCAATCCCCATCGCCCTGCCTGGCTACCTCGCATTGCGCTTCCACCTTGCGACGATACTGCTGCCAGCCGCTTGGCGTAGCTTCCGCCATATTGACAAACACAAGGTGTGGCGCGCGTCCCTGTTTCTCAAGCACGGCCTGCTTGAGCAGGGTGTCTGCATTGTCCCGCTTCCACGCTATTTGCGCGTCGATGGACACGTCAAAGCAGCCTTGTCCGTCACCTCGGACGCTGGCGCATTTCCAGCGCCGCTCACAGGCGTGAAAGCGGGTAGCTCCTTGGTCAACAATACCGATCTGGTCGAGAGACGGGTACGAGAGCGGGATGGACGAGTGCGCGGTGTCGTGCTGCGCCACCGATGGCTTGGCGTAGATGCGCGACTTGTATGCGTCTAGGTGGATCCGGCACTTGTAGCGGTGCGCGACGGCCCGCAGAAGCTCCTCATATCCCCACGTCCAGCAATTCAGAAAGAAGCGCGTGTCTGGCGGGAACAGGTCAAAGAGCTCGAGCACCTCTTCGACACCCGCCCTCTGTCGCATGCAACGGCTCAGTGAACCAGAGACAATAGCGCGCAGCAGATCTCGCCTACCTTCGGTAGGATCCGCGAGCGTGTCATCGCCGCAGCGGTGTCGAGGTAGATCTCGTCAATGACCTTTGCGCTCTCGTATTTGAGACTGCTCTTGGGTCCTGGTTTGCGCTTGGCCTGTTGCTGAGCTACATAGGGCTTCAAGATGGGGTTCTCGCGCAGGCTGTTGATGAGATGCGGTTCTGCGCGAATGTCGCCGGTGTACAGAACGGTCTGAGACCCGGACTCGATGAGAAACCTGAGCGAGGTGATTGATGCGCTCAGACAAAATATGCGCACAATACTGGGGCAATAGGCAACTCACATGACTGCACCAGGGCAGTGGTTGGCGTCAATGAAAGTCATTGAGAGCGGTTCGCCAAAGATGGAGGAGAAGTCGTGGCGCACGTCCAGATCCAGGGCTTTCTATGTGTCCGAGAACGGGCGCACGCACGCATGCATGCATCAGCAAGCATAGCTTTGTGCTAGGCTTCGCGTCGTACAGTGGGAGTCGAGCGCACCAGAACATCCCGACGGAGTCTTTTCCCGTTCCGCACCAGGACTTTGCCCCTAGCGTCGTACTGCGGCCCGTTCAGGTTGCGAAAGGTGTAGTACTGCTCTGACTTTGTGCCGCTTATCTCTGCGTCGACGCGCTCGGAAGCCGTCGCGCTGCGCAGGAGGATGTCCTTTGTGGCGCGCGAGCAGTACACGCTGTTGCGCGACCATACATGGCATGTGAGTCGAGGAGACTGGGAAGACGGAGAGAGTAGCAGCACCAGCACGCACTCTCCGCGGAAGTCCTGGCTGGAGAGCCCGACCGTGTGGTCTGCGTGCACATGGGACAGGAGCTGGATGACGGTCGCGCTATCCTGGGGAGCCGTGAACCTGTCGGCTCTGATCTTCTTGCCAAAACAGCGGTCAAAGTAGCCGTGGAAGGTGGACATGTCGACAGGGACAGGGGGATTGGGCGAGCTGCAGCTATGTACGTCACCAGAGCATGCCTGCATGTGCACTCCTAGGAGGGCATATGAAACGAATGTGTGATGGCAATGGTGATGGTGAAAGCCAGACGAAGAGCGAAGCTCGGTCGGCCCACACGTGCTCCGACGCGCTGAAAGCCTCTCTTTCTCTCTCTCACTCTCTCTCTCTCTCTCCCGGATCGACTAGGTATCCGCACAGATGACAGCATATCCGCCTTGAAGAGAGGACGAGCATGGATCGCGCTGCCTACCCCATCCCGTCGGACGGGCACCACGAAGCAGACCCCGCCGCAGGACTGCCCATCCCGGAGCCGGTCCTCTCGCAGAGCAATCCCTACGCGCCTTCTGCAGTAAACGGGCTGAGCACGGTCGAGGCAGAGGTGCTCGGGGAGTATGCGCGCATGTCTGACAATCTCGAGAGGGTGAGCCGCGGGTCGTTCTTCCTGCTCCTGGTGTTTGGCTTACGGATCCTGCCTGAACATGCCCCCTCTCCCGGACACTTTCCCCTCTCCAGCTCACCAGCATCACAAACAAGCTCGCCTCAAGCCAGCCAGAGATTATGCATGCCATTGTACCGCTCGAGAAGAAGCTCGGGATGGTCCTAACACTGTTCAAGGTGGGTCGTTGCGAGGCGCGAGCCGTACCTCAGAGGGTTCTACTAATACTGCGACGGTCTTTTGATCAATAGGCAAGCGTCTGGGCTACCTACGTTGCGCAAGAAGCAAGGGAGGAGGAGGCCGAGATGGAGGAGCAGCACCGTCGGCAACAGCAGCAGCAGCAGCACTCATACAACCAGAGCAGCTACCGATGAGCGAGGCAAGATTGTAGATTCCAGCACTATGTCGTTGTACAACAGCAACAAGCATGCGGTGAAACGGTATATCGTCTCTTGACGAAATGTGGCGTATGGTACTTACTTGCCGGATGGTCAGACGTTGTCTGCGAGTCGGACAGAAGGAGAATGCGATCAGCGACCCTCGCGATTTGAGCTCAGTAGTCGTCGGAGACCCACGCCATATGAAGTTGCGCAGCCCGCTCCAGACCTCGCTGTCGAGGTAGAGATACTGCATCGAGCTGACCATGCCTCCATGGAGCCTCTCTCGGCGATTTGCAAAGAGCCACATGACGGATCCCCACGCGAGTGCGGCGTAGAGGGAGAATGTCTGCGGATCTGGCGGCTGACTCTTCGGGTATGGGTACCCTGGCGGAGTCAGACCGCCCCGCGCTGAAGGCGGCGGCGGGATGGACGATGTCCCCGCTGATGCGGCTGATGGCGCTCGTGGCACGAAGGACGACACGACGCGTGACACAACGTACAGCACGATCTGCGAATTGTGAGCGTACAGGTGTTAGCGAGCTGTGGGTCGTCCTTCAAATGATGAGCGCACGTACCTGCTCGTTGACGGCGTTCCGGTCGCCGAAGACTGCCCATCCTCCGATGAGGCCTGCAACGAATGTATCGAGGGAGCCTTGCGTCTTGCCTGCTGTCCCCGCTCCCGGCACGCCCTTTCTCTGCAGGAGCAGGACCGTCTTGTAGATGGTGACGAACTTTGCGAGGTTCAGGGCATGCTGCTTTGTCGCTCTGAAGACGAACTGTAATCGGGTCCGCAGGCTGAGCGGGGCGGAGACGGCGTTCCGATTTCAGCTGCATCTTTGCATGTGCGCACCGAAGCAGCCTGGGAGCCGAACAGCGCAGGGACGGCACGTACGGCGTCCGATGGAAGATGAGCGACATGATGAGAGCATGTGGGAAGCGGACCTGTAGCCAATGCAGAGCTGATCAGCTGCTGTGTCCCCTCGCTGCATGCCATCCGAGCCATAGCCGGCCTGGGGTGTGACGCTGACTCTGCTCGGCCGGCCGGCAGCGCCATTGGGAGGAGCGGTGTATATGCCCTACCTTGACGCCGTAGACGAGACCATTCCGCGCGCCTTTGAGGATAGAGAGGACGTCGTGGTACTTTGGGTCGAGGAGGATCTCGTTGATCTTTGCCAGCGCGACCTCCGAGTAGCCGGAGCTCATCCTGGCTGGCTGGCTCGCTGGCTGTGCGGCGAGCTATGGACAGGGAAGGAGCGACAGCGTATCGGCTTTCAAGTATGCTCTGCAGCTGCTCGTGCTTCTGCTCTGTTGTATGTGTGTTCGAAGTGGTGAATGGACTGCGAACGCAAGAAGGCAGGTCCTCCCTCCCTCGAGCTCGAGGACCGGCTCCTCCTCAGCCGGACGGATGGAGCAGCGTCGAGCACGGGATCTGATTGTCGAGGATAGCTCGCGAGGATCTGCCAATTCCTGCAGGGTTGCAGAGTGAGCAAAGCAGTCGACAGTGTACTGTGCAAGGTTCTATTGCTCGCACGGCTCCTCCTTTCGTCAGGGAGGCCAGGACCTGGCATGGAGCCTGGCTCCCTCGGGCTTCTCCGATGACGTCCAAGTCGCGTTCTTGCCCGCTGCAATCGCATGCGATAGACAGCAAGAGGTCCTCCGTGACTGTGTCTGCACTCCCTTCTCTCTTGTTCTGCCCTGCACTGCTCTACATATCTCGCCCGAGGCGCTGCAGGCGGTCTGGTCATGACGCTGCACAGCCTGTGGGTGTGTCACTGGAGGCGGGGCAGGGATGCCTTTCAATAGACTCAGCAGCTTCTCTTCCTCCTCCTCCCCTCAACAGACAAATACCAAGACACCAACAGAACAAGTCAACTCAGCCATACACGAACCTCTACCTATCATCATGGGACTCGCATCCAAGGTGTGTGCACGTCCTTTTCCAACCCGGTTGCGGGCCTGGCACCCCGTCAAAAGCGTCAGGCCCGTCACCTGGGCCGGACGAGACAGCTCGTCCACATCTTCCTCTCCCACTCTGACAGCTACTTGCTTCGTGTTCTGTCCCCGCGCCACGACCATACTATACTGCCCAACTTCCAGCTCGCTACCATCCAGGCGGCTCAGGGCGTGAGTCCGGTCAGATGCCCTCTACCGAGGCCGGGCACGACAGATCCGCCTTTGCCTTCCTACTGACACGCCCGACTCGTCGGTTGCACCAGGCCATGAACCAGTACACCGGAACAAGCGCAGGTCTGCCCCTCCCTGGCCAGGCAGGCGGCTACGGCCAGCAGCAGCCTCCGCAGGGGCAGCAGCAGTACGGCCAGCAGCAGTACGGTCAGCCCCCGCAGCATCAGCAGCAGCAGCACGGCGCTGCACCCGGCGCAGCTGGAGGCTACTACGCTGGTCCCGGTTCGACTGCACCGAGCGCTCACTCGGCGTACGGCGGTGTGAGTGTTCCCATGCCCTGTTCCTCCCTTGCTGTTGTCTGTCCATGTGCAAATCGGGCTCGAGCGCACGTGCTGACGCACATGACGCTATATTCGCAGCAAGCGCCCACAAGCTATGGCGCTCCTCCTCAGCCGCAGTACGGCGCTCACCCGGGTCAGCAGCCTCAGCAGGGGTACGGCCAGCCTGCATATGGCCAGCCACAGGGGTACGGCCAGCCTCAGGGCTACGGTCAGCCGCAGCCCGGACAAGGCGGTTACGGTGCGCCGCAGGGTGGCGCAGGTGGGGATGTCGCCATCATCCAGGAGCTACTGGACCACTGTGTGCGAGACCAGAAGCTCCAGGGCTTCTACCCGCCCGGCTCGACGCAGCAGATCGCCCAGCGAGTCGCACAGACCGGCGTCCTCAACAGGCTCGCTACAGAGTGGAGGGTGCGCAGAGCTCGCTCATTCCTCGTCTGTCTGGCTGTGCTGTCCGCTGAGTTCCTTGTGTTGCCCTGCCACAGCTCCCTAAAGAGATCGCGTTCGACTGCGTCAAGATTGCCCTCTTCGACACAATCCTCTACTGCGATGACAGCGGGTCCATGCGATTCGAAGAGGGAGGCGACAGGATCAACGACCTAAAGGTATGCCTCGATGCCTCTCCCTGGCTTGCGCACTACAGTTGCAATCGAGCTGACTCCGCACCTTTCCCCTGCGGCAGATGATTGTTGGAAGAGTCGCCTTCGCAGCCTCGCTGTTCGACCACGACGGCATCAGCATTCGCGTGCGCATAGGACGTCTTGCGCATTCTCATCCCATCCTCCTGACGAGCTTTTCTCTCCCAATTTTCCGTCGTGCAGTTCATGAACTCGCCGGAGAAGGGCGACAATCTGACCAACGAGCAGCAAGCGGCTCAGCTCATCTCGCGCATTCAGTTCAGCGGTCTCGTGCGTGTGGCCAATAGTCGATGCACCTGATGCACTGGCTGATGTCGCTGTGCCCGCCTCTGCAGACCCCGCTTGGCACCGGTCTCGACCAGAAGGTCATCCAGCCGCTCGTGCTTGGTCCGGCTCGAGCTGGCCAGCTCAGGAAGCCTGTTCTGATCATCAGGTGCGTCAAGGCCCGCCTAACATGCCCATACTCCGGACTGATCCAGGCCTGCCCTTGCACCTCGCAGCATCACAGATGGTCAGCCCGCCGGAGAGCAGCGCTTCCAGGTCGTCACGACTATTCAGAACGCCGTTCGCGAGCTCGCCCGGACCCGCTATGGCGCAGACGCCGTCAGTTTTCAGTTCGCCCAGGTCAGCTATATCCAGTTCTTCTGAACCTCGTGCGAAGAGAAAGATGCGGAATACCTGCTGATGCATGTACTGAGCTCATAGGTTGGCAACGACATGGGCGCTCGCGACTTTCTCCAGGAGCTTGATGCTCACCGAGAGATTGGCTCCATGTAAGTGCCGCCGGGCCATACAATCGCTTCCGATCCTTTCAGAGGCACATATTCATGTGTCGTCGGTTCGCTTGCACAGGATCGACTGCACCAGCAACTACGAGATTGAGGCTGATCAGGCCATGAAGACGTCCCGCATCGACATGTCTCCGGAGCTCTGGCTGTGCAAGGTCGGTCTCATCGTCCGCTTTGACTTGCTCACCATCGGGCAGACTTTGCTGACGTGTGCAATTGCGCAACAATGTAGCTCCTGCTCGGCAGTATCGACTCATCCTACGACGTGAGTGCCCTGTCGGCCGCGGCTGCCATGGGACCAGGCTGATGGTTCCCCTCTCACCTCCAGAACAAGGATGAGCACCAGCACCAGCAGCAACAGCCTGTCCGTTACTGAACAGTAGCACTTAGCCAAGCGTATCAGGATTGTGCATGTTTGGTCATTGCAGCTCGGCACGACCCGGGTGCGACTCATAGGCAGATTACAGATGACTGAGAAAGGAGAAAGGGAGGCTGCATTCACGATGTAGCCAGATACAGATGCAGTGACAAGCAGTGCCTTCCGAGTGACTCAGTCGTATACGTGTTCCGTCTCTGCCGACTGTTCGAGGTGGGACCCTTCGCCGCCGTGCTCGCCGTCATGCTGTGCGCGCATGACCGCTTTCGCCACACAGACTTGGCACAGGGGGCGATCGGCCGGCCCCGCCCTGCGAGGGAGGGGGAACGCGTTCGGCAAGCGGGCGACAGAGTGCCCTTCTCCTCCCTTCCTTATCGCAATCCCAGTTGCACACGCACAAACACACCCTACAAGCAAACTTCGTACATCCACGCCTTTTCTGAATGAGCAAAGGTGCGTGGCTGTCCTCTCCTTGTCTGATTCGAGACCGTGCGATCCCGACCACGTTGCTGACGTGTTCCCGTCCCCCCTATCGCCGCCCGACTGCCCCATCATGCATGCACCCATCCAGGCCACCATCATGATTCTCTCCTGACAACTACAGGTGGCCTCTCTGACACCAACCACAACAACACCAGTGCAGGGGCCAATGGTACACTCATCAGCAACAACGACGAGATTGCCGCCGCCGACGAGCCCGGTATATGGAACCAACTCCCCCATGAGTCGATTCACCACACTACCCAGCCACGGGCGACAGCTGCCGCCGATCAGTTGAAGCCCACCACGTCAAACACCTCGAGTAGCGGCACTGCTCCCGCTGCCGGTTCGCCTGAGAGCGAGACCGCTCCCAGTGTCCTCTCTGGCACCAGCAGTGGCACCGCCGCCAAGCTCGTCTCGCCCGTGCGAAGCCGGGACTTTGCGCATCTCGGCTCTCCTGTCAAGAATGTCGAGAGTGCCTCCGAGGCGGACGCAGACTTGCCTCGAGGCAGACCCGCGGTCAACAACCGCCTCCAGGCGCTGAAGCGCGGCCTTAATCGCGCCTCGTCCGAGCCCAACCTCCCCGTCGACAAGCAGGAGAAGAACGCCGAGGATCTCGACAAGGCCAACGAGAAGCACGATGCAGCTACCTTGGTTGGCGCTCTGCCTCGAGCCCGCGCCTCCGAACCGCAGCTCCCCTCGCAAAACGCAGGCAGGGAGGACCTCGAGGCCGCATTCGGCGTCGGCGATGGCCCCACCGTCACGACCCGCATCGCAGGCATACTCGAGCCGACCAAGCCGCTCAAGGCTCCGCCTACTGTCCGACAGTCGTTGATCAACATCATCAAATACACCTGGATTAACGTGATGCTGGTCTTGTGAGTTTTGTTTTGAATGGCTGGGGTATGCCAGACAAGCAGATGTCTGACCTGTTCGTCCACAGCGTCCCTGTTGCACTCGGCGTTGGGTACTCGGACGGCATGCCGCCTGCCGTCACATTCGCGATCTCTTTCGCCGCCATCATCCCGCTTGCTGCGCTCCTCGGTTTCGCCACTGAGGAGCTGGCCTTGCGAGTCGGCCACACACTCGGAGGACTGCTCAACGCGACTCTCGGAAACACCGTCGAGCTCATCGTCATGATTCTGGCATTGACCAAGGGAGAGCTTCGTGTCGTCCAAGCTAGCGTCATCGGCTCGATCCTATCGAACTGTCTCCTCGTCCTGGGTTCCTGCTTCTTTGCAGGTGGTATCCGCTTTCACGAGCAGATCTACACGATCCGAGCGGCACAGCTCAACATTTCGCTGCTCGGCATTGCCGCCCTTGTCATCGTCATTCCCGCCGCTTTCAATGCTGCTCTGTCGATGAACAACATGGCCAATAACAGCTCTGACCAGGACATTCTCAAGATCAGCCGAGGAGTGGCCTTCATTCTGCTCTTCGTCTACGCCGCCTACCTCTTCTTCCAGTTCTGGACTCACTCGTACCTCTACATCGTCACGAGCAACTCCGGTCAGCCGACACTGGTGACTGGAGACGAGGAGGCGGCTCAGCGCAAGGTCAACAAGTACCGGTCTCGCCAGTATCAAGCCCAGCAGGCCGCCATGGAGCAGGCTGAGCCACAGCCGCCCGCCAATGTGTCAGTCCTCCGCATGCCGTCGTGGCACAGCAGTAACAGCAGCGACAGCGACTCGTCCTCCATCAGGTCGCGCGCCTCGGGCCGATCTACCGCATTGTCGAGGTCGAGCACCAACTCGTCTTCGAGCAGCGGCAGCAGCGACAGCAGCGACGATGAGGCAGAGGAGCCCAAGCTCAACGTCTACGTCGGTATCGTCCTCATCCTCACTGTCACCGTTCTCGCCGGTCTCATTGCCGAGTTCCTGGTCAGCTCCATCGATGGCATCACGGCCAATGGCGCAATCTCCAAGGAGTTCGTGGCGCTCATCCTCCTGCCTCTGGTCGGCAATGTCGCAGAGCACGTCAGTGCTCTGACCGTCTCCGTCAAGGACAAGCTAGACCTCTCGCTGGCTATCGCCGTCGGCTCGTCGCTCCAGATCGCGCTCTTTGTCTTGCCGGTTCTCGTGCTTCTGGGGTGGGCTATCGGACAGCCGCTCTCGTTGGAGTTCGACGTCCTCGAGACTATTACCCTCTTCGTTTCGATCGTCATCGTCACCCAGGCCATTTCGGACGGCAAGAGCAACTGGTTGGTGCCTTTGGATCTCTTCGTCTTCGATGGGACCTCCGCTGACTCTCTTCATCCGTCCACTTTTACAGGTTAGAGGGGCTCGTTCTTATAATGGTCTACTTCGTGAGGACTCAGCTTGCTGCCCTCTCCGATGGAATACCGGCTGACCGTATATCTCTCGCCTCTTCAGGTCATCGCTCTGGTCTTCGTAAGTGCATAGCGCTGCTAGCAACTCGGGTCATTCCGCTAATCACAGAACCTTGAATTCCGCAGTTCTTCTACCCCGGTGTCGGCGGTCTCTAGCCGGATGAATGGCCCGAGTCGGGCATCAGGCGCGTGTGCCTGATACCTCAACGTAGCTAGACTTCAACAAAAGGTTGACTAGTCATTCTCTCCAAGTGTCCGTTTATCACGTTTCCTTCCCTCTCCATCACCTCACCTCACATACATACACACACACATGATCGCGTCGTCCTTTCCCCTGCCTTGCACCGCTACTAGCTGCTCATGGAATACAGACCATGTGTCTCTAAATGTGCGGGTCAATGAAGTGCTTCGGTGTCCCCGCCGTCTGGGTGCGAGCGCCGCCTCGTCCACCTCCCGCAGCGGAACCTGCGGACGTGGCGAGTTGAGCAGCATGTCACAATTCCCGGAGAGGGATCTGGCCACGGAGAGCTGCATGGACCTCCGTCCAGTCAGCCAGGTCCAAGTTAGGTCCGTGCTGATGGCTACGTAGGCGAAGGCGGGGCTTCATCCCCTTCCGAGGAACTATTCCAATCTACAGTAGAAGTATATAGATGTAAATACAGGCCGCCAGCTCCCCTCCCCCAGAGATGTAGACACAAGACATTTCTCTCGCCTTTTACTAGAGGAATCCGTGTCCACTTCTCGCTCTAAAGGGGTATTCCAATGTTTACCGCCCTCAAGTTACCTTGAGAAGACCCAGACCCGCTTTCTTTTTGCCGCATCCGAGCCTTGCCAACCCTTCGCGTTCGAGCCCTGTCACCCCTCGCTTCCAGGCTTTTCGGTGGTCGCGGCAAGGATCCGGCTCTACTCCGCCATAACAGGACACAATCTCACAGCATGACGCGCCTCCATCCATTCGCAGCGCTCTCCCTCATCTTCGCGCTCGTCGCCTCCGTATCTGCAGGCGAGTTTTCATCCAAGTTCGTCAAGAGCTTGTCCGCAGCCAACTTCAAGAAGGAGGTCCTAAGCACCGACGTAAGACGCCTCGGCGTTTTGGGCATAAGCGATGGCTTTGCATACTGAATTGAACCTCACAGCGCGCAACTATCGCCACATTCTACGCGCCCTGGTGTGAGTGCGCATCCGCGACATGAGGTCGCGCGCCAAAGCTGACGTGTCTCCGGTGGCCTCGGCGCGTCCAAACAACTAGGCGGGCACTGCAAGCGTTTGGCAGTGAGTCTTCGTATCTGTAGCCAATGATGCGTTTGGTATTCTGACCAGTCTTCGCGACGCAGCCTGAGTATGAGAAAGCTGCCAAGAACATGGCTGTGCGCATCGCCAGCCCTTCAGCGCGTCTGGTGCGGTACTGAGATTCTAAGTATACTCGCAGGGGCTAGTGGACTTCGTTGCAGTCGACTGCGACCAGGACAAGAACAAACCTATCTGCGCTGAGTATGGCGTTCAGGTAACTCGGTTGAATCCAGGTAGCATGCACCTCGAGACGATGGACTAACTGTGCGCTCTCCTTCAGGGGTTTCCGACCGTCAAGGTAAGCGACTCCATGATGTTAAGACACTCTCCTCCAGTACTGATCCTAGCTCCCCGCAGATCTTTTTGGGCGCGCCCAAGTCTAAGCCGTCGGGTAAGTCGGGAGGTCTCCTCCAAGCAGGAGATACGGCTAACTATCCGTGATCGCATGCAGACTACATGGGAGAGCGGACGGCACAAGCTATCGTACAGCAGGCGACGCGAGCCATGCCTTCCTTCAGCAAGCGCATCAAGACGATCAGCGAGCTTCAGAAAGTTGTAGCCAAGGTTCGGCCGATCTCTCTGCGCATCTCAACGTCCGCATTCTGATTTCATTGCCACAACAGGTACCAAAGCAGCCCGTCGTCTTCCTGTTCACCGACAAGATTGCAGTGCCATCCCTCTACAAGGCACTTTCCGCCGATTACCACAACAGCTTCACCTTCTACACCATCAAGGACGATCCCGAGTTTGCTGACATGAAGAATACGTTCGGCATCACCAAAACACCAACCCTGCTGCTCTGGAAGGGCGCGGACGAGATTGAGATGTATGGAGGCCCACTGAAGATTGGACACATCAGCCATTGGCTCAAACAGGCTGTCAAGAAGCAGAGGAAGCCGGACTTTGACGCAACCAAGGACGAGCTGTAACAGAAGGATCACGCTGCTTTCGACGTCCTATATACGCAGTATAGCATGCTAGTCATGCCCGCTGGGCACTGATGCCACCGTCAACGGGGAGATCGATGCCCTTGCCGTGACGTAGCGTTCAGCTTGCGACCCTAGTTGTAAATCGGCAGATCAATGCCTACTCACCGTGATGTAGCTGCTGGCCGGTGACAGCAGGAAGATCACAGCATTGGCTATCTCTGTTGATTTCCCGCAGCGTCGCATGGGCACCTTGGCCTTGACCGATCCAATCGAAGTGAAGATCTGGTTGACAATCGACACTGCAGCATCTGGTTCCTCAATGGCGCCTGCTCCGTCCGACAGGTATGATCTCATCAGACACGTTCGCTCGTTACCAGGTCCGAGCTTACGGTCACCGCTCACCTGCAGAGACCGAGTTAATCTGGAGGGATGCAATGAAAGGGTGGGCCTTCAGCTAGAGCAGCTCTGTGTCCGGTGAAGTGTCCGAACTCACCCGCACGTCCGAGTACGCATATTCAACTGCTGCCGCTTTCGTCGCTCCGATGATGGCTTGTCGCGCTGCGGAGTACCATGTCAGTCGGAGCCTGCAGATCTACTTTCAGCACTCCCACTAACCAGCCTGGTAAGCCGAAAAGTGATCATTTGAATCGAAGCCCGAGGTGACATTGCTGCAAATGCCGACATCGCGTCAGTCGACAGGCGTGGCAAGCCCCACTTGTGTCTAGGCGCGCACACTATAGAATAGCCTCCTAACGGTAGGGCTAGCTTGGCGTCATTCTGGCTCTCGAAGCGTGCCAGTGCGGCTTGCATGGCTGCCCAGACCGCTCTCAGATTCTGGTTCTGCGTATCTTCGAAAGCTTGAGGTTTGATATGATGCATCGGAATATCCTGTCAGATGGGGGTCAGTATGCAACCAACAAGAGCGAAAGATGATACGAGCGCGTACTTCTGGCGAGTGCATCGCGCAGTTGACCAGAGCATCGAGCCGTTTAAGCGTCTTGCTCACGCTGCGCACAAAGGCGCCAACGCGCTCCGAGTCCTTCGGGTCGAAAGAGGAAAAGAGAAGCGAGCCTCGGTACTTAGCCTTCTGTAGTTCCATGCATAGATCTTGACCGCCGCCTTTTGAGATGTCGGTGAGCGCGAGATTGGCTCCTTGTCGCGCCAGCTCATGGCAGATGGCTCTTCCGACGGTCGAAGCGCAGCCTGAAACAAGAGAGGGCCCCAGTGAAGCATAGGTTTCAGCCCTGCATGAGCTGCTCGCTAAGCCGGTTCCTCGCTCACCGGTGACGATGATATTCACCTTGAGGAAGGGCAGAGCTGGTCCAGCATCGCTCGAAAAGGCTGGCAAATCACTCAGCGAGGTCTGATGCAGAAGAAGAGAAGTCGTAGATTCTGAGGGAGAAGCTGCCTCTGCCATGTC
Source organism: Symmetrospora coprosmae (assembly GCA_008802785.1). NCBI lineage: Eukaryota > Fungi > Basidiomycota > Cystobasidiomycetes > Symmetrosporaceae > Symmetrospora > Symmetrospora coprosmae. The sequence continues at coordinate 155,385 of VUYT01000027.1, read as the reverse complement.
GAGAGTCCAGTCTTGAGGAGGTCCGATAAGGAGTGTTTGCACGTGGGTGAAAGGTCCTTGAATGACCTTGCAGCAAATGGAGGTTTCCCGGGCGGGAGAGGCACACGTAGCGGTATGTAGAAACGCGCGATGCAGGCTTTCGATGCGTCTGCGCAAGCGAAGGGTATCGTCCAGTAAAGAGCTCCATAACCGGACCCGATCGAGGGTTCGGCTTGACCCCGGAGGTCGCTCCAGAGGATTGACGTCTTGCGCCGAACCCCCTAACCTGGTACCGCTCCTTCCGACCTCAACAGCTCTTCGGCGAGGCACGAAAATGTCGAACAGCAGCGCAATGCGTCGCGCATGGATGAAGCCCAGCGTACCGTCCTGGTTTACACCTGCGCTCGCTACAGACTGGCTCCTGGCAGCGGTCGTTCTGATCCTCGACAGAAAGGTGCTCGACGTGGGCGAACCGTTCCAGCAGCCCATCGAGCCCTTCCTTGGCGACCCAACTGTAAGTCTCTCCCTCCTTCGATTGAGCGCGCTGCGGGTGAGCTGAAGAATTCTTTGCGCTACGAACAGCTACAATACAAGCATGTGGCGGACGCCGACCAGCATGTTCCGGGTGACACCAACACCTGGTTGACATTGATGCTCCCGCTGGCTATTGTTCTATTGATATCTATCGTACGAAGAAGTCTGAAGGAAGCGCACCATGCCGCTCTCGCCTTATGGGCCGGCTACAATTTCAACGGTCTAGTGACGAGTACGTACAGCCGGATACGAGCGGATCTCTGGCAGGCTTTGCTAAAGAGTCGGCTCTCTTCCCGCGGGGTTATTCAGACTTTGTGAAGCTCCGCGTTGGACGGTTCCGACCAGACTTCTTCGATCGGTGCAAGTACGATGCCGTGCTCAAGGCGTGCACTGGCAATGCCAGCGTCATCTTGGAGGGTAGACGATCCTTCCCCTCTGGACACTCTTCCTCGGCGTTCTTCGGCTGCGTCTTCCTGCTGCTATTCTTGGCCGGCAAGAACCGATGCTTTGCCTACTCTGCCACCTTCCCCACTTCCGGAATCTTGCAGTCGCGTCTTCTGCGGTTGATCATCGCTATCGCCCCATTGTTCCTTTCCACATACGTTGCAGTCTCAAGATGGGAGGACCATTGGTGCGTTCTGTTCCGCTCTATGCTGAGAACATTGCTTGGCTAATCAAATCTACATTTGCACTCCGGGCTCAGGCATCACCCTACTGACAGTGAGTAAGCGGATCGTATTCGCAAGTCCACGAGTGAGACTGATCCGACTCCCATAATGCAGTCATCGCTGGCAGTGTTCTGGGAACAGTCATGGCCCTTGTCTTCTACCACATCTGGTGGCCAAGCCCCTTTCACACTGTAAATTTCGACACAATGGCGCACCCGAGGAAGACGCACGTCGACCTGGACGAGCAGGAGGTTCGCGATGAGGAGGATCTTCTGCTAGGAGCTGAAGAGGTATAGAGATCTAGCATGGACACTCTGGGAGGTAGCAACTAGAGGATACCATTTCGACCCATACTGCCTGTTGAGGCGAGAGTAATCGATTAAAACTGGCGTGCAGCACAATCTAACGACCGCGGCTTGCGAGGCAGAAAATACACGCCTGTGCGAAAGAGGCTGTAGCAACGAAGCAACCAAGCGCGCCCAGCTATTACTGATACTACTACTCTGCATCGGACGCTACGTCCATATCTGCCTCGCCTTCGTTCTCATCGTCCTTCGCAGCCTGATCTCCATGAGATTGTTGACCCTTAGCTTGCTGCGGAGCAGATTGATCTGATTCGCGAGCCTGCTCCTGCCGCCCCGTGGCCCCGTTTGTCGCGAGTCCGGCGCCGACTCCAAGACTAGCTGTGACCTCGATGTCCTGCCCGCCACCGAAGCCTTGGCCAGCCCCTTGACCCTGCATTTGCATCTGCGCCTGCGGACCCATGCCCCCGCTCGGTCCGACGCCCATCATGCTCATCCGCATCATAAAGAACTGGACCATCTCCTGGTTGCTCGGCTGATAGCCGTACATCTGCCTGCACATGTTGGCGAAGCCAGCCCAGGCTTCTGGATTGAAGGGGTCGAAGTTTGTCGGGTCAAATGGTTTGGCGTTGTCGAGGGAAGCGTTGCCCATCGTGGTACCTGGCTGTTGCCGATGCTGCTGCTGCATAGACTGACCGCCGGACTGCTGTGCACTGCCTTGCTGGCCCGTGCCCGTTCTTTCAGGCCAGGCGTTGCCTTTGCTCTGACCCGAATCGTCGCCTTCCACGGCAACCTCGAAGCTCGAGAGGTCGGCCGTGTCGTATGTACTGCGCGCTGGGGCCGCCTTCTTTCCCTTGCCGAAGCGCCCACCGGAGCTCTCGTCGGCATCGTCCGAGATAAAGGTCGCTATGCGCGTTGGCTCCCCTTGCTGTTGCTGGACCGGTGCCGGTAGTTCGAAGCGCCCTGGACCGGATTGACCGGGTCCGTCATCCCGCCTGACAAAGTCGCCACGTTCTTGCCATCCACCTGGGCCAAAGCCATCCGAATTGGCGCCCGGCCGACCGCGATCACCGCCGCCATTGCTATCTCTCCCACCTCCTGTTCCGCTCTGGAGATTGCGCTCCTTCCAGCTCGAGAGGTCCCGGTCCCTGTTATCGCTGAGACGTCTGTCGTCTCGGTCTCGCGGTGCGCGCTGATCGCCTCGCGACGATGGCCCGTCCTGCCAACGGTTCGGTGGACTGACGCTTCTTCGCCCGTTACGGTGCCGTCTGTCACCATCCCATGCCCCGTTGCGGTTCCGATCCCGCTCTCCATCCCGGTAGGAGTCCCTGCCTCTACCTTCTCCTCCGTCGTTGGTGTATCCGCCTCGTGCATGCGGAGGTGGGCTGCGTCCGTCGTCGTGCCCGCCCTGGCCCCACGTGTCGCCTCCTCGTGCTCGATGAGATGGGCCGCCACGATCGTCGTATGACCCTTGCTGCTGCACGAAGGCCGGACCATGACCCCAAGAACCTTGGTCATGCTGACCAGGCGGGCGGAAGGTCGAAGAGCCCTGCATATGCGCAGGACCCTGGTGAGGAGAACCTGTGCTGGGGCCTGCGACAGCCATAGGTAAGGCAGCGTTCTGCGACGCCAGTTGCTGAAGTAGAGCCAACTGTGAATGGTCGAAGCCCGGGATTGCTGCAGCAGGATGCGAGGCTCTGGGTCGACGCAGAGAGACAGGAAGTATCAGAAGTCTGTACGAGCACACGTATGCACAGTTAAACCAGGCTCACTCTTGTGGCGCCTGCTGCTCCTTCTGTTGCTGCTCTTGCTGCTGCTTGGCAGTGAGCGCGAGGAGATTGGCCAATTGCGCATTTACGGTCGCTGCCGCTGCCCCGGTTCTCGCCGACGAAGCAGGCGGAACGGGCGTCGAAGAGTGTGAGGAAGGGTACTGCGGCGTGCTACCGCTCACTGTAGGCCGAACCTGCGCGTGGGCGAAAGCGCCGGCCGGGATGGGCGGAAAGCGGAGCGGGACCTCCGGGGGCGGATAGGGCGGTGTTGTGCTCCGCGCGTTCGGTTGAGCTGAAGTCGGTACTGTAGAAATGCACAGTGAGGATTGAGGGTGCACACGGGCGTGCAGGCGGGCGCGTAGGGAGGCCCAAGAATGGTGGAGTCGCGTTGTCGCCAGGTGCGAATGACCGAACGGTGGCGTGTCCGCCCGTGTGGATGCACGGGCACACGGGCACGGTATGCGTGTCCAGCCAGACGTAATGATACGCATAGCGTGGCAGGACCGCAGTGCAGTAACGCGACCGGGTATGCGCAATGGCCATTCGCAAGAGCACGTGCGCGGCGCAAAATGGCAGTCGGGTTGCGGCAGGATTGCGGCAAGAGTCGGGTCGAGGGTACGAAGGAGAGGTAATGGGTGCGTCTCAGCTTCCTGGACTGGGTCATTCGTTGCACATACATGACCATGACCGCGGGTTTGTGTGCGAATATGCGCGGGTGTGGATCCTAGGATACGCGTCAATGCCCCGTTGCCCAACGTGACGAAAGAGAGATAGGAACAGACGCAGCCTCCCTGATACAGGCTATGCCTGTAACATGCTTCCCTGCGCTGGGCCCGGCCAGCTCTTGGCCGACCATTTTCGGTTCCTGCTGCGTCGGGTGTCGTACCTCGCTTGTTCCGCACACGCGAGACTGATGGTCTGTAGGTACGGTCTTACCACGCCATTCGGCACTGCCAAAGCCAACGCAGAGTTCCTGAACCCCTGGCGTGATCCTCGCGCCACTAACTATCTCTGACGAGCGCGCGGTCGCCGACATGAACGCCCAGAGGCGTCCAAGTGGGGCGAGCGCGCTGGCGGCGTGGTCGAGGGGAGGACTTTGCGACGGATAGCAGGAGAGGAGGGAAGGAATGGAGGCGGAGAGAAAGAGAGAGAGAGTCTGACGAGTCATAGCCACTAACGTTCCGCAGTCTTGCCTTTGTTTGCCGAAGGCGGTGCCAACCCGGCGTCAGTCTCGCCATTCAGTCTCGCATAGGCGCTCTTGAGTGCTTCCGAGCTGAACGTCGATGTCTTGTTCCAGATGTCAAGGACCTTCTTGACCTTTTCCTTGTGCTCGGGCGGGCCCTTTGTGAGGACTTCGCCGATGAGCCGGTCGAGGAAGACCTCGATCTTTGCGAGGAAGCTTGCACAGTTGCCTTTCCCCTTGCTGCTGCTGGCTACGCCCTTGCTGCGGGTGTAGCCTTCTTCGTCTGGAAAGGGCGAGAGCGTCTGAGTCGGGGTATCTGACGCGGCGCCGGGTGCTCCATCCTTGCCCTTCTTGACGATGGAGCGCGCCTCTCGTGCGACCGCGTCAATGACATAGAGCGTGCTGATCTTGTGTGACCCTTTGGCCTGCTTGTGGCACTTGAAAAGGGTTGCGACGAGGTGTGCGTCGCTCTGAGGTGTGCAGTTGCAGGGGTCGCCGAAAACACGCCAGCCGGAGGTGCGAGTGCAGGCCAGAGATGGGGTCGCGCCAGGCAGGATTGGGTAGCAGCACAGCATTAGCCTGGGCCGTCATACATGCGATTGTGCACACGGGAACACACACACACACACACACCTCGATGTTTGCCATTGCGGCATCCGTGATGCTCTTCACTTTTGACGCAGAGAGCTTGCCGGAGCTGGCCAGTTCCTTTACCTGGGCGTCGAAGGACTGCGGCGATGGACGAGGGACGGATGGAGGGGTCGGTCATTGCCGGGTGGCAGCCTACAGATGGTTTACTCCTCACACTCACCTCCAGCGTGCTCATCCTTGCTGTCGGTCTGTCTGATGCTGCGACTGGAATCGTCGCCGTTGGCAGGAGCAAGACGGCAGCGCACTGCAGCAATGCGAAGGGCGCGCGAGGAGCTCTGGGCTCTTCGACCGGATGGCGACAGACAATGAGCACGGGCAAAAGTGTGCAACAGGGCAAGTCACTAATACGCTGCTGCATCATAGAAGGGCCATCGTGCATACATGCGGCTGCCGGTCTGTTCTACTGTATCATCGCATCGACTACAGCGAGCCGGCCTACCTACTGGATCAGCTCGACGTAGTTCGCCGGGAATCTGCACGAGCGGGCTCTTCTGGCTCAGCTTACTGCACGGGTGGTCCTGAACGGACAGCCCACACTCACAATCCTCTCTGGCCGGCACTGCTTCCAGTCCACCAGTCGTCCGAGCTGAACTCAATCTCCGTGATTTCGTCGCCTTCAGCGAAGGCTGCACAGTGGACGTCTGTCAGCCCTGTTCTTTTGCGACGGGCCCGTCGTCCATGCCCAGAAGCGGAAGCACTCACTCAGCTCGTTGTCTTCGTCAGCCTGATAGTCGTACAGTGCAGTGGCCTTCGGACTAGAGGCTGGCTCTGGCTCCGGCTCGGGCTCTGGCTCTGGCTCGCGCCGCACCGCCATGGGAGGCGCAGGTGGGGCAGGAGGCGCGGGTGGCGCAGGAGGCGCGGGAGGAGGTGCAGGTGCGGCCGGTGCAGGCGGCGGCGAAGGAGCGCGAGGCGGCGCAGGCGGTGCAGGCGGCGCAGCTGGTGCAGGAGGCGGCGATGGTGCTTGCGGAGCGGGCGGAGGGGAGGGCGCCTTCGGAGGAGCTGGGGCAGCCTGAGGAGCCTCCTCAGCTTCGCCCTCGATGAGCTCGACGTAGTTAGCTGTGTGTCAGAGAAGATCCGGTCAGTGCCTCCATCGAAGTCGCAGAGATAGCGAAAGTGAGAGAGGGCTCACCGGGGTAGAGACCCGACCGCCCTCCGACAGTTCCACTCCACCATCCCTCGTCAATCTGCTCGACGTCCTCGACGGTCTCTCCCTCCCTGAGCGAGAGCTCATTGTCCTCTTCAGCTTCGTAGTCGAAGAGCACCTTGGCTCGCAGCCCGCCTGAGACGGCAGACTGGCCAGCCGGGCGAAGGATGGCCGCAGCCTCGTTGGCTTCCTCCTCGGCCAGATTGAGCTTGGCCAAGTTGTCCGCCTGTCGCTCGAACTCCTCGTCGGCAGCTGCCTTCTCTTCTTCGGCCGCTCGCGCGGCTTCTGCAGCGCCCGTCGCAGCTCCGGGAGGTGCCGGGAGTGCCGGAGTTGCGTCCGACCCGCCTGATGCAGCGAAGGGGCGCGAAGCCATGTTTAGGGGAGGTGGCGCCGGCGCAGATGGCGCAGCGGGCGGAGGAGGCACGCTGCGGTTGCCAGTAACCGCCGGCGAGACGGCCTTCGCCGCCGGGATGGACCGCTCAATGGCAGCCCTGATAGCCGCCTCTTCCTCCTCTTGTTGCTTCTTCGCCTGAGCTTGCCGCTCTGACCATGTCAGCTTCTTGCTGCCTGCGCTGCCGGCGGATCCACCGAAGCTGGGTCCGCCGGACGATGAAGACGGGCCTTGCTGGAAGGCGGCCATCCGATCCTTCAGGCTGCCAACCTTGCCGACGGTTACTGGAACGTAGTTTGTGCCCTGGCATGTAGCTTTGTCATTAGCGCCCTATTTGCATTGCTTCTGTGGGGTCCGGACCACCTCACCACAGGCTCGGGTCGTTCGTAAGACGGCTTGTTCTCCTCCTTTTGCTGGCTGGCTGCTGAGGGGGTGAAAGCGGGCTTACTGAACGAGCTGGCAGGTGCAGCCGGAGTAGGCTGCTTGACGACCCATCCCGATGTTTAGCTCGGCGCAATAACGACAGGTCCAACCCAAACTCACCGTGGGTCGTGCAGCAGCAGGGACCGGAGGCGGAGCAGGAGAAGAGGCGGCCTTGGCCTTTTCCTTCTCCTTCTCCTGGTCCTGCTCGGCCTTCGCCCTGATCTCCTGAAGCTCGTTGTGTTTCGGCTTCCATGTCGTCCCGACGCTCGCTGATGGCGGGGCCGTCTCGCGCTGCGCCCCCGCCGACATGGCTGCAATGTCCGGGCGGCCTATGGGCTTGTAGGCGCTTCCCACGGGTGCAGGCCGCTCGAGCTTTTGCGGGGCCTCCTGGTGGACCGAGTACTTTGCCCCGCCCGCCTCGGCCACGCGCTTGAGGATGAGGTCTGGGTCGACATCGGCCTCCTCTCGGGCCTGAATGACAACGTGTGCTCTGTATGCGTAGTCAGGATTCAAGTCGTACTCAGCCAAGCGGGTTCGAGTGTGCATATCGCCGAGCAGCGCATCACTCACCCTGACAGGACCCGGCTGACGTCGCCTGCGTGCTGCGTGAAGCGGTTCTTTGCGCCCATGGGGACGGATCCGCCGCACTGCGGGGACATCACAGCACCAGTGGGCGACATAGTGGGCTTCAGCTGCTGCTCTCTGCGTAACGGGTCCTTCTTCAAGCCAGGTCAACACACCCAGTTGACGAGGACAAACTTGGTCAGACGGGTCGTCTTGTCCTGCACTTTCGCAAAGGCGAACTGCATCCTGCGAGAAGCGACACCGTGGTGGATGGGGCAGACATATCAGGTCAGATTGTGCCAATATCCTCAGTGTCTGCAGCGTGAGGATGGCTGGCGCTGCTGCAACCACGCTCTCCGGCGCGCGCGCTCCTTCCCCGCACCGCCTCCACGACCGCTTCGCACTCCATCGCACTCACTTGCCATCGCTGAACTCCTCCTGCAGCTCATCGAGCGTCCCGAAGCTCGACTCCTCCTCGACCTTGAGCTCGTTGTTGGCTCCGAGCGTGTAGATGACCCAGCTCGACTCGCCGCTGATGACGTTGCGGTGGGCCTGCGCAATGGCTGGTGCACCGAGGTTGACAGAGGACTGCGCGAGGTTGCGGGATGGCCGGACTCCTCGTCAGTCAAAGTTATTGCTGATATGTGTGCGCTGCCCGCCGCCTTACCATGTTGGCTGCTGTTGCTGTGCTGCTGCTGCCGGTCTTGCAGAGTTGGTCGGAGACGGAGCAGGCTGGTGCCATCTATTCGCAAGGCCTGTGCAAAAAGATGGCAAAGAGACATGCAGGAGAGGCGATGGGACACTGTGCAGATCTCTGACAGAGCATGCGCGCATCTACATATGAAACAACAAGAACGAAAAAGATGCAAGCGCAATGTCCAGACCAACGCGACACATGGCCAGGCCAAAACCTCAAGGCCGCCTCTTCTCGAACGTCGAAAAGAGCAGGTGGTACCCTGCAAACTCGTACAGGATCCTGTCTGTCCGTCTGTACCCTTCCGCGACCTTGGGGTCGAGTATCGTCTTTGTCTCCGGAGTGCTGCCCTGGTCGACACCCGCCTGCGCCTCCTCGACGCTGACAAACAGCGTGATGCTGAGCCGCTGCGGGCGGAAGATGGCCAAGATCCGGCCAATGAGGTTGTGCAGCGCCTCAGAGTCGTAGATCTTCTGCCCGTGCGGCTGGTCAGGCGATTCCGGCGTTCGGAAGTCGACGTTGCACTCGAACGAGGCGTACGACCAGTCCTGCTCTGGCGTGACGTGTATCGTCGCGTACCGGTCATCCTTGACAATATTGGCGCTGTACCCGCACGGCGTGAACAGGAACGAGTCGAGCGTCGAGCCGGGCAGGAGGGAGTCGATGCCGAGCTTGGCAGACAGCTCCGTCCCGGCGAGGTGGCCGTGCTGGTTCTCCTCGCCATCGTCCACGGACGTCAATTGTTCCACGGGGTAGTAGAAGGCCTGACACGCTTCTGGATCTAGATGCGTCATAAGAATCTCGAGTGTTTGGTCTGGTGGTGAAGGGATGGGCGTAGGCCGGCTCTGGCCGTTCGTCTTTACTGATTGGCCAGATGCCGATGTGGACGCTTGAGAGTTCGATAGGGGCGAAGCGTCTGGCACGGAGGACGATGATGAGATGGCGAGAGCGGAGGCGGCAGAAGACAGCACGTCCTGCATGAGGTGGTCGCCTGCCGCGGGTGAGGGAGGCGCAGCTGTTCCGTCGACATCTGCCACATCTTTCGGTGATGTCAGGTACAGCAGCCAGTGATCCCCGTTCATCTTGCCGACCATGTAGGCAGAGCCATGTCCCTTGCCTGTATGAAGCAGGGCGGGTTGATCAGCCTACAACCCTATCGGCCCACAGGCGAGCCGTGCTGAATGGGTCGCCCGGCACGCACCGAAAGCATCGTCCAGGAACTTAACCTCGTCGTCCCATGTCCTGTGAGGACCGACCTGTCGCTCAGGGAACATGAATGCCTTCCTCGAGTAAAAGCAGCGATAGACGGACGCCAGGTCGCAATGTTCTCTGGCAATGCTGAGCAACCGGTCGAGCCCGAGCAGGAGCGTCGTCGTGCCGCATGTCTTGAGAATGAGCTTGTGCGGCCAGACGAACATGGACGATTCGCTGTTTGGCCGTGACGATGGATTGTGCAAGCAAGGCCAGTCTGGCTGGTAAGCAGGACGCACGTGTAGATGTGGCCGCACGGAAGAAGAAAGCGGCAGCGAGCAGCGACACACCTGAGCAGATAGGCATCGACTTCCTCGCCCTCGATGACGCTCAGCACCTTGCACCGGACAAGGTCGAGCATGTCCTCCCAGACTCTGCGCGGGACGATCCTCAGTCCTGCATCCCTGCTTGGCCCTGCCTGCTCTCCAAGAGCCTCAACGCTCGGTGCAAACCAGATCTCGAGCAGTTTCTGCGTGCGAATTGATACACAGAGAGGTCAGCCCTGGCACGCAGCGCATACGAGACGGCCAAGGCAGGCGGGGCGGGCGAGCTCACTTCTGGCCCTTCAAAGGGACCGCCGGCGCTCGTATCCTCGAGGACCGACACCGAGACGTGCGAAGCCATGGCCAAAGGACTCGCTGCGGAACTATGCCCTCCCTCTGAGGCTAATCCTGCTGCTCTTCCAAGCTGCACCTGCTATTGTGACTCTGCTGTTGGCGACTCTACAAGTCACCGTGTCGCCGGCTTCATGGAAATGAAATTGTGCGAGTTGGCTATAGAGCAAGGGCGATCGGATTCAGGTCCGACAGAGCTGACCAAAGCCAGGAACAGGCAAGCAGGATCCACGCAGCCTTTGCAGCGTCCAATCATCTCATTTCAATGCGTTGCATTATCTGCTATTTGTACCTAACCTGAGCCATACCAGCTAATAGCTGAGGCGCGCGGCACAGGAGGTGCTGACAGGTTGAACGGCAGCGCCATGCCTATCCCTGCGAGCGGAGACCGAGTGTCTAGCGCGTCCCCTTGAGCGCCGCTGCACTTGCCTTCAGCTGAGCGCTCAACCTGCCCAGCTCCCGCTTAGCCATCTCCTCATCTCGGAAGATCGTGATGGCCTCGGTGATGCCTGCGAATGCACGCAATTAGAACAGAGATGCGTTAGATTGGCGCTTGCCAGTCTCTCCAGGCCGCGCAAACACCCACCAGGCATGGTTGTCGCCCCGTAGCCGAGGTTGTATCCCGGCGCCACTGCGAGGTGCTTGTACCAGGACCGCTTCGGCAGCCCTTCCTCACTGATGAACCCTCGCTCAAAGCCCATCTTGCGCCGGTTGATGCTGCGAATCTTGCGCATCAGGACGCGCCAATGGTGACGCTTCTTATTGCGGCAGTGGATTTTCCCTAACGCTGCGAAAGCAGCATGCAGCGAAGCGACCTCGGCGTCGAGCGCGATTGCCGCGGCCTGGACTGCCTCGATGGCGGCTGACAGACCCGAGAAGTCAAGCGAGGTGATGTTGTGGGCCGAGGCGGTCTCTTCCACCTGCTTCAAGTAGCTTGGAAGCTCGAAAGCGTATGCGGTTGTGTTGAGGGGGAGGACCGGGTAATCGGCCAGTCGCAAAGAGGCGAGGCCCATAGCCTGCAAACGAGTGAGTCAGCCCATCGCCTGGACAGTCAAAAATCCTCGTTGAGAGACAGCTCGCACCTTTGCCAGCTTGACATGGCGATGGAAACCGGGGTCACCATAACGCTCCATCCAGTATTCGGAGTCGTAGATGCTGTGGTAGCTATCGAAGAGCACGGCAACAAGCGGCTTAGCAGTTGAAGAGTGGTGCACAGACATGGCGTCCTGTCCGCCTGCACTCACTGATAGATTGCATCCTTGGCGTGCGGCCTGTAGCCCAGATCAGCGCTCGCTACGCCCAGATGCTGAAGGAAGCCCGTAAAGTCGCTCCCGCTGCCCAGAGGCCCGACCTTCAGAGAGGCGTTCGTAGGCGTATCGGTAGGTGCAGCAATGCTCGAGACGTCAACGAAGAGGTCGGCCAGAGATGGCGAGGCCCGGACAGAATAGCCCGACCCCGAGGCCGCAACATCCACGTTGATGTACGCGACGAACTTCTTCGCATACTCGGGGAAGTCCTCTGCCATCTCAGTACTGCCAACAAGACCGTACTCCTCACCCTGTCGTGGTGAGAGGCATTGTTAGCTGGGGCTTTCTGGCTTTCTGATACGGTGCCGAGGCAGCTTACATCCCATGATGCTATGATGATGGTCCGCAAGGGCTTCCATCCCTTCTTCATCATCAATCCTAGTGCCTTAACAATCTCGTGCATCGACGCGGTTCCGGAGTTAGGGTCGGCCGCGCCAAATACCCAAGCATCGCGATGGTTGCCGAGGACCACGACCTCATCCTCGAGATGTCCGGGAATCTTGGCGTACGTGTTCCTGTGAGCAGGAAAGGCCGGACGCGTGACAAATGCACAGTGATTGTTTAGTTAAGAGCGGATGTGGCCGGCAAGTCTGCACTCACCAGATTGGGCGGATATCATCCACCACATCGTTGGTCATGGTGAGGTTGCCTTCGCTCGGTCCGGAGCAATAGTGGACACCTTCATACCCGAGACCGCCCTTCCAGTCGTCAAAGCAGGGTCCCTTGCCATTCAGCACGCGGAGGAGGGGAAGCGCATCCTCATAGCTGAGCGGCAGCGATGGTATGTCTGCGGTAGAAAGCCGATCAGCCCGCTCTATCGTGAAAGGTCGCAGGGGCCACATACCCGGAATGCTGGTTGGCGTCACACGCCTGGAGTCCTTGTAAGAGGGCTTGCCTGGCGTTGTTGGATCGCCGGGAAACAGCGAAAGGTACTGAACGGAGCCACGCTGCAGAGACGATGGCTGACGGGCCGGTCCGGCCGGGTAGGGTAGGTATCCGTTCTCGACCGTGACTGTGTAGACTGCAGTAAGCCGCTGCCCGTCAACATCCGAGCATATGAGACGGTAGCAGACCCACTGCCATTGTCCTCCGCTGGGTCGGAGTAGATGATCACACCCGCTGCTCCAGCCTCTGACGCCGCCTTCACTTTCAGACCGCGGAAATTTCCGCCGTATCGCACGAGAGCAATCTTGCCCTTGACATCCACGCCAGCCCCGCGCAATCGCTCGAAATCTTCCACGGTACCAGAATGCGCATAGACCAGTTGCCCGATAGCAGTTCCAGCTTTGGAGTAGCCGTGAAACGGCGGTACGTCGGCATTGCCATGCGGGCTAGTAGGATCATGACTGAGAGCGTCTTCTGCCAGCTTGGCTTGATGTATGAGGGCGCCATCGGCATCGTGCAAGGCGATAGCTGTCTTGCTAGTCTCCTTTGGCGTAGGGTAGCTGCAATGCAGCGAGAGGCACCCGATGGAGAGGTCAGACATGAGGAAGCCCCGTCGATTGAACGGAAGCATAGAAAACCTCACTTGAGCAGAACGTGGTATGTATCGATCCAGATCTCCGGGCCGCCGTCCTTGGCCGAGACGGTGGTCATGGACCGCCTGCTCTGTTTGGATCCAGCTTCGTAGATCTTATCCTTCTCTCCAGTAATTCTGCGTCCTAGGAGATGCTCCCATTGCTGCTTGACGAGCACGGCGGTCTTCAAATCGCCGGGTGTGCCAGCCGTGTGGGCAAAGCCGGTGTAGCTGAGGCAAAGGGATGAACCGCGAGTCGCTCGTCAAGCGACAAACGAGCGGATGTCTATCATTCAAAACGGGACCCACCTTCTGCTGGCTTCGAGCGCGCTGGCGTTGTTCGGGATGGACAGGAAGAGCTCTTCGAGCCTCTCCTGCTTTTTGGAGCCTTCGAGGAGAACTTCTTCGGCAAGAGCGCCTGCTGCATGTTGTCCGTGACCGTACAAGAAGCGCATGTACCCAGCCAGCGCACGACGGTCTCCGCCCTTGCAGCCAGAGAGTCGGGAGTGCCACCTTCCGAGGGCAGCGGAGTGTCCGAATGCGGCGGAGTGCAGCTTAAGACCAGCAAGGACGGAGAGCGCGACGATAATGGCAATCTTCCAGGAGGCCCAGCGCTTCTTCGTGCCTGCTGAGGCCGGTGCGGATGCGTCATCGGATCTTGCTCCGTCGCGGCCATCCAGGGGTGCAGTCTGTTTCTCCAAGGTGTCCGAGGCGAGGAAAAGCTGTCGCTCGGCAGCGCGAGAGATGATCTTCTCGTCCATCTTGGTGCACCTTGAAGCGACAAAAGGCAAGAGGTGAGTAGAGGGAAGGATGGATGGCGGATAGATTCAGGCGATGATCCGCAGTGCACGTGCTGCGAGCGCCGCTCCACATGCCGTCGCTCTCAGATTCGGCAAGACGTCGGCAGTGTCCCACTTTCGCACAGGCACAACTGACTTGCTATCGCTATCTAGTTACTGTGGCATGTACGGCACAATGGAAGGCGCTTCGAGACTTGAAAAAGCGAAAAGACGGTCCGGCTCGGGAAAGCCAGTCACCACGTACGTATACAGCATTACATCAATCACCGCCTGCTCGCCAAGGCGTGGATCTCCAGCTTCTTGAGCAGGCCCTTCAGACTCTTGCCGCTCTTCTCCGAGTTGGCTTCGAGCCAGTCCTCCATCTCGACCCTGATGCCAGCCAGCTCGTTCGTAAGCGGGAGCGAGGCGTCAGGTCTGGCGAGGCAGGGGTTGAGCAGGAGGTCGAAGAAGCGCACCCAGAGAGCCTGTTGGTGGTAGCGCTTGAAGGGCTCTTTGAGTACATAGCGGTCCCTGCCACCCATCTCGCAAGGAGCGATGAGCGCCTCAAGATATCTGCCGAAAAGGAGGACGTGCGCGATGCAGGCCAGACCGTAGTAGTCCGGCTGATACGACCACGGGCGGCCTTCGCGGACTTCGGCACAGTCGTGCTTATCCGTTGTCCATTCTGGGTCAAATTCCTGTCCCTCTGGGAAGCTGCGCAGGTCGATGGTGCGGCCAAAATCGATGAGCTTGACGCCTTTGCAAGCCCATCCGCCGGTGCCTTCTCGGCTGTAGGCGGGCGTCCATCCCCTTGTATTGCCAGACGGCGGGTCCTCCAGCCGCACGAGTACATTGTCGATCTTGAAGTCTCCGTGGAGCAGTCCATTCCCATGAAGAGCCTCAATGATGCGCGTGAGCTCGACCGTGAAGAACATGGCGAGGGTCTCGTCAAAGCCGACGCGACCCGAGCTGCCTGCTGGAGCAGTCCCCGCTTCGCATGCATTGTTGACGGCATCAAGCAGCGAGCCCTGGTCACAGTACTCCAGCAAGAGGTGGGTCTCGTCCTCGAAGGCGTACAGTCGGTGTGGCTTGACGATGGACCGGCAAGCACGAGAGTCGAGCCTTGAGTGTACCAGATTAAGTGCGTAGAACTCCCACAGACTGCCGGGACTCTCCACCTTGAGCGCCGTCTGCAATAAGTCGTCGTCGTCGTCCTCCTCCTCGTCGTCGTCCGCATCGAGATTGTTGGGTAGCAGCGCGACACGGAAGACAGCACCATAACCGCCCTCGCCGAGCTTCTCCCGCACGGAGAAGACGTCCGATGCGAGGCCGAGCTCCCACGCCGTGTCTTCGTGGGCGTTGCTCGACCTGCTAGAGTTGGCAGCTCCCGATCGCCGCCGGGATCTTGCTGTTTTCTGGAGGCTCGACAGCTGCCCACAGGTGCGGTGCCGGAAGTCCAAGAAGCCGGGGAGCTTGTTGACGGAGAAGTCCCGATTGTTCAGTATGGCATCGACGGTGGATGGCATGAGTGGATCGCAGGGCGCAGGCCGGGCAGACTCGGTCGGGCCAAGCGGAGAGCGCTCTCGAGCAGTCTGTGAGGAGCGATCATGCTGGTCCGCCACGACTGTCGACGTGTTGGATCGGTCTGCGAAAGCATATGATAATATATGTCAGTCAGATCGGAGGGATTCGACGGCACCTTGAGAATGCAGACTTACCCTCACTGCTAGTGCGAGAGCGCTCGTGCCTGGAGGCTTCCTCCTCTTCCTCGATCAGCTCTAGCTTGCGTCCCGCTTCCCAATTCGAGCCTCGGCTGCTCGCGAGATCCTCTTGGAACAGGCCGTCATCGCCCTCGGAGTCGCGTCGCACGATAAGGGGGCGGACTCCGCCGTCCCCGTTCTCAGTCATGGTGACTGTTGCCATTCCAAACTCGCACGTCCGCTCGACAATGGGCGTCATGACGTCCATCATGGACGCGAAGCGATTGAAGCCCGGGACCCGGCGGCCCATCGCATATCCCGGCGCGGCACTCTCCTCGTCGTCCGTATCCGCGAGCTCAGACCCGGCTTCCGAGGTCGCAGGGCCCAGCTCGAGCGGCTGCCAATCTCTCGCAGCGTCCAATGCGTCATTGTCATCGTTCGGGTGCTCGCTCGTCTCGAGAGGAGTCTGAACCGAAAAGATATCGAGCCGGCCTAGCGGTGCCTTGTTGCCCAAGCCGAAACGCGGCGCCAGCGGCGGAGCATCCGAGTTGGCTCCCTCGGTGAAGACCTGGAATGCTGGAGTAGCACTCGCGCCGAGCGGTTTGGCGCCGAGCGGGGTCCGTAAAGGCTTAAAGGCGGCTCGACTGCGACAGGCCGGTGTAGGCGCGCCCACTGCGTTCTCGTCGTTGACGGCAGCGGACGCTGCATCGGTGTCGGGGCGCTTTGGCTGGAAGGGCGGCCTGGATGGCTTGAAGCGGTTCCCTGGCGCCAATTGCGCCACGGTCTCTCCGGCATCCGACGCGGCGGAAGACGCAGACGATGACCGCGACAATGAAGTGTGCGCTGAGCGCGATTGCGAATGGCTCAACGACACTCGTAGCTGGCCGCGCCTATCGTGCTCGACGTCGCTCTCTTCTGTCGTCTCTCCCGATTCAGAAGCTGAGCCAAAGCCAGTGCTTGCCTGACTCGGAACATACGCCGACTGCTGCGACTGCGACTGCGTCTGCGAGTTGAAGATTGACTGCGACTGGGACGGGAAAGGGCGCTGCGACTGCGACTGGCTATGGCTCCAGAAGGTATCATCCGTTTCGGCTTGACTGGCCGGGAGCAAAAGGTTCCCATTAAAGCCGTCGTCCATCTCCTCCTCGGCGTCCTTCTCTGAGGATGTCGACCCTTCAGTCGTCGATTCGTCGTCATCGCCGTCGCACTCGTCATCCTGCGTGCCGAATCGCATCGTTTTTGCAAACATGGCATTGACCTCTGCGAGGGCGGCTTTCGTGTTGATGGTCGGCGAAGGAGGGCGGCCATATCGCGTCGTCGAGCCACTACCATTGGCGAGCCGCATTGCTTCCGCTTCCGCTTCCGCTTCCGCCTCTGCTCCTGCTTCCGCTTCAGCCGCAGCCTGAGCGTCGATCTGCTGTTGCCGTTGGACCCGCTGCTCTTCCTGCTCACGCTCACGCTCACGCTCACGCTCGCGCTCGCGCTCGCGTCGGCGCTCCCGCTCTTCCGCCTCCTCTTGTGCACGCCGACCCTCGGCTTCGATAGCTGATCTCCGTTCGAGCTCCTCATTCATCTCGGCTTCGCGCTGCTCCCGCCGCGCCATCTCCGCCTGTCGCTCATGCGCTGCTTCCTCCTGGCGCAGCCGCTCCTGCTCCGCAGCCTCCTCTGCTCGCTGTCGCTGTGCGTCTTCTCTGCGTCGGCTTTCCTCTTCTTCCGCCTTCCTCATCTGTAGCTCTAACGCGTGTCGCGCGGCCTCCTGCTGCTGTTCCTCCTCCTGCAGACGCCTCTGACGTACCTCCTCCAGCTGCAGCCGACGCGCCTCTCTATCCCGCTCTCGGAGGTATCGGAACAATGGCACGCCACCCGCGTCCCTCAAGACTGGTTCACCACTCGCATCAACTCTGTATGGTGTCCCTTCTGTCCGGGCTTCGCGCTCCCAGGATCTGTCGCTCGTGCGCAAGGTCAGCTCGCCCGTCCGCAAATCCCGCAACGAGCGCTGTGCAGCACGCAGCTCCTCGAAGGAGTACTCTGGCCCAGACAGCCCGTCGGGGTAGATGGCCTGCAGGGGCGAAGCGACCTTTTCCTTGCGCTTCGCCGGGGCTGTCGTCCCTGATGTCGAAGCCAAGCTTGACGCAGAATCAGGGGCTGTGGCTGCACCTGCATTTGCGCTTGACCGTGACCGCCCGTCGCGACCCTTGGCGGATGTACTGGTTGATTTCGCGGAGGCGCTACCAGGCATGCTCGACCGTGACGATGCTGACCGCTGCGGTGCGGCGACTTCAGGAATTTCGGCCAGCTCGACCGGCGTCGAGTAGTGCCTGAAGGGATCGCGCCTGAGCAGTTCGGCCTCCCCTGGTCCACGGAGGGAGCGGCTGAGCGACAGGCCGTCATTCTCGCTCGTGTGTCCAGCATCCACGGCAGTCTTCGGCACCGGTGCGTCGGCGTCCTGTGAATTTGGGATAGGAGGGGGTCAGGTTCGTCACTCGCAGCTCAGCCTGCTTGGCTGATCACACGCACCTCATCACGAAACACCTGTATTTTCCCTGCTCCAGCCAACGAGGTAGCTCCCGGTAGCATTGGCAGCGTTTCGCCTTTCCAGGTCACGGCCGTCTGGACATTCTCTCGCTTCCTAAGGGCGTTTGTCCCAAAGTCTGTCCACCCTTCCTGACTACCACCTGAACCTCGCGGCTGCGTGGCCGCATCGTGTCCATCGTCTTTGAAGACTGCAAACCCCGCTGCGCCGTTATTGGGCAATGCCGTCTTTGCCGAGGCGTTGGCCGCGGCCGTGCCCTTGAACTGCGGCGCGACTGCGGATCCACGCGGCGCGGAGGCGCCCAGCATAGAGCGTGCAGCGCCAGGCGCCGAGTGCCGCCCCTGTTCCCGCTCCTGCTGCTGCTCGAGCATGGCCTGCTGGGCCCGGGGAAGCAGCATGCGCGCCTGGAACGCCTCCCGTCGCTTCTTCAGGCGCTCGAGAGGCTGAGCGCGGCGGGCGATGCCGAGGTTGTATATCGAATCTGCGCTGGGCAGGCTGTCCGACCGCAGTATAGATCCGTCAGCGCTGTCGGGCCAGCCGATGTTTGTGGGACGGGGAAGCGACGCCTGAGCGGGGCGCACCTGTTGCTCTGCTCTTCTAGCATGGCCCACTCCTCGTAGAAGCTCGCGAGCTTGACGCCGACTTGCAGACCCTCGAGGAACTTGAAGATGTCGCGTGGAGTGTCGACGTATTTCGCATACAGGAGCCATAGCTTGAGCAGGCGGATGTCGGAGCGGTACTGCTCCTCGTGCACGAAGCGCCGCGTTGCGCGCTCGAGCAAAGGGACGAGGTGCGAAGAGTGTGAAGGACCGGTGGGGTACGACGCCAGTGTCCATCGGACGTACCTGGAGGCAGGGAAAGGGAGGGAGACGCGATTTAGACGTGGCAGCCACCTTCTTGAGTGTGGCCTTTCCGCCGACCGCGCCATGACCTCGGTCACTGCGCACAGCAAGCACGCACCTGTGGTAGACGTCCAAAGGGTCATCGTGCCCGTCCGTCTCTACGGCGTCAATCTCGCGCTTGAACCGCTCGTGCCCTTCGCGGAGCTCGTCCTGGACCTGTTTCCTGTCCGAGGTGAAGAGCGAGTGCAGCGCTTTTGCCGAGCGTCCACCCGTCAGCGGCTGTATGTTCTCCTTCTGCTGCTCGATGGCGTCGAGGTCCACTGCCGACGCGTTGCTGCTTGCTGGGGCGGCCGTCGCCGATGTGTCCTCGGGTGTGGGTGTATGCGTGTGCGCGTGCATCTGCGGGAGGAGCAGAGGCGAGTCCAGGTCGGGCATGGCTGCAGTGCGATGCACTATGCACGATGCACGATGCACGATGCCGAAGAGCTGCGAGGTGGAAGAGGGAAGCGTAGCAGATGTGTGCGGACTCCGAAGCAGACAGAGCCAGAGGGCGCGACCTCGAGTAAACAGAAGCGCAGGTCACGTGCAGGCACGTCTGCACGACTCGGAGGAAGAGCTCGAGAGAGGACACGGGTCGGTCCGTAGGGGGCAAGGAACAGCTCGTAAGTAACAGTAGTACAGTAGCATGCACGGCAGCCATACTGTAAGGCCCCAAGTCACGGGTGTCTACACGATGAGAACCGCCTGCCATGCCCGCTCTGCTGTCCGGCAGCCTCTGCTCGAGCCCAGCAGCCCGTTTCAGGAACCGCCCTCCGAGGCAAAAGCCCATGGGAGATCAGGCAGCAGGACCAAAGCAGAGAGGCCTGTCAGACTGCCACTACGCACATCTTGCAGCACCGGTACCGTATACTGTAGACCAGCAGCTGCCACTCGCGCAGCGGCGCTGACGATGATGTGCGCGCATAATCAGCACCGACTCGGAAGCACGGCAGGCCAGATTGATTGTGCTCGCGTGGCAGGGAACCTTCTTGAGGGCCAGCCCGGGTGGCAGTTGATGCAGCAGCACCAGCACCAGGTCCGGCTCCTGATGGCTGGCTCTTTCTCTCCACTCACCATATCGTTCTCATCATTGCCTTCTTGCCCTCTCCCGCACTTGCTGCAAGTCCCTGCACACCGGCGGCGAGCTCTCTCAGCCTGAAGCTACAGCGACGATCAGGCGGCCGCTTTCCGAGCTGTTGTAGCGCACAGCCAGCAGATCCAGCACTCGCACAGCTCTTCGCGCGCAGGCAGCACAGTGGTGGTATAGTACCAGCACCCCGGTACGGTGTAATAGCCCGCACCTGCAGCTGCATCTTTTCGGTGCCCGCTCGCTCATTCGGCAGAATTAGGCAGTCCCCCTTGTTCTTCGGTCGGGGCTCTGCAAGGATCCCGGGCTAGCTAGCGCGAAACGCTAGTCGGTCAGGTCAAAGAGAGCAGCGTCCAGGGCGGTGGGGCGGTGGCATTGCACTGTCTCGTGTGTGCCCTCTGCTCTACTCTATTCGAGCATACGGCAGCTAATTGCTTTGCGCGCGCACGAGAGAGAGAGTGGACAGCGCAGTCGCGAGCTCGAGGTCTGGATCTCTGTGCATTTCGCAGCGGGAGAGGGAGCGCGGACGTGGGCGGGGCTGAAGCAAGAGGGAGAGCTGGACCTAATTTAGGGCGGGACGTACAGGCAACGGCACAGAGAAACGTCCATCTTGCGACGTTGCCATCTGCTTCTCGCTCCTTCAGTCCACCCGCAAAATGGTCGTC
The DNA here is from genome assembly GCA_008802785.1 of Symmetrospora coprosmae. Lineage (NCBI taxonomy): Eukaryota > Fungi > Basidiomycota > Cystobasidiomycetes > Symmetrosporaceae > Symmetrospora > Symmetrospora coprosmae. Next base: position 134,750 of record VUYT01000027.1, on the reverse strand, counting down.
CTCACGCTCACGCCGCACCGAGGGAACGGGGCACGCTCCTTCCCCTACACGGGCTACCTCGGTCTGAGCCCAGTCACGCTCGCCGGGGTGGTGCGCACAAAGGTTGAGGAAGACAGGAAGACGCTCGATGCAGCGCAGGTCCTCGTCCGAGTCAGATGCTACGAGACGACGGGCGGTGGGAGCAGCAGCAGCAGCAGCAGCACCTCGGTGGCTGAAGGAGGAGGAGGAGGGGCACCGCCGGCTAGTTGCGCCCTCGAGTCGCCGAGCACGAGCGACAGCGGCTACTCGTCAGCAACGGCAACGGGCACAGCAGCTGCGTCCACACCTTCTGCAGCCACCTTCTCATCGCCGTCAGCGAGCTCAAGCTCGTCCGGAAGCACGACGGGGAAAGGACGCGTCCTCTACGAAAAGACGATTCGCGTGTGGAGCGCAGAGACCGAGCTCGAGAAGCAAAGGCAGCAGGCGAGGCGGCGGCACCACCATCTACGCTCCGACTCGGCAGCCTCCGGCAGCTCCGTCACCGACGGCGACGCCGAGCACGCGTACCCGCCCCGCTCAAGAGGCGTCCAGTACGCCGAGCTGGGCGACCTCCAGAAGCCATGGCGGATTGTCATCCCGCCCGAGGCGGTAGTACAGGGCGCAAAGAGCACCATGATCTTCAAGACCTGGCGCGTTTGGTGGGCCGTGGAAGCTGGTGCGTTGCGCTTGCTCCCAGTGATCGTGCCTGCCAAACGCTTAGCATCATCTCCGCACCGTACGCAGTCATTTTCCATCGACCCGCTGGCATTCACGGAGACCGCATGGTAAAGTCACACCAGATCGCTCTTCTCTCGTACGCACCGCCAGATCCTTCCGCGCCTTGTTTGCAATGGACGTCTTCCGACACTGCCACCCCAAGTCCGCTCGACTACACCATCTCCGGGCCGCCCGCGTCGCTCGGCAGCAGCGACCCTTTCGCCTTCTCCATCGCCATGCGCAAACGCAAGCAGCTGCACTCGAGCGAGACGCCAAAGCGGATATCTATCGAGCTGCGCCGTGAGATCGCGTACGGTCAGCTCACTCTGCCGCTGCCTCCGGCCAGTGCGCCGCCTCGGGCCTCTGCGCAATCGCTAGCAAGCAAGCGCTCACATGCCGGCTTCGCCATCTCGACTCCGCGTGTGCCCGCGCAGTCGCACAGGCGTGCCGTCTCCAGTAGCGAGCCGCCCGTGCAGCCGCCGCTCTCTGCGGAGACTGGCAGGCGCACCAAGCACCCTTCGCCCCCGCTTTGCATACCCTCTCCGGCAGCGTACGACGAGGCACCCGCTGCAGGCTCGTACTTCGCCTTTGCCGGGTCGGACGCGTCAGCAGCTGCATCAGCACGGCCTGGCACCGCTGTCCCGCCATCGCGTACACAGACACCGACAGTCGCGGGTCCAGGCGCGGGTGCCATTACAGGAGGTGTCGCTGGTGCGCTCGCCGGACCGCCAAAAATCGAGGACGTCTCTCTGGCCACCTTCGAGACGGACCTCTCATTCGACCGCTATGATGCATGCGCTAGCATGCTGAAAGGAAGCATGCCGCGAGCAAAAAGCCTGTACCACTACGCGCTGGGCGAATCATGTGCGACGAGCGCGGCATACTCGCGCTTTTACTTTGTTATCAGGGTAAGTCCGCCTCGCATCATTGGCTGGCCTGGATGCCACGACAGTCCTGACTGAGGATGTGGGCGGGCATTGCAGTTCCACTACAAGCAGCGAAGTAACGTCGTCGAGCTTATGCACCGCATAATTGCCTTCACGACCATCTCGGCCGAGGAGCGCGACAAGGCGACTGAGCAGTTGCCCAAGGTTCTGGCGGTACAAGCTGCCGAGGCGAAGCTGTTCGGTCAGGCTGCACGTTCGGACTCTGCGCTACCATCCCCCGCATCGCCACATCGTACGCGGCAGCAGACTTCGAGCAGGACGCGCGGCAGCGACGTCGAGATGACCGGGCCAGATGGTAGATACCGGGGAGCCTCTCCGATGCGCACGGATGAGCGCCGCGCTAGCCCGTCCAGCGCGCCGGCTCAGGCTCGACTGCGAATTGACAGAGGTCTGGCGGGATCGTCGTCCTCCTCGTCGGAGGGCGAGACAGAGGAAGAGCGTGTCCGGCTCTCGACGGTTCGCCGTCGCTCGGAGCAGCCCGACGGCGAGCTGCTCGACCTCCCTCGCCCGCGTACTCGGAACAGGGTCCGCTACGGCGTTGAGGCGGACAGCAAGCTCAGCCCGATCATGCCGTCTCCAAACCCGTCAGTCGCATCGTCACAAGCGACGGTGACCCGCCCGCGCTCGCGGAGAACGTACGCGGGGTCCATCGCCTCCGGTCGAAGCGTGGGCAGCGGGGGTCGCCCACGCAGCGCGGGCGGTCTGTCCGTTGCGTCATCAGGCGCGAGTGTCCGCTCGATCCCAACAAGCTTGAAACCCTCTTCGTCGCGGCATCACTTCCGCACGCCATCGTCGGAGTTCGCATTCAACATTCCCATCTCAGCTCAAGTGTCGCCGCAGTCCCCTGCAGGCGCGGTTCCTGCCTCGCAGAAATCGACCGACACGACGACCGAGCTCGAATACCTACGCGCTTCTGCTCCTTCGTCATTCCCCGTGGCGCACATGGACGTCTGCCCGCCGCAGGAGTCTCCGATCGCCCAGTCAGTAGCGCAGCAGTCACAGCCCCAGCAGCAAGCATCCGCACAACCGCGGACGGTGCCCGCACCAGCTCCCTCTCGTCGAGCAGATTACGAGCCGTGGGCGTCCCCGTCACAGCTCTCGCCCATGCTGCCTGCCTCGTCCTCGCCCTCGCTTGCAGCAGGCGGACACGGCGCCGCGGGCTTATTTGCGAATTTTGAGGGTTTCACGCTTCGTCCTCCGACACGCGACGCTGCCGCTGTCCACCGGCAGGCAGACGACGAGGACGCTGCGCCCAAGCCGGGCGTTGCGAGAGGCCCCCGGCGGAGCAGCCGGGCAACCCACCCTCATTCTCATACTACCGGGACGAGGGAGAATCTGCAGCCGCACAAGCCGGAGCGGGCCTTCTCGTACGAGCCTCCCATCCTTCTCGCCATGCAGAGCACGGATGCCGATCCCGCGGCCGACAAAGATCCGAGAATTGCGCATATCCATCAGGGACCGCCGCTGTCGCCGTACAGCTCGCGCTCCACGGAGGCGTCGTTCTGCTCAGCGGCATCAAGCCCCGCTGCCGCCGCCCTTGCCCCGGGGGTTGCTCCGCCGTACGCTGCGCACATTTCGGGCGGGATAGGGCCATCGCCGATAGCTGCACATGGGCACTATGCGACTGGTGTAAGCACCCCTGAAGTGGTCCGTGGCACCACCAAGACTATTGGGCTAGGAGACGCGAATGCGCTCGTCAGTCCTGGTGCAAACCCGCATCCGTCCGCTAAAATGGCGCGCACGCCCTCTGCCGCATCGACTACCTCGCTCCTCGAGGCCAGCCCGCCGCCCAATGCGATGCGCAGAAAGTCTGGAACACTCTCGCTTGGCTTCTCCTTCTTCCGGCGCAGTTCAAAGGCATAGGCACGCTTCGCCTTGTCGGATCTTAGCTTCATTCTCTTACAGTTCCCTTGCATAGTCCTCGGCAGGCGGTCACGCGTGCATAGCAGTAGATAGCGTCTCGCAGCAGCATAAATGCACCAGCTAGAGCACTCGCACAGCACGATGACGTTGTCAGTAGTTAGCTGTTCATAGCTGTGCTAAGGCATTACACGTAGGCTTTTTCCGTACGCTCTTTACCTCTCATGCTACAACACTCTGCCAACGCCCAGACGTCTGCTACAGAATGGCACTGAAATCGCCTCGCTGGTGCTCTACAGCCTTTCTGCGCCTGGGTACAAGACCTCTCGCGACGATAGGAAAGATCAGTCCATTCGGCGCTTCTTCCCGGTGCCTGCCGCCCCAGCTGGCGACGGCGCGGCTGAGGCGGCTGGGCCGCCATTGGCAAGCCCTTCGTCTCCTTTCCGCTTCTTCTTCTTCATGACGCAAGTGCTTACCCACCGTCAGCTCTTGCGCACTGCAGCGTCCTGGCAGCCAAGCCAGAGGAAGGAGGTCTCACCTTTTTCCGCTCTTCGCCAGCTGCGTTCAGCCGCAGGAATAGCCTCGAGCGTCAGACTGCTCGAGTAGCGCGAGGATACCGAAGGAGAGCCTACTCACCGTCTGCTTTCCATATTGACGCATCGAACTGGCGAAAGGAGGCATTTCTATGTTAGCACGGAGCTGCGCGCAGATAGCTCGCTGTACCGCCATTGGCCCTCACGTCTGGCAGGGTCCCGATATCCAGTGTGAATGCATCTCGCAAAGTCTGGCTATCGAGCGCCACGATCCTGATGCCGTCCGGAGGATCCGGGTTGAGCAAGAGGTCTCGCATGTGCTTGTCCTTCGCGAGCCTGTTCTGGCCTGCGTAGACGTCGCAGCGTCAAAGCGCCAGAGCGTCAGGGAAGGGACAAAGTCTCGCTCCTGATTGAGCTGCAGACGAGCACAGAGACAGACCTGGGACGTCGGCAATGAGATGCGAGTAATGCTTCTTCATGACCCTGGCCTTCTCCCTCGCCGCGGTGCCGTTCGAGCCCGGAAAGGTCGCCTCGTCCGCGCCATTGCTCAAATCTGTTGCGCGCCCTTTCCCCTTGCTATCGTCAGCAGCAGCAGCAGCGCCGTCGCCTGCATTGCCTGCTGTACTCTGGCTCAGAGCGGCCCTCCCGAGGTACGGGCGCACGTGCTTGTTGTAGGCTGGGGCGAGGTCAAAGACCGAGAGGAGGTCGCGGGCGCCAGTGAGATGCGTGGGAGGAAGGCCTGCCAGAGCCAAGCGATGCTGTTTCAGTCTGCCTCTCCGCGTCCGAGTGCGTGTCCAACTGAGGGCGTAACTGCGGTTCGCTGAACGAAGGCCTGACTGCCGCAGACATGCTGCCCGCGCGATGCATGGCCAGACTCACCACCTCCCAGCTCGACAGGGTAGAAGAGCGGCCACTCCTGGTCATCGAATACTCGTTCCTCCTCCTTCTGATGGGCATGGTACCCGTTCGTCTGCACCTGCACCGTCGCAGCACCGCTCCGCGTGCCAGAGGGTCCAGCTTCAGCGGCGAGAGCTCCCTCCTTCTCGTCGATATCCATGCTCTGCCTCTCGCTCTGTCTCCCCTCTGAATCCTTCCCTGTCCTTCCCTGTCCCCTACCGGTACCCTGTCATGCCTGACTGCAACCCTCTCTCGCTTTGCTGTGCCGACTTGCGACGAGTTGGAACGGAGGAGACACGGCCATGGCTGTTCTCTCCCAGGAACATGGGACATGTCGCTTCTCTCTCTCCCCCTCCCTCCCTCCGACCGCATCCACATCTTGCAAGAGGAGCTATCGACGCACACACACATACGCGCAGTCCCAGTTCGCCTAGTTGATCGAGACAGTAGGCGCCCCCGCCAGCTCTACTCCACGCGAAGCGCGCTCCTTCTCGGTTGCTGGACGTGGACCCGTCGGAAGCTCCGCCGAACGCGCTATCATGACGGCCTCTACCTCAAGCTCGTCGTCCAACATGCTGGCCCTCACTCCACAAATCATGGTGAGGCGCAAGAAGACTACATTGTCTGGTCGAGACTGCCCTGTCCAAAGTTCCGGCTGGAACAGCGCGTCTATCGCCACGACGGCCGCATACCTCTCGGTGCAGGCCCTCGCATACTCACGCATATTGCACTGCTCCCGCCCGCTTCCTTCTTCCATGTGCTCACAGTCCTCCTTCAAGCCGTCAAAGGCCTTCCGCGACAGAGTCTCGGCCGGCGCGTACTTCACCTCGCTCTGCTTTGATGACAAAGGCGAGCACCTCATCACGGCGGCCGACGATGGCTCCATCAACCTGTACAACTGCCGGAAGGGCCTGTGAGTCGTGCGCCCCTTGCGTCCAGCCACGCTCCTCGAAACGAAGTAGGGCTGAAGGCAAGAGTGCGCTGGTCCACTTTCACGCGCCCGCCAGATACAACAAGCAAGTCTTTTCGAAAAAGTACGGCGTCGACCACGCCCGGTTCACGCACTCGAGCAAAGCCATCATATACGCGTCCACAATGGAGAACGACACCATCCGCTACCACTCGATTCACGACAACAAGTACCTGCGCTACTTCCAGGGGCACAAGCGCAAGTGCGTCCGCCTCGCCGGTTCATGGCCCGCTTTGGGCAGTTCGGGCTGACTTTTGAGTGCGGCCTCTGTTGCGCGGCTTGGTAGAGTAACGGCGTTGGAGATGTCTCCGGCGGACGACACATTCCTCTCGGGATCGCTGGATGACACTGTGCGGCTGTGGGATCTGCGTTCGGAGAAGTCGGCGGTGAGGCAGGGGCGCTGCGTACAGTTCGTAGCGATGATGACCCGGTCGGCCCTGCTGACACAAAGGTCGCCTCGCGCACCTATGCAGGGCATCTTGGAGGTCGCCGGCGTCCCCAATGTTGCCTACGACCCTTCCGGCTTGATCTTCGCCGTCACACTCAACCTGCAGAGCACGACGCTCTTGTACGACATCAGGAAGTTGGACGCGGTGCGTGCTCTCACAGCCCCTCTTCTCGACCGCTTTCATGTCAGCTGAGAGTCACTTGGCCCGCAGGAACCCTTCGGCACTATCGAGATCAAGGATCCGACCTTCTTCAGTCAGCCGTCCCGGGTCCCGCTCTACACGTCTGCAAAGTTCAGCAGCGACGGGCAGTACCTGCTCGTGGGGACGAGTAGCGGGGTGCACTACGTCGTGCACAGCTTCGACTACACAATCGTCTGCCGGCTGGAAGGTGGGTCGCGTCGTGCTCATAGACAGAGAGGTGGCGCCTGACTGCCTTCTCCCGGTCCACACACAGGGCACGTCGGTCTCGAAGCGGGCGAGCAGGATCCGGACAGCTTCGCCGGCTCTGCACCGTCCATGGGCATGTCCGGCGAGGAGACGTCCTGGACCCCGGACGGGCGCTACGTGCTCTCGGGCTCTGCGGACGGGCGCATCGTCATCTGGGACGTCTTCCCGCCGCCCGGAACCTCCGAGGCGGCCTCGCGCGCCCCGCCCGGCCCACACCTCACCCTGCAGCCCATGCGCGTCATCGAGGGGCACAAGCACATGCCGAGCCGCGTCGTCAGGTTCAACCACCGCTATGGCATGTTTGTGAGCGGCGGCAAAGCAGAGCTCGCGTTCTGGCTCAGTGACTCGGGCAAGACGGGCGCGGCTAGTGAGGCGGACGCGGAGGCTTGATGAAACTGCGAGCGGGCGGGCGAGCGGGCAATGGTTGCAGACGATGGAGAGTGGGGAGGTGTGTGTGGAGAGATGTGGGCGGGCGCCCATGAAGGTTTTCGCGTGTTGTTGTACTGAGACAGGATCATGACGAGAATGTGCAGATGCTGCATCGCACGCTGAGAACGGCGCTCTGCGATGCCAGATACGACTGACTAGCATTGGCACAGTGACACGCGCCGCGTTGTCTACAAGACGTAAGTGCTCCACTGCCGGTACATCCAAATGAGCGAGGTGGCTGTGGGGGGCAGGCGAGTAGCGTGAGCATGAGGATTTGCAAGTGTGAGACGTCAATACTTGATCCTGCTCACTCGACACGACCATCGGGCTGAAGCTCCCGAAACTCAAGCTTATCGTGCGGTAGACGAGCCATTCCGACATGAAGTGTAGCCACGCGATGATGTAGGTGGTGTATGTGAGCGAGTACACTCTGCGATTGGATAGCACGAATCTCGTCAGCAGAAGCGTACTGTGACGAGGACAATACCAGCATGACACTCACGTCCGGTTCGAGAGGTCGTACGCAGCTGCGAAGCGAACGGCAGCCGAGGTGACTGTCCACAGGCCAAACACTCTGCTCTGGAGAGGCGAGACTTGAACGATGCCAGGCGCCAGCAGTCAGTCATGCCCACTCATGCCAGCCAGCCATTTAAAGTCAAATGAACACTCGGTGGCGTCCGAGCTGCAGGAACAGGCGCATTTACCTGCGGCGCGGCTGTACACCTTTGACGTGAGCTTTGTGGTGAGGAAGCTCTGGATGGTGTTGAACAAGGCAGTCGTTGCGATGAAGAGCTGCCAGTAGGGGAGATAGCCAGCAGAAGCGTCGGGCAGGTCTGGTTTGCGGGTCGTTTGAACGTTGTCGAGGCGTCGTGCAGTGACGCGCGCCCGAGAGTCAGACGAGCCCCCAGATGGTCAGCAGCAGTCAGCGGGGGCCTATCCCATCAGATGCAGTGAATTCCTGAGCATGCGGATCCGTACATGAGGCCATGGTGCACTGTGCTGCAGATGGGGGGTTTCCCTGGATGGCGCAGAGATGGAGAGGGAGTCGCGCAGGTGGCCAGCGGGCGGCGGGCGGCAGCGTCCCACCAAGGGCAGGAGGACAGCGCCCGGGGCTGCTTCTGCCCTTGTCGCCCCGACTCCCTCTCACCCAACAGGCCTCGCCTTCAGCAGCACACCATGGCTGTAGGTGACAGGCTCGTCGCATTGGATAGCGCTGTGTGCAGACTGCTAACGCTTTCTGGGGGACAGTCCGGATTCGGATACGCTGGAGGACGGTCGAGATGCCATCCGTTCTGGCAGGGTGGGTGTCCACGAGGAGCAGCTACCTGCATCCAGGAGGGCAACGTGCACTATGCGTGCGCGATAGAGGGCGACCGCATGCTGACTGATTCGGCTGTCTGCGTTCCGCTCTCGCCTCTCGCCCCACGTCCAGAGTTCACAAAGTGCTACGCCAATGCAGATGACCCGCAGGACTGTGTCCTCCAGAAGGCAGACTACGTAGAGTGCCTGCACCACACAAAGGAGGTGGGAGCACCATTGGCTACCATCGACAACGCTCGCTCGCTCTCAGTGGGACTGACCCGGCAAGCCATTGCGGCCGTCCCCCCCGCCTTTCCCTCAGATCAAGCGCGCCCAGACCATCAAGTCGCACTACCTGAAGTCGGAGCAGTCTCGCCTAGCACAGCAGAAGCAAGAAGCAGTGAGCGGACGTTCTGGATCTGCCCGAAACCAGCTGCCCTCCCCTTGCGTGTTCGGGACTGGGGTCGCGCCCGGTCGGCCAGCCCGAGATGCTATGCCGACCTGCGCTGGGACGAACCCGTGGACGAAATCAGATACCGGAGAGCTGACACGCCGTGCGGTCCGCTCTCTCTCTCTCTCTCTCTTCTCCTCCCCACAGGAATCGAAAGCTGCACCCGGCGGCGTCATGGGCTTGAACTTGATAGTGCTCAAGAACCAGGACGAAGCGTCATCTGATCGCAAGGCGGCGGACGAGAGCAAATCAAAGTCGAACTAGGCCAGGCCTGCTCCTCCCACCACCAGCGGTGTTCGTATGCAAGAATTTCAGGTTGTACGAGTAGCGCATATTCTCGCTCTGGCAATGCCTTCATTGATTTCCTCGACACTCCGAAGCAATCGTACCGACACTGCACTCAGAAGACATTGATGCGCCATCGGAGCTTCTTATAGGTCATGCCGCCAACCAAGGAGGCGCTCGGCCTTGCTAGTGTCGTAGAACCCTCTCCCTGCCTGCCCTTCGCCTTCAAAGTAGCCCGGCTTCAGCGGCGCCTTCGGGTGGTACTTCTCCGCGAGCTGCGCCGAAGTCAGCCTGTCGGGTTTCCCCTCCTCTGCAATCTTGGTCGTAGGCGCCACGATGTAGAATGCCTCGGAGCCCGTCCAGCCTTTGGACGTGATGCCGAGCAGGCAGGCTCGTGCCACTGCGTCCATGGCCTGTTCCGTTACGAGCAGCCTTCAGCTTCCGTTTGATTTGCCTGCTGACACAGAAGACGTCTGCTCACCGTCCACCCCCAGAGATCGTTGATGTTGGCGGTGCAGAAGTGGTCCACCTCGCGACCGTACTTGACCGTATTGGGATCGTCCAGGGGGTTCTTGGGCCGCTTGTGCAGGCACGCGTGCGGTCGGATCGAGGCGATCCGGACTGACGGGAAAGTGCGGACAAGCGAGTCTGCCTGGACCTCGCAGATCCTGTGAGTGTGCCAATGCACAAGTCGCGTCAGTCCCCCCATCGCGAGCACGGTAGCCGCCCAGACGTGACGCGCTTTGCGCAGACCCGGACGCACATTTTCGAGAGCGCGTACGGGTCCGCAGGCTCGTATGGGTGCTTCTCGTCCAGAGGGAGATAGTGGTACTGCCTAGCGTAGGGCGTGAAGAGCGAGCCGATGCAATTGATGCTCGACAGCTGCGTGATGCGCGTCATCCCGGCCTCGATGCCCGCTCGGAGCGCATTGTAGCTGCACGTCACGTTGCTTTGAGATTAGGTCAGAAGGCGACACGTAGCGGCGAGGAGCGATGGGACCCGGGTTTCCGGGAACATGGCATTAGCGGCGGGACCACAAGAGTCGTCTCCGCCACCGCGAAGCCTTTCTCGGGATGCGGTAGTGGTAGAAATACGCAACGTACGTGTTGTGCGTCACTGCATTTGGGATGTTGACTGTAGTCGCAAGAGCGGCACCGTGTACTCTGGCGACGGCAATTCGACGTGTGCGCAAATGTATGGAAATCAGGCCCCTCACGCGCTCCGCAACTTGAAGTGCAAAGAGCCCGGCGCTCTGCTTTCCACCCACTCACAGTGCATCGCATCCCAGGAGCGCAGCAAGCACCTCGTCATACTTCTGCATGTCAATCTTGCGGAACTCGAACCTCTCCGCGGCGTCTTCGGCAGCGCTGTGCACCCTCTCGAGGCTCTCGGAGCCCGGCTCAACGACGTCCAGTCCGAGGACTTGGTGCCCTTCGCGCAGGGCTTGCGCGACGACGGACGTGCACACATCTCCCGAGCTCCCTGTGACGGCAATCTTCATCGTTACCTGGCTGCGCGACGCGTTGCGTGGGTGCGAAGGGACACTTGTCTGGAGGCGACTCGGGCAAGTCTACTAGACATCCGAGAATGACGCATCCGGCGGAGCTTTCGCGAGTGAGCGGCACGCAGCCGTGCGGATTCGCTCTCAAACTCTCAAAGCGTACCTCCGGATTACAAACGATGACAAACGAGTGCAAAGTACAGAGTCGCACGGCCGGAAGACTCGAGCACAGGCAGCCCCTGCGAAACCTTGCTCCGCAGACCTGATTCGCGACCAGCATATGCACATGGTCTGAAGCAGCGGAGACATGCTCGACTCAGATGTCGTGCTTCCACCCAAGCATGCGTTCCGCCTTGCCCGTATCGAAGAATCCTCTGCCCTTTGCGCCTTTGCCACCGAAGTATCCCTCTCGCAGCGCAGCCTTCGGGTGGTACTTTCTCGCCAGCTCAGGAGACGACATGCCCTCTCCGACTTCCACCTGCATTGCGTCGATGAGCGTACCGGGGCCGACTATGTAGAAGGCCTCGGATCCTGACCAGCCTTCGGAGGTCAGGCCCAGCAAGCAGGCGCGCACAACTGCATCCATAGCCTGCGGCCGTGATGCGACAGTTCAGCGTTGCAGGGAATGATACGTTCCAAGCTGCCCTCGGCAACCAACGGTCCATCCCCACAAGTCGTTGATGTTGCCGCGCGAGAAGTGGTCCCTTGGCTCTTCACTCTCGAGCTCCGCTGCTGTCCTCCTGTGCGGCCTCGACAAGCACCCATGCGGGCGGATCGCCGCAATTCTTACGCTCGGGAAGGCCCGCACGAGCGAGTCGGCTTGCATTTCGCAGATCCTGCATCCGCCCACGCGCTGCTCGCGTCAGCTAGGCCATCTTACCGGGAACCTGGAACGCACTCACATCTTCGAGAGAGAGTACGGGTCCGCAGGCTCGAAAGGGTGCGCTTCGTCCAGAGGTAGGTAGTGGAACTCGCGGCGATAGGGAGTGAAATACGCCCCGATGGCGTTGATGCTGGAGATCTGCGTGATCCGCGTGATGCCCGCTTCGATGGCTGCGCGAAGCGCATTGTAGCTAGCCGTCACGTTCCTTCCAGGGGCATGTATCGCAACCGTGAGCCCTGTACGCGAGTCCGGCCGCAACTTCAAGCATCGAACGCACTGATCATGGGTGACGGCATCCGGGACCTCCGCGGACGTCCCTACGGCAGCTCCGTGGATACTGACAAGCATTTGCGGCCGGTCAGCCTGGACATGCAGGCGGCAGGAAAGCACAGCTCAGACTGACAGTGCGTCGCATCCTCGGAAAGCCTCGAGCACCTGGTCATATCGCTGCATGTTGATTCTGCTGAAGGAGAAGCGAGCAGCTGCTCCGGTCTCGTCGATGGAGCACAGAAGCGCAGCAGCAGGCTCGACGACATCCATCCCTACGACTGCGTGCCCATCGAGGAGAGCCTGAACGACAATGGCCCCACAGACCTTGCCGGAACTCCCCGAGATGGCGATCTTCATGGTCGATGCGAAGCACACGGAAATATCCTCAACTTGGTACGAAGACAGAAGCACATCCGTCAGGTTGGTTCGGCCCCGTTCGGCGTGTTTGGCAAGCGGAGCTCGGCGCCGGCGTGCCAAAGGGTGCGCCAAACAAGTCTGGCGTCTATTGTCCAGACAGGGCATGAAGCTGACTGACTCTTGATTCTAAGGGCGGAGGTGTAACCTGCCAGACTGACGTCATTACTGCAAGAATGGAAGGACTGCACGAAGACAACACAGAGACAGCATGCATAAATAATCTGCCTGATCCAACCAGTCTGGATCCAGCGTAAGCGGATGAGTTCACGCCTTCCTCTCTGCCGCTAGCTCGCTAGGGTCCACATCCCTCAGCTGCTGAGCGATGTCCTCCATCTTGCCATCCCATTTGGCCTTCGTCGAGTCCGTCATGTACATAAGCGGGCCTGCCGGCTCTGCAGCGCGCGGTTGTGCCATGTGGCTCTCGTCCGGCGCTGCCGGCTCGACGATCACAGCTTGACTGACCATGTCCTCCATGCTCGGACTGAGCGCGAGATTCTGCAGAGTGGTCGATCGGACCGTGCCCGTTCGACTGGTCGAAGGCTCGTCGGGTATGGGCGGAGGCATCGGGACGCCTGGCAGCCCGTTCGTATGCGCCGTTGTCGGCTCTTCCGGGGACGCTGCCTCAGAACATGCCGCAGCGGGCAGACCGTCCAAGGGCGCATCGAGCAGCCGCTCGATATCGCTGATGGCGCAGCGCTGGATTGTGGAGCTACTGGGAGGTAGAGACGCGTCTTGCGCGACAGGGACGTCGAGTGAAGTACGCGGCTGAGTGTAATTACTGGCGGGCACACTGGCCAAGGTGGAGCGCCGCTTGGCAGTGCGCGGGACGACCGTCGCGCCTGCAGGGGATGTGGCTGACCCCTCTGGAAGACCGGCAGCCTTGATGATGCTGGGCGTAATCGGTGGAGGCGCCTTTCTCCGTCCAACCGCTCCAGGTGCGGAAAGTGGCCCTCCTTCCGCCTTGGCTTGCTCGATTGGTGTTGGCTGATGTGCAGGCTCTGTGGTGATGGGAACGGCGGTATTCTCCTTGTTTGCCTGTCCTCTGACATGCGCGTCGGGGTGGTCCTGCTGCACCAACTCCCCGGCCGTCATCCTCAGAGCAGCGCTGATCTCGGCCATCCCCTGGCAAATGGGCGGCATTGCATCAGCAGTGTACACTACGATGACATGGAACCGTGTGGTAAAGACAGCCCAGCTCACCTTTGAATCGCGCATCCTGGCCGCATCCGTCTTGTCCATCTTTGTCACGTGCACGAAGTCGCGAGGCTTGGAAATCATTGTGGTCGAGACTCTGGTTGGAGGACGTGGTGTCAGCGTGTAGCTGTAGCCTCATGCATATCGGAGGACTACGCACCTTGCCCTCTTTTGCAGCTTGGTCGGCGAGCGTCCGGCCAGGTCTCTCGTCGAGGTGACCCGCCCGGGTGCCTTGCCGCCACCACCGACGCCGGCACCAGCAGCTAGGGACGGCGAGGACGACGGGCTGGCAGAGGGGCGTGCTGTGCTCCTGCGCTTGTTGCTGCGAGGCAGGGTAGAGAACTGGTCGTTGGGCTTGATGCAGCTGAGGATGGCCATCTTGGGCGAGGCGTGTCGAGCTGTCCCTGAAGTCCGAGTCGCGAGTGCTGCCTGCTCCAGACGGGCGGTAGACGAGTAGGCTAGACGAGCAGTGGTACCAGGTCGTCGGTGCAGGCAGGGTCGTACAATGGCCTGATAGCCTAGCCCAGCGGTGGATCGATACAATGATGCGACGTCAAGCCAACAGCGATGCGATGATTTGGATGTCGACTGCCGCAAGTCTGCCCCAGGGTCCGTGCGGGTCAGCTCGGCTGTTGGGCACCTCGACCCCTCTCGCCTCTTCACCAACGTCGGGCCACCGTCAAATGCATCCTTGTTCCATCCATCTGCGCGCCATGCAAGTTCTTGCGGCTGGCCACCTGTCTTCGCTGGTCATGCGAGCTGTGCCCAGCGTCCCAGTTCGCGGTCTCGTTGCTTTAGGGCCGCTTTCCGTCACTTTGACTGTATGGAGCGTAGTTCATCCACAGAGGCATTAGAGCCGCCAGCAGCTCTTCCACTCACTTCAATTGATACATGCTGGCGGTGACAGCGGTCACGGACGACAGCGCGAGTCCCATGCCTCCAGGAAGAGCCGGAGGCCTCCAAGCAATTGGCGCTCTTCGTCACCTCCCGTAGCACATCGCCCATCCCCGCATGCTGCACTCACCGAGCGAGGAACACATCGTGCCATGCCGAGCCAAGGTGTTCGTCGGCGCCGAACTACCGCCGAGCCAAAGGCGGTCAACCAGCTGCCTAATCCCTTTCTTCCCTTTGAACGATACAACCGCGCCACTCTCACGATCGGCTATGTGCATGCTAGAATAGCTGACTCTCTTGAACTCCAGAGCATACATTGTGCCATATTAGAACGCAGGCTGCCCTAGCCTCTGATGCTCGCCTACCACTTTACCCTCACCCTCTTTACATTCACGCTGGCCGTGCACGCACAGTGTACCAGTATGGGCGACACGAACTCTGCACCGAGCCCTCCAGCCGCCTACCCCATCATCGCTGCCAATTTTGCCGATCCCACTTTCATCAAGGTCGACGGCTGCTGGATAGCCATGTCGACCAACAACGGCAAACTGAACGTCCCGGTTGCAAAGTCACCAGACGGAGATATCACAAAGCTGACGGTGCAGGAGAACGTAGACGCTCTGCCGGTTGTAGGGGCGTGGGTGCATAAAGCCGACGACGGCGATGTAGGGGATCATGCCCTGTGGGCGCCCGATGTCTTGCAGCTGGTGGGTGAGGATCATCTCCAAGTGTATGTAGTGCACTTCCATATACTGATGCTCCGCTTCCTGCAGCCGGACGGCTCTTTCGTCCTGTACTATTCGGCCGTATCGGCAAGAGCGCCCGGCACCCACTGTGTGGGAACAGCGACTGCGACAAACGTACTGGGCCCGTACGCTCCAGGCGACAACCCTCTTGCTTGCTGGCCAGAAAGAGGTGGTGCAATAGATGCGGACGGCTTTATCGACACAGACGGCAGCATCTGGATTACATAGAAGATCGACGGCAATAACCCAGTGAATGGCAAGCGGTACAAGGACCCCACGACACAGCAGGATTCAACGCCGATCATGCTGCAAAAGATGCAGGCGGACGGTGTCACGCCGATTGGCACTCCTACGCAGATCCTGGACCGGTCTGAGCACGATGGACCGCTCGTCGAAGCCACCACGCTCGTGCGCTCAGCCGAGGGCACGTACTTCCTCTTCTTCAGCTCTAACGCATACAATACGCATTGGTATGACGTCAGCTACGCTACGGCGCCAGCCATCACCGGGCCATACACCAAGACGAGCACGCCTCTCCTCGTCTCGTATGCAGGAGCAGCGAACGAGAACCTCAGCAATGTCGGCTCTGGCTTCGGCCAGCCAGTCCAAGCGAGACCTCAAGGCGCGCTTGTAGGACCTGGGCATGCAGATGTGTCGACGGATGGCAAGACGCTCGTCTTTCATGCCATCCAGACATACGAGCCGCTTGTACGGGCCATGTATGCTGCCGAAATCAGTCTGAGCGGGACAACTGTAATGCTAGTCAGGCCGTTAAACCCTGCGTAGGAGCAGTCCCTGTGTCAGCGGAGATGCCATTCTTGCATAGTGCTTGCCCTTGGGCGACCGTGTCAAGGGTTCTCGATTGGGTCGCGGATCTCCGCAGGCGTGCCTGAAAGCGATAAGGAGCTCTCCTGATTGTGCATGAGTACGAGAAGAGCAGCAGCGTATCAAATCAGATCGCACCTTGCACCCTGTCAGCATGTACTTGCTGCCCAGGGAGGAGGCCAAGCTGCTCCTGCACCAGACTGGCTCGCTCGCGCAGAAGCGGCTGGCCCGCGGGGTGAAGCTGAACGTGACTGAAGCCATTGCGCTTATCGCGTCGGTGCTGCAGGAGCTCATCCGGGATGGACAGCACAGCGTCGCCGAGCTCATGGCACTGGGCAAGAACCTCCTCGGACGAAGGCAGGTCCTCCCCAGCGTGCCGAGCCAGATCCACGAAGTCATGGTCGAGGGCACCTTCCCGGACGGCACCTTCCTCGTCACGGTCCACGAACCGGTCTCATCGCGCGATGGCGACCTGCGCCTTGCGCTGTATGGCTCCTTCCTTCCTATCCCTGAGCTCAGCGCGTTTGGGCCGTCCGACGATGTCGAGGAGGAGGTTCCCGGCCAGGTCCTGGTCAGTCGCGTCAGCGGGCCCATCCGCATCAATGAAGGCAGAGAGCGCATCCGGCTCAAGGTCACGAACATGGGGGACAGGCCGGTGCAGGTAAGCTCCGGCATCGCAGCGGCTCGGTGGCTCCGAGCTGACCAGATTGCCTCGATGCCACCCTCGACAGGTCGGCAGCCACTACCACTTCTCCGAGACCAACAAGCAGCTCTCCTTCGACCGCGGCCTGGCACTAGGCAAGAGACTCGACATTGCCGCAGGCACGGCCGTGCGGTTCGAGCCAGGCGAGGGCAAGACAGTCACACTAGTCCAAATTGCGGGGAAGCAGTTCGTGAGCGGGGGCAACAACCTGTTCAAGCGCGCCTTCGGATCAGTCGAGGGCGTCCAGTCCTTGCGAGATGTAGACCTCTCGTCTCTGCGCGAAGCATTCGTGCGCGAAGTCGTCGCAGCAGGATTCTACCATTCGGCACAGCCTGGTGTCACCCCGAGCCTAGATGCTGTCGCACCATTCGAGCTCTCACGCGAGGCGTACGCCAGCATCTATGGCCCAACTACAGGAGACCGCGTCCGTCTCGGCGACTCGCCTCTCTGGATCCAGGTCGAGCGCGACCTGACCTCGTATGGCGATGAATGCAAGTTTGGCGGCGGAAAGGTGCTTCGCGAGGGCATGGGACAGGCGACTGGTAGGCCAGACAAGGAGACGCTCGACCTCGTCATCACCAATGCGCTCATCGTGAACTGGGACGGCATATACAAAGCCGATATTGGCGTCAAGAACGGGATGATTGTCGGCATTGGCAAAGCTGGAAATCCGGACGTCATGGACGGCGTCACCGAAGGGATGGTCGTAGGAGCTAATACGGAAACGATAGCGGCTGAAAAGCTCATTGTGACCGCTGGGGCCATCGATGCGCATGTGCACTGTCGGTCCAACGCGCCAATGACAATTGATGTGCACGATACCGAGCTGAATCCTGTCTCTCACTTGCGAAGACATCTGTCCACAGCTATGCACCGAAGCTCTAGCAAGCGGAATCACTACGCTAGTTGGCGGGGGTACTGGACCCAGTGCCGGAACGAGCGCAACGACCTGCACGCCCTCGAGATTTTACGTGCAAGCCATGCTGACCGCGCTCGATGAGGTCCCGCTAAACACGGTAATCACCGGCAAGGGCAACGACAGCGGCAGACAGGGATTGGTCGACCAGGTCGAATCTGGATGTGCTGGTCTCAAGCTGCACGAGGTATGCGTAGATTCAGGCTGCGATTCAGGCCACCAGAAGCTGATGCTGCGCGTCACAACAGGACTGGGGCACGACACCCGCTGCCATCGACTCATGCCTGATAGTATGCGACGAGCTTGACGTGCAGGTCAACATACATACAGATACTCTCAATGAATCATCCTTCTGTGAAGGTGTGCCCTGCTTCTGTATACACCGCTGGATGCGCTTGCTCCGCGTGCTAAAGACCACCTGGCATCCTCAGATACGATGGATGCCATCAAAGGCCGTACAATCCAATTCTACCATGTTGAAGGGGCCGTGAGTCGAGTCGGCTGCAGCATGATCTGCGTATCAGCCATCTGATCCTCGACGTCTGCACCCTGCTTCAGGGCGGCGGACATGCGCCAGACATCATCACAGCATGCAGCCACCCGAACGTTCTGCCATCCTCGACAAATCCTACGCGACCGTACTGCAAGAATACGCTCGACGAGCATCTTGATGCACGTTCCTTGGTCTGTTCCGCCGTTTTGAGCATTGGGAACTGATCCTCTCTTCTCTTCCGTACACAGATGCTGATGGTATGCCACCACCTCGACCGCTCCATTCCGGAAGACATCGCATTCGCCGAGTCACGCATTCGAGGGGAGACGGTTGCCGCGGAGGATGTGCTCCACGATACGGGGGCCATCTCGATGATCAGTTCTGACTCGCAAGCGATGGGTCGTGAGTGGCAAGCTGGGCAGCATGTTGTGGTACACTCGCCTGATACAAATTATGCAGGCATCGGCGAGGTCGTCTCTCGAACCTGGCGCACCGCCAGCAAGATGCGAGCTATGCGTGGACTGCTGGAAGGCGACTCAGAAGGGAACGACAACAACCGCGTCAAGCGCTACATCTCCAAGTACACCGTCAACGTCGCCATCACGCACGGCATCTCGCACATGGTCGGCGATATTGCCGTGGGGAAGCTGGCCGACCTGGTCTTCTGGAAGCCCGCCAACTTTGGTGTGCGGCCTGAGCAGATCGTCAAGGGAGGCGTCATCGCCTGGGCCCAAATGGGCGATGCGAATGCCGTGAGTACAGCCCATGAGTAGGCTCGGAACACCCGCTGAACGCGATCCGGGGCATCTCCACGAACAGTCGATCCCGACAGTACAGCCAGTGATCTCGAGACCGATGTGGGGAAGCTTCCCCAGCGTTGCCGCTCTCAACTCGTACGCATTCGTCTCGCAGTTGTCCCTCGACAGTGGTAAGCTCAGCCAAGCTGTACGTCCGTAGCGCGTCAAACAAGCAGCTGATGTGACCCTTTGGCCTTTTCGCCGCAGGCGTTGTACCTTCTTACGGCCTCAAAAAGCGCACCGCGGCTGTCAAAGGCTGCCGCAACATCGGCAAAAAGGACATGAAATGGAACGACTCCATGCCGAAGATCACCGTCAACCCAGAAACGTATCGAGTGGAGGCAGACGGAGTGCACTGGACGATCGAGGCTGCGACAACGCTTCCACTTACGCAGGCGTACATGCTCTTCTAAGTGGACATTACAGGATACGACAACACAGCAACGAACCGTAACTGCACTTCTTGTCGTATGTAACATAGTCTAGAGCGGTCACACATGCTGGAACCGTAACGAGCAGGCTTCACCAGGCTACTCGCGCTTGGCCTACGACCCGGCCCCTATAGCTTGTTCCGCTCGCGGACTGGCACAAAGTTTGCGCCTGTCCATGTCTCCGACCGTACCGTGCCGCCCCAGCCCCAATCGAAGAGACGAAGCAGGGAGCCGATGAAGAATTCCTCGAGCGCCAGCCCAGGTGAAGGAAGGCACATTCGCAGGCAATCGCCGCCGCTGGTCCCACGAGAAGCTGCACCTGGAGGTTGGAACGGCGTCTGCCCAGCACCGCTTACCGAGCCTGTAGGCAGCGGTGTAGGCGGTCCCGAGACAGCAGAGCCGCCCACGAAGCCCGACCGCCAGACGCTGGTCGCGCTTTCGAGATCCAAGAAGGGCATGCCTAGCCGGGGCGCGACGTGTCTTCGAACGATGTGGTTCTGCAGGATAGTCTGGAGGTTGTAGACGACAGTGCGAAGGTCGTACAGTTGTTGGTCTGCTGGCATCGTTCCGCTCTCTCCGTCTGCCCCTGGAAACAGCAGCTGCTTTAGGCTCGGTTGATGCAGGCGGGGTGGTGGGCCATCGCCTGCATATTGCCAAATTCCCGACCAGTCGAAGGAGGTGTCGTTCCCTGTGCTACTTTCCGCGGCTGAAGCATAGCCAGGCTGCATTCGCCAACCGCCTCGATACACGAGCAAGCTGTCTGCCGGAGCTGGCGGCGCTTTGATCGCCCGCAAGCTCTCCATGAGTTCCGGCTGCCAGACATCCTGCACCAGTGTCTGTACCAGCCTGATGGTCTTGACAGCCTTCTCCTCCCCTGCGAAGATCCCTTCCTGCAGCTCTCGCACCTGCCGAGCTAGCCTCTTGCCTAAGCCGCTTCTAACGGCGTCGGTGCTGGGATTGACACCGGGCAGCGGTAGAGGGACTGGAGCCTTCGAGATGATCACGATATCGCTGCGTCGACTGTCCGGAATCGCATACATGTTAATGTCGCGGATTCCAGTGTCTGGGTGAATGTAGCCCGGCTGATGCCGGGCGTGTGTAGGCGAACTGTTGAGGAAGAGCGAGTCCGCTCGACGATATCGCAAGATGGTGCCGTATGTTCTCGCCGCCGAGGCGTCTCCGTCCTGCCTCTTGTGCCTGATGTGCGTTTGATTATCCAGGTCGAAGTCTGATACCGTCTCATCGACGGAGCGCTTGCCGAGACGTGGCGTGCTCGAGGCCATGCCTGGAGGGTCCGGAAGCGCATCGAAGACTCTGAGGTCGTTCTTCCAAGACCTGCCAATTTGCCCTCCATAGCCGAGACCGTCCCCGCAGATGCCGTGTTCCTTGCAGTACAGGTCGCCATAGCAAGTCAAGGTGTGCTCTGTCGTCCAGTCGAGCAGCAGATCGTGGATGAGGTACTGCGTCGGGGCGTCACCAATTAGGAGAATGTTCTTGTGCCGGAGAAAGTGGCACAGAGTCTGCCGTGATGGCGGGGTGACTGTACTCAGCCAGGCAGGCTGCTTCAGCTCTGCGCATGCTTTGGAAGGCTCCCATCGCCATTTGAGGCTCGAGCGCACATCCCATGCTGAGCTGGAAGCGCTGAAAGTACCCCGGTGCTTGTAGAAGGCCTTGTCGCAGCTTGCAAAGACGGCCGACTGTTTGTGCACAGGCATTCCGGCCTGAGCCTGTGCAAGATGTGCGCCCAGAGGTTCATGCACCCAGGACCCTTCCGAGGCGATGCAGTCCATGTATCTCTGCATCCTGCGAGCTTCCTCATCTGACTGGATGCCAGTGCCTGGCACACCGGTCGGGAGCGAGAAGCCGGAATCTGCAGGAGACTCGACGAAAGTCGCTGCAAAGAGCTTCTCCGCAGAACGCTCCACGCTCCCGAGCGTGTCCTCCCACTCGCGGCGTAGCGCTGAATCCAGCGGAAGGTCGTGCAGGGATGGTAGAGTCCCAGATACGGAGATAGGTCGAACGGAGTTGACCTTCGCCGTGGGTACTTTGGCGTTCTTGCGCCTAGACGCGGCGGCCTCTTCGCTCAGATGAGCGTCGTGGAAGTCGCGCTCCGCATCACCAGCCCAGACAGTGTCGTGCTGCTGTTCCTCCTGCTCTTCAGCAAGCCCCGCCCCACGCTGCTTTTCCGCTGGCCCAGCGGTCGAACGGAAATGAGATGTACCGCGTCGACGGTGCTCAAGGAGATGCGAGCCAAAGTAGAGGAGGAACGCCAGGCTGGCTGTAATGAGCACAATCCGAGGGATCAGGCGACGAGCGGGTGCCTGACCGAGCCTGCGGCGCTCAGCGGGGCGCAGCGAGACTGAGCTGACGCGCTCATGGCGTGGCCTGCATCAGCGGTAGGCAAGGGCGTCAATCAGTCCCAATGCAACTGCTCCATCAATGCCGTGTACCGCCCTCCGCCGCACCTCGACGACCTCATTGTGCCTGGCATCGCTCAGCTCTTCACTACGGCCGTCGAGGGTCTGCTCCGCGACGACCAATGGTGCACGACTAGGGCGACTAGCAACGCATGCGGCAGAACGTTCGAGTCATGCAGAGAATCTGCACTGGGCCGTGGATGCTGCGCTGCCTTCCTTGCAATGGCGAATGGACAGCCATCGTTGGGTGCAACGTGAGGAGCGTGCATGGCTGATGCAGCCGCCCTCCGGCCGACTAATCGCGCAATGGACAATTGCAAGACTGCACTGACGAGCCGGGCGGGCAAACTTCGCCTTCTAAACCTCTTTCGAACACTGCAGACGACACCGTTCCCCGGCAGACCCGCTCCAATACCATGGTAGCTGTGGCGCAAACTTTTCCCAGCATGTACGGTACCGCGTGGACTTCCTTTCAAGCTGCCTTTGACAACCAGCATTAGCGGAACCCTTCCGCCGTCGACACTCCTCAAATCATGCCATTCATTGTCGCGTATTGCGCGTGATCCGACACGGTCACCAGGGCCTGGAGGGCTCCCCGTATCGCGAGATCGCCTCACTCCGCACCACATCCCCAGACCATCGCGCCTATGATGCGTGAAAACCTACAGGATGCATTCGATCCGGAGAAGCCCATGGCGTTCAAGTCGAAGGTATGTGTCTCGCAGTCCTGCGGAGTCCGACGGGCTGCCCTGACGGTGTCTTGCCCTGAATCGCTGGCAGCCGCATAAGATGGTACCGGAGAGCTTGTACCAGACCCAGGTGGCGCGCAAATGGGTAAGGAGCGACGGGCCTGCTACGACTAGACTGGCGGATCCGGCTTTGCCTCAGCACACCGCCGCTGATTCAGTTCTTCCTCCACCACAGCTTGATCTACACACGTTCATCTACAAGTGCGATAACGAAGGCTGGTTCGGCCGTGCCGGTGTGGCCAAGATGTGTGAGTCCTTGCGCCATGCCTTTGCCATCGTCCGCCCATTGTGCGAGCTTTGACTCGTCAACGAATGCGCAGTCCCAGTTGCCGGTGACCCGGCGGCTTCCGCCGCCGTAGCTATCGTCGTAACGAGCAGACTGCACCAGCTATTGATGGCGTACGAAAGGCTACTTCAGAATGATCCGGACATGGGGAAACTCAAACGCTGGAAGAAGCTGCTGTTGAAGGAGCACCAAGGCTTGGGTAGGGCGTCATCTGACATCTGGTGGTATGGCGATGTGGCTGACCACAGCGTTCCGGGTCGCCACAGCCCTCAGCATGCTTGTGCGATCTCTCGTGGGCAGTATCTTCGGACAGCCTCCGCTCATCGGCGACCTCATGGTAGGGCTGGTAGGCTTCTTCAAGGTTGCTCGCCTCGTAGGGCAGCACGTTGTGGACATCTGGGCAAGGTGGCAGGCTACAGAGTACGGGGCGGTCCAAGCTGGAGGCGGGCTCGGGAGTAGGGCGGCAGAGGCTCTCTTTGAAGAGGTCGACCGAGTCCGCCCACCGCCACAGGCGCACACCAAGAATACTCAGCCGAGGACGAAACAGCAAAGATCGCCTGCAGGCAGAGGAAACGGCAGGCAAGCCAGTGGGAAGGTAAGCCGTGTGGGCGGTAATGGAAGGATACAGAAACCAGCACGCAGTGCGAAGCGCTGAGCGGACTGGGTGAGCTTCACTGTCACCGCGACGCATAAGTCTACCATACTGAGGCGCAAGAGCTCGACTCTGCCTTAGTGTGATGTCGCCTGTCGTCTGCTTCTCGAGGACCGTGCCCAAATCCTCGAGTACGCTTCCAAATTGCCGTTCTTCCCGCTTGGCACGTGATGCGCTCAGAACCCTGTTCCGGAGCCCCGGTTTCTCCCTCTCCTTCTCCCTTCTCCCCTCTTACTCCCCCTCTGTATACCTCTCTCTTTCTCTTTGCCTTTTTCCCCCTCTTCCGAGCTTACGGTGCATCTAGCCTTGGTCCGCATGCGCGCACCTCCGCTCATACTCCTATACTCGCCAATTCACCTACCGACTTGTTCACGAAAACGCCAGCGCCCGCTCCGCAATGCCAGTGTCACTATGCATCGTCGGAGCGCCAGGTACGCAGCGCCCGCGTGACGTTACCTTCACCTGCTTACTGTACTGCAACAGGTCTCATTGGCAGGCGTCACACTCAGCATGCACTTGATGAGCCGCGGATCCACTTGACGTGTATTATCGATCCGACACCAGCGGGCGAGGGCTTCGCGTCGGAGCGGAACCTCAGATTATTTAAATCTGTTGAGGATATGCTCAGCGCAAGGGCGGCTGGACTCGTCCAGGTTGATGCAGCGATCGTTGCCGTATGTCAGCCTCAGACCAACGCTTAGACCAGAGGGCTTTTACTGACAGGCAAGCTATAGACCCCGAATTCCACCCACGTGCTGCTCGGTATGATTTTGGTGCAATTAGGGATTCACGTACTGGTAGAGAAGCCATTTTCAACCGACGTGAGCAGTGGTCGGCAGCTTGTAGCGGCCGGACGCGCAAGCTCAGCCAAGATCCTGGTTGGACATCATCGCCGTTTCGTAAGTTGAGCCTGCGTGCGAGGGTCCAGTGACGCTCTACTAGCGCTGACCGCGACCTGGCTCGCAGAATCCATACGTATTGAACTGCAAGCGTCTGATCAGCAATGACCAGCTCGGCAGAGGTCAGTCTGGAACAGCCTCAATGGTCGACCTTCTAGCTAACTGTGATCATCAGTCCTGGCGGTGCAGGGAACATGGGCAACCCTGAAGCCGTCGAGCTACTTTGAGGCGCCTACTGAATGGCGGACGATCGCAGGAGTGGGCGGGCCGGTGCTCATCAATCTCGTACACGATCTGGATCTTTTGCGCTTCTTCTTCGGCAACATCGTGCGGGTCTACTGCGAGAAGGGCGCATCAACACGCGGTTTCGAGGTCGAAGAGACAGGAGCGTGCACACTCAAGTTCGCCTCGGGCGCTATCGGGACCTTCGTCTTCTCGGAGTGAGCGTCGTAATGGCTCGACCTCCGCAGCTGTATGTCTGACGCCTACAATCGTGATCATAGTGCCACGGCTTCTCCGTACAACTTCGAGTCGGCAACAGGAGAAAACCCTCTCATGCCGCAGACTGGAGAGTCGGTGTACACCATACTTGGCACGCAAGGCTCGCTGTCATTTCCGCAGCTCAAGACCTGGCGTTACAGTGATCCGGCGCACTCGTGGACGGACAAGCTAGTGCAGGATGACCCTCTCGCGATCGATCCCACCCCTCCCTTCACACATCAGCTGCGCCACTTTGCCGACGTCTGTGAGGGCGTTGTTGAACCGATGTGTGGTGGCGAGGATGCTCTGTCCACTATCATCACTCTTGAAGCCATTCTCCTCAGCATGCAGACGGGGCAGCCGGTCGATGTCGCACAGGGCTAGCCGCGAGCAGGGGAATGACAGGATGGTGTTTGGCACACTTGGGCTGTTCGATCTATCTACGATTACATCTGCCAATGTTACGCCCAGCATCCTCACGAAACAGCTGGACATGCCCTACTTCTCCGCCAACCATGGCACACTGTTGACAGCATCATCTAAGTAGAGCCTTTCAGTCAGGATAGGGAGCGGATGGCATCCGGCAACCCGGCTGTGCCGATACAGGCAGGCCATCCTTTCATGAGCACCAGCGACGGGCGGCAATCCCAAGATACACCTCCCTGGTTCATACTAGCTTCAGCGAACTTGACACCGACAAACCCGAGCTTATTCCCACAAGTTCAGATCGACCATTGGCAAGCTCTGTCCGGAAATGAGACTACCTTGGAAGCCAACGAAGGAAGAGGACTTTGATGCCAGCAAGCCGGACAGATTCGTCAAGCATGTAAGTCAAGCTGCATCCTCTCTGAGTATGGGTCAATGTACCGTCTGAGCGCACCGCGCCCCTCCTGCTTTCATGAAGCCACTCAAAGCAGTACCGCAGTCGATCTACGGCGGAAGACGCAGCGTCCTCCTGTGGAAGACATTCCATCGCTCGACAGAGAGATGGGACAATACAGGTCCCGGAGGGGCTCAACTGATGGGGGCAGGTACTGCTACAGGCTTTTGTGAGACAGCAAGCTCTGGCTAGACGTGCTGACTGTCAGTCTATGCACGCCCACAGGTCCCGTAATGGGAGGACCTCTCAGTACCCTCTGTCTATACCTCCTGCCTCTGCGCTACGCTAACATGCTCATCGCCAACTATAAAGAAAGGCTGGGCAAAAGTGATCCCGATGCCCTGCCACAATTCGAGGCTCTCGAGCGAAAGCATCATACCGGAGTCAGTGAGTGCAGAGGCATCTATGTCATCTCTTGGCGTCTCAAGGCTCACTACGTGCCCCTGACGCATTCTGGATCTTGACCAGAGTTTCGCGCCACTATCCGGTTCATCTGCACGCAGGGTAGCTTCTTGGGGTTAGCATTGACTCGGACGGCTCCGTTGAAGATCGCATTACAGACGCAACGTCAAGTTGTCGAGCTCTTTCGCTCGTGGGAGATGGAGTATAATGGCATGGGCGAGAAACGAAGTCGGTTCGGCAAGGCCCTCGCGGCGCCCAAGCGTTTGTTTCACAGGCGAGAGCGAGTAGACAGCGACATAGACCTCGAGAAGCAGGTTGAGCGTACCAAAAAGGCCGATGGCTACCTTCCCTTGAAGAAACCCGTCGAGGCCAAGAGCAAGCAGGTCGGCAGGAGGAAACGGCGATGAAGCGCGCTGAACGCTGGCTCTAAGTATCCTTTGGTTGTACCGTTACTCTCGCTGGTCGACGAGTGTGTATCGATCTCTTGCGATGCCTGCATAGTCACCTGTGTGCATGATCGCCATCAGCAACGTAGTCATTTCGGCAAGTGCCATCACGCTCGAAGCTCCGCGTCCTACCGCCATCACGAACTCCCCACCTCCATGTCGCAACAGCAAAGGGCCGGCGTTGCTTCGGGAGGAGAAGGGATGCAAAGCGTGACGCAGGTGTCTGTCCTCGGCCAGCTTTCATCTGCCCTGCTTGAACAAGCGCTTCGACGGCTGCGGGCTCACGCTGAGCACGAGGAGACCTTTACGTCGAGCGAGGATGTCCTGAGTCGCGGAGGTGATTGCTCGCTCTTGTCAAATGGTCCTGGAACGTGCCCTCGTTGAGACGGGGTATCGTACATCTTCGCACGGCGCCCTTTTCTCTGCGTCAGCGCAAGTACCCGGCCAACCTGCACGCGAAGAGGACATCCTCCGCGTGCGGCAGATCAATTTCGATGCACGCGGAACCGAATGGCAAGCTTAATGATGTTCCTCTCGACGACTGGCAAATACATTCCATCGCTCTGACTACGCCTCTGGCTCTGGCTTACCCCTCGCAAATAGGTATATCAACGCGCTGGGCCGACCCTCACCAGCGCGAGAGAATGGGGAGGTCCTTATCAGAAGCATCACGTCTACGCCAGTCCTGGAAGGAGATGCGAGATCGCTGGCCGTGGCGCTTGGCTATGCCGAGTGAGTGCAGCAAGGACTGTCCCCCATTGAGCAGCGCTCGTTGGCTGGCCAGCCAACGTGTCTGCCCTTTTGGCGACAGGCGCAAGTTCTCCCTCGGCCGGCGTGGCCATCTTTTCTCTCTCGCTGGCGGTCTGACTACCGTGCAAGTGTACAGGCTCTTTGCGGTGCGTGTGTCTCACATCAGGCTCGCATGTTCAACTTTTGTAGCTAAGTAGGTCAAAACCGATCTAATCTAGCCTCCCGAAGCAAGCGAGCCCCTTGACGCGACAAGCTACCTCGTCGAGGTCGTCAGCCAGACCGCGCACAGGCCTGCGCCTGCGCTACCCGGCGCGACCCCAATGCAGGCTCTGCGGGAGACTGCAATAGAGAGGGTTCGCGCGCTCAAGCGGGTCCTGAAAGGGCTGGTCGACCTCGCCCGCGTTGAGTAGCCTACCGCGACGACTTTACGGTGACGTGTTGTTGTACTAGTATTGCCCCTCCAGCGCTACAACCCTTGGATATTGATCATGCGAGAAGCCGAGCTATTGCAAAGCATCATCGGCGACCTCCCGCGTTCTGACGCCTCGAGCTCTCGCGCGTTTTCAGAGGGTCCGCTTTCCTTCTCGCTTAGTCGCATTGCCTTCGAAAAGTGAATCGAATTGCATGAGTACGCAAGCATGGATGAACCACCTGCTCTGGGCCACACATGCGGCAATTGTGGCTGCAATAGCCTCTCTCGTCAACCGGGAGGTGCCGGAGCCGTACATGGTGAGCGCGAGTCGGAGCGAAAAGGCCCCACAAGTGCGCTCTCCTCAGCTTGAAATGCTCGTGCTACACCAGGATGAGATCTTTCACATCGGTCAAGCCAAGACGTATTGCGCTGGACGCTGGTTGCAGTGGGATCCCAAGCTCACCACCCCTCCTGGACTGTCCGTTGCCAGCCTCTGAGACGCCCCTTGCGCACATCGGCTGACTCGACACATTCAGGTACACTCCTTCAGCAGTTCTGTCTCGTTACCTTCACTTGCCTCTTTGCACTGTTCCAGCACTACGCTCCATCAACGCCGTTCTCGTTGCCATCGTACTCCCTGTCCTGCTGGCCGACCTGCTAGCAACGATACGCCACGGTTCAACCAGAGCAGGCTACACGATACGGCAGAACTTTCGCGAAGCTCTGACCGTATCTGCCTTTCCGCTCGTTTACTTCTTCGCCTTTCTCTACTATACCGACGTCGGCTCGCTGGTACTGGTTCTGCTCTCCTATCGTCAGGCGTTGCACAGACAGTACATATCGGCGGCAATGGTGAGCTGGAACAGCGGACAATGCTCTGTAGGGCGGACACGGTCAAGGCTGACGGTGGTGTTTCCCGATAGCTGGGCCTAGTATCGCTGACATTCCGCCAAACAAACATCATCTGGGTGGCTTTCATCGCATTCGAGGCTCTCAATGCTGAGCATGGGCGTGCAGCGACGAAGATTGCGGCTAGTACAGCGTCAGGGCGCTTGCGGCGGTCTCGCCTTGCCTTAGGGGAGGCAGATCTTGGTGAGTACCTGCGAACATGCGCAAATTCCCCGTGCTGTCATTGATGCAGCCCTCTTCAAGACAGTCTCCCTCGAGGTGTATTGCAGCTGCTACATAGCTGCATTCAAGACATACCTACCACGCTGCGGGTCGCCTTGCCGTTTGCGCCGGTCCTTCTCGCCTTTCTCGCCTTCGTCCGCTGGAACCAGGGTATCGTGCTAGGCGACAAGATTATGCACATCGCGGTACTGCATGTTCCACAAGTATACTATTTCACTGCGTTCGCTGCCGTTATGAGCACGCCGATACTGGGTATGAACGCGAAAGCCGTCAAGGCCGTCGGGCTAACGATTGCCGGAACCCCGCTGTTGGTGCTACACCCCAACTCCGAATCATAGGCTACTAGGACTGCAGTCTATCGACTGACGCCTTCACGACTTTCCTCGGCAGCCGGCTGAGCGTATCCGTACTTAGCTGCCTCGTTATCTGCTGGACCGTCAAGCACTACACGTAAGTCGCGCCCTACCAGCCGATGTACAGGTAAGAGTCGGCTGAGCAACAATCTCCATGACAGAATCGAACATCCTTTCCTGCTGGCAGACAATCGTCACTACCCCTTCTACCTGTGGCGTAGAATCATCAACTTCCACACACTGGCACGGTACGCTCTGACCCCAGCATATCTTGTCGGCGCGGTCACTCTTTTCCGCTCGCTAGGTACGAGAATGGCCTCATCCGATGCAGGTAGTCTATCGCTGACGGTAACCCGCACGAACAGCCATCGCACGGACATGGACGCTTCTGCCCTTGGTAGCGTTCATCGGCGCCACCGCCCTCACGCTGGTCCCGTCTCCGCTACTCGAGTTCCGTTATTTCATCGTGCCGTACATCCTGTTGCGACTGCACCTGAGGCCGATCCGTCGTACGCAGGTGCTGCTTGAGCAGTTGCTGTACGCGGCCGTCAATGCCGTCACAATCTACATCTTCCTGTACCGTAGATTCCGGTGGCCGACCGAGGACGGATGGCAGCGCTTTATGTGGTAGTCAGAGAAGATGGTATACGTAGACGCGCTGCGACACGAGCATGGATCATGATCAGCTAGGATCGCCTCATGCCCGACCTTCGGCGCCGGAGTCCAGCCGTGGCCACCTGCTCGTAGGACCTGAGCGATCATCCCAATGCGCTTCACTTCAAGGCCACCCGGTATATCACAGCACAATGAGCGTTCAGAAGCTCCGCGTCGGCTATGTACCAGAGGTGAGAGTGGTGCCTCCCGCGCACATCAGCATCTCTGCAGTCTGCGCCTGTGCGATTGACGCAATGACATCTCGAAATGATGCGCTCGTTCAAGCAGCACTTCTCGTCGCCGCTGCTCTGGCTCGGCGAGAAGGACTCTGGCATTGAGCTTGTCAGCTGTCCGAGTACGTTCTCGCTGTGCCGGACGTGGTCCCCTGAAGCTGCCATCTGACCGAGCTCGTGCTCGCCTTGGTGGAACTCCTTCTCAGGCGGAACAGGGCAGATGATCACGTATCTCAAAGAGGACAAGATCGACATTGTGCGCCTCTTCGCGCTTGATTCTGGCAGATCTGGCTCAGCCATGCTGATGCGCGGCCGCGCCATTCTTCGCCTGCGCCCACTTCCCCCTAGTCCATCGCCCTCACCGAGTCCCTCATTGCGGGCATTGTGCGAAAGGCGGCCTCTTACAAGATTATCGGACAATATGTCTCGTCGCCCTTGAACTGGTGAGAGCTCATCCACTTCAGCGTGATGCTGCTGCGCTACAACCGCTCTCGCACTTTTTGTTCGAACATGCAGGGCCGTCATCACGGGCAAGGACACGAGCTACCAGTCTATTGCAGACCTGCGCGGAAAGACTATCGGTGTCTCGCGCCTGGGCTCTGGCTCGCATATTTTCGCTAACTACATGGCCCTGCGCGAGAAGTGGTACGCGGACTCTGGGTCGGAGCAGGTGGAGAAGCTCAACTTCGAGGGTGAGCGCCAGCAACTGAGCACGGGCAGGTTTCATGCTGACCGCATGCTGGTATACTGTTGGTCGTTATGTGTGACAGTCCTCGATACATTCAAGGTGAGCCAGTCGAATCGTACCTCTTGAGGTGCTCCCTCGGACCTGACCGTCTATACATGCGATTGCGCCTTGGCGGTCATACATCAGAACTTGCGCGACGGTGTTAACGACGGAAGAGCTGCCGCCTTTCTCTGGGAGTGGTTCACGACAAAGCCTTGTGCGTGGACACAGGACATTCGCAAGCCTCGCCGGCGCGTCCAGGAACTGGTGATCCAAAGCTGACTGCATTGCTGCGGTATCGCCATCTTTATACACTGATGCTCGTACAGACGTTGATTCTGGCGGTAAGACATTTCAACCTAGAGTCGCGAATGCCCTGTCCGGCCCTTCTGAGTATTCCTTCACTCGTGCCAGAGTGTCGCTTCATTGGCAACGTGCACACGCCCTGGCCGAGCTGGGCGATTGTCGCACAGCCCAGCGTCGACCCGAAGATCGCCAGCGAGTTCCTGAAGCGCCTCAACGTGGAAGTCCAGGACTTCAACTCGAGCGAGTCGCGCGCGGCTGGCGGCAAGGACATTGCCTTTATCCAGAGGTCGCTGGGTTATGACGAGGAGGACATCAAGAACTGTGAGTTTCGCATCGACTGGGCGCTAAAGTCCCGCGGCCGAGCACGCAACCCTGACGTGTGCTATGCGCGAACAGGGCTCGAGACGGTCGACTATCCGGCCAACATTGGCGAGATCAAGCAGTCGGTCGTGCTCGACACGCTGAGTGTGTTGGAAAAGTCTGGTGTGGTCGAAGCCCCTTCTGGCGGATGGCAGCTCGAGGACTTTGTCGACGGTCGCGTAGCCAAAATTGTCTGATCTGTGCGGTACGAGTTGCCCGCTGTGCTTGCCCCGTACCGTCTTCCGTACGATATCAAAACGCGTCCCACTTTGCCACATGCCTAGTTGCGGGTCAGTCAGTGCTGAGGAGATGAACTAGCGGGAACTAGTGGCATGTCCGTGTCTGTCTTGGGGGGCTGTGGCTGCCGTGCTGACAGACCAGGCCGAGCTGATTCCTGGCACCGCGATCGAGGGTGTCTCTCGCACCAATGGTTCGCCACCACCCGAGCCGAGCGGCGTCGGGAGTACGAGATTGGGCGACGGAGGGGAAACGAATCAATTGGGGGGCTGACAGAGGAGCTGCTCCACCTGATTGAACAACCGTATAACCGTTTGATGGCAGTGGCCGTTCGCGGTGCGACTACAATTGCTGCTGCACCGTCATGACCCAACTGTCCCGTGCTTGGACCTCGCCGGCGGTGATGGGCACGGTGGCAGCAGCATCGGCAGCACCAGAGCGAGAACTCGCTGCCAGCTCAGGCCAATCTGGACGATGCGATGAGGCGATGGAGCAGCAGGAGGACTGCACGAATGATGGCATGACACCAAGTAGTGGGAAGGAGACAAGAA
This sequence comes from Symmetrospora coprosmae, assembly GCA_008802785.1. Classification (NCBI taxonomy): domain Eukaryota; kingdom Fungi; phylum Basidiomycota; class Cystobasidiomycetes; family Symmetrosporaceae; genus Symmetrospora; species Symmetrospora coprosmae. The sequence goes on along the minus strand of VUYT01000027.1, from coordinate 102,453 downwards.
GCGAGATGCAGCCAGCGAGCGCTGTGGCTGCTCCCCCTCGTCGGAGCTGGGTTCCGCCAGCCCGAGCATCGAAGCTCCATCGCCCACTGTCACTGGCGGAGCACGGCCCGCCCGATGAGAGCGCGATCCGTGAAGGTGAGCCACGCGAGCAAACGACAGACAGGAAGCAGCGGCACAGATCCGAGACTGACAGGATTGACGTGCTCTACGTACATGTGTGTATGCAGCGTCCTCTGCCTCGTCAGGAGTAGTGCTGCCCCATGAGGATGAGGCTGCCGTTGCAGCGGCCACCGCAAGCCAACGAGCTTCCTTCCGATTCTACGATCCCAACGTTGACAGCCACGCAGACAGATGGCGGCCATTCAGCTTCAATGGCATCGAGGCCTACGACGACGATGCGGTGGTTGAGCGTTACCCTCACGAGTACAGGGAGTATCTGAGCGCATCCGATGGGAGCAGCTCGAGCGGTAACGCCAGTTCCGGCGACGAATCGTCGTCTCCGAGCGTTGGACCACCACAGCTCATCGGTCACGGCTTTGACGATGGTAGCGAGAGTCCATCGTCTGGCTCCGGCTCTGGCTCGGGCTCGGGCTCCGGATCTGGCTCAGGAGAAGGAACGGACTCCGGGCCTTCTAGCGCTTCTTCAACATCACCCGACACTTCCCCTGAAGCAGAGGAGAAGCCAAGCTCGAGAGTCGCGGAAGCTTCACCATTCTATCAGGGGTCCCTCGTTCTGCCGACGTTCCTTCACCCACCTCGATACATTCCGCCCCCGCCTGCAGCCCCACTGTCGTATCAGCGCCGCGGTGCCGTCGTCGCGGGCGTTTACAATCACACCCGCCCTGATGAGAATAGCTCCGACATTGTTCCTGCCGTTAGAGTGCAGTCACAAGTTGCAGGCTGCAAGCGGGCCCTCCCAGCATCGACGGCACCCGCGACCGCATTCCGCCTCAAGAAGCGCAAGGTTGCACATCAGATCCGCTCCTTCCTCCTGCTTCGCCCGCCAGGGCAGCCTTTGCTCCGCTCACCCAGCACGGCAGCTGCGATTGCGCAGTACTGCGATGCAGGCAGCTTTGGCGCAGCTCCAGCGTGGCTCCGATCAAAGACCATGGAAGGGAGTAAGGAGTCGAAGATGGCGCCGAAGGAATGGACCTGGAGCGGAGACGAGGTCAGCTCCGACAACTGGTCCTGCACGGTGGCCGAGCGCGAGTTTCGGGTCAGACTGCGGTCGGCAGCATCGAGTGGGAAAGATGGCAGAGACTCCTCTGCGGACTCATCCTCTGATGATGCCGCTCCGCCTCAACCGCGCCGTCGCGCTTCGGTGCAGGCTGGAAATGTCAAGGTTGAGGAACCCGACGAGGGTAGTCTCAGTATCGGCAGTATGGGCGGACGAGTACCCCAAGCCCGGCAAGCAGAGCCGTCTGACGACGTGAAACCCATTTCAGCGGACAACAGCGTTGACAGGCCGAGCTTGCCTGTCATTCCGCCCAAGGTGCTCAAGGCGCAGTTACTAGCGGTGCTGCGCAGCCGCCTGGGCGAAGCTGGCAAGCCGAGCAATGCGCCGCTGCGCATGAAGAAATACGTTGTTTGGAATTGTGAGCTACCGAGAGCCTTCTCGATAGATTGCGAACATACCTGACCTCCTTCGTTTGTGCGCTCAAGCTTGGACGCGGCGCACAGATGCGAGTTCCACGCCCGCCTCCTCCATAGCACCGCCGGTGCGGCCAGCGCTCGCCACGAATGCACCGCAGCGGGGTCCTCTTGCTACTACCTCAGGGATCCGCGATCAGCCCTCTTCTGCACAACGTTCCCCGCCTAGCATTCCCCTCCGTGACTTCTCGTGTGACGAGGACAAGGATGGCGAAGACATCGACTTTCTCGACCTATCTGACGAAGCCGATCTGGATACTGCATCGGCTCAAGACGTCGTCACAGATGGGCCTTTCGCCTTGGCTGTAATCCGAGAGGCAGGCACAACCGCGCCTGTAGAACCGCCACCGTACGCTCTTCCAGGTGATGACGCTGCCATGAAGGAGGTAAATACAGCGTCAATGGCGTATCAACCGCCTCAGTCTCCAGCTCTCCTCGTCACCGCTCATGCGAACGCGCCACCGGCTTTGAAGGGACGTAAGGCACTCGCCAGTGCGACTGATCTCCTCCCGGTCAGCCCGCTATCCCTCTCGAGCGCGTCCACATCGGCCACGCGACGCACAACGCGCTCAAGTACGCATCCTAGCCGGCCAACCTACCGCCGTACCTGATATCCGACCGGCGCGGATTAGCAGGTTTGCCAACGGCAGTCTTGGCTCTCGGCTTTCATCCTCTAGAAAGGATTCATAGAAAGGATTCAAAGCATCATATCACACGCATGCAGATAGCCGCAGACTATTCAATCAGTATCTCGGGTCAGTAGGGTAGCATGGGGCTGTTGTACATACGCATCAATACGCATTCCAAAGGGGGCCGGGAGCCCGATTTTGACGAGCAATTTCTTTCACCATTTCTAGCAAACAACAACATGTTACTTCTGGCCCGGTATTGCGGTATATTGATCTGCAGTGTCCAATTGCCGCCACTTGCACTAGAACTCCTCGATATCGGGTAGATCGACGAGATTGGGTTGCGTCCCTCTGGCGGACGATGCATCGGCAGCTGGTTCATCGAGAACCATGTCTCCGTCCATGAGCTGATTCCCCGAGGAAGCGTTTCCAGGCTGACTGGCATCGTCATCATCCCCTGCCGCAGACTGGTCCCTACCGTCCTCTGAACCAGCTGCCGCTCCTCGGCCCCGCCCTCGCCCACGCCCGCGCCCACGCCCACGCCCACGCCCCGACGCCCTTGCGCGACCTCTACCAGGCCCTCTCCCACCTACAGTGCTCGCGCTTGCGCTCATACTCGCGTCCGCCTCCCCAGCCTCGCCTGTCGCCTCAGCTGCGCCAGGACTTGCGCCTCCTCGCCCACGGCCGCGCCCTCGGCCACGTCCACGGACCCGGGGTCTTCCACCTGCTCTAGAGCCTCTAGGTCTGCCCCGTCCGACGCGCACGGGCCATGCCGACTCGTTGGCGCTGGATCCTGCGGCAGACTCTCCGTCCTCGCCCTCATTGTCGTCGTCCCCATCCCCGTCGCCTTCCTCGCCGTCTTTGCGCTTGGTCGGCTTGCGAGTACTCCGTGAGCCTATCGCGCCGCCTGCGCGACCACGCTTCGGCGCATTGGAGAGGAGGTAGCTTGATGCGTTGCTGTTCATGGCGCCGTCTGCAAGGCGAACCCCGCTTGCACCAGCCCCGGATGCTGCTTTCGGTTTCAAGTTGACAAGTTCAAAGCGGACGCGCTCCTGTGTAACGCCAAGCAGCTCTATCGAGCCCGTCTTGCCTGTCTCGGGATCCGCTGCATACGTGTCGGAGCACGGGTCAGCGTGTGCGATTGACCTGCCAAGGTAGGTCTAAAGGGCAGCACCCACGCAGCTCCTGTGCGAAGATGAGCTCGCTTCCTAGGAGACGCTCATGTCGGCCTCGTAGTATGTTCTGCCCGATCCGCGCGAAGGGTTCTGGCGTGTTCAGGTTCTACATGAGTGCCTCGCGCGGAGTGTTCAGGTTCGGCGACTAGATCAGCGACGCAGACGCAAAAGGGAGCGAGTTAGGTGGCACACACGGTAAGCTGAAACGCGTCGAACTGCTGCAGGATGTCCGGAGGGAGGTCTTCGCCGAGGTCGAGCGTAATGTACGAGATCTGAGCGTCAGGTCCCGCAGAACAGAGCCGCGTATCGCCCGTATGCGCGTGAGCCCCGGGCAATAGCGAACAGCAAGTAAAGTCGGAGATTAGTCCGCTGCTTCACCTCTTCCTCCTCGGACCACTCCGGGTCATCCGCTGCGGGAAGCTCGTCCACACGCGTCCAGGTCTCGTCGACTGAAGGTTGGACGGCATAGCTGGAGAGGGGTCGGAGCGCTTGCCGCAAGCTTGATGCTTCCGGAACAGCTGCTGGAGTCGAGCGTGACTGAGCTTGCGCCTGTATTTCCTGATGTTCTGACATTGCGTTCGAGTTGTTGGTCGAAGGGGGATGCAGAGCGAGCGAGCGTGGCGAACTTCCAAGGGCTGGCGGTGTACAGTACGCTCGTGCTCGTGCTTGCCATCCTCCCCATAAGATATATCTAGCGGGTACAGGTATCTCTTGCAGAGCGACGCAAGCACGAAACAATGAATACTTCCACATTGTGTACATGCGCGCGGATACCGCGGGGAGGAAGAGCGGTCGCAGCTCGGTCTGCAGCAGCAGCCAGCACGAGCACCAGCAGGAGCAGGAGCATCGTTACGACTCCAGCGGCACATGCCCCAGCAGCGACAACAGCACCTTCAGCAGTCTCATCTTCTCCAGTGGCGCTCCCGCAGATACCAGAAAAGCGAGGTGCGCTGCCGTTCTTCGTAGACAACCCTTTCGTGGACGGGAGAGCCGCCTGGCTGACCCTACTAGACAACGTCTGGTGGATACACGCGCGCACAGATGGGATACAGACTCCAGGTGAATTCCTCGCCAAGATTGGTCGCAACATGTCGGAACACGAGAGCAAGCTCGGCGAGGCGTGGGAGGACCTCTGGAGGCGCGACAGCGAAAGCTTGAAGGCAGCAGGCGTGACAGCACCCAAGGATAGGAAGTGAGCCCGCCTCGATAGATGGTCAACTTCCCTAATCTGGACTACCGTCTGATGAGTTCGCGTTATGTCCGTGTCCGCCTCAGGTATCTTCTCCGCCAGATGCAGTACTATCGCTGCGGACGGACAGTCAAGGAGATCCCGACAAAGCCCAAGAAAGAGTTCAGAGGGTAGGTCCCTGACTCGCAAGCATGTGCTCGACTCTCTCTGTGTGTGTGTCTCTGATCGTTGCTGTCCTTCCGCGCAGACACGGACCGAGAGTACAGAAGGGCAAGCGGGTGCGATAGGCATATGCCAACTCTCATTGTACATCATTCCCCCGCATCGCAATTCAGTTGCGAGACGTCAACTCAGCTGCATTACCAGTAGGGAACGCGCCGCTGATCGCTTCGGCCATCGTAGTCGTCCTCTCCCTCCACCTCTTCCGCCATCTCCATCTCCTTGCGTTGACGGTTCTCCTGCAGCGCTGCGACCTCCCTGATCTGCTTTGCCATCCTCTCCTTGAGCTCTTGCAGCTCGTGCCGCGCGACGTTGCGCTGTCGGGTCCGGCTGCACATGCAGCAGCAGCTGATGATCAGGAGCAGAAACATCCCGACGGCAAATCCGAGTACGATGAAGAAGGGCCAGCCTAGAACGTAGACGAGAAGCTTTGCCTTCTCGGTCTTTTCGCCGCGCTTGATGATTGACATGCCTACACTAGACTCCACAGCCGAGAGTGGGACGGGACTGGCATGCACGAGTAGCATGCATGCCGAAGTGAGGCAGCTCGCACACCGCCAGGGAATGCGAGCCTGCCGCGGTCGAGGCATGAGCGGAAGTGTTACGGAAGCTGTCTCGTTGACTACGGAGGTCGACTACTACGCTTGCAGTGATTGGTGATAAGCAGCGGCTCTCCTGCTGGACTTGTGGCGGCAGGAGAGCGCCGAGTGCGGTCCCTTTCGATGCCATTTCGGTTGCCGACCGGGAGCCAGTGTCAGCAAGGGCACCGATCAGCGTGAAAGGCCGCAGACGCATGGGTATCGCGGGATGTAAAGCCCTTCGAGGCGCTTGAGTCCCATGGTGTCTCGACCCATGGCATCTCGACCCAAGCTGGAGTATCAGGGTAACTTGTATTGGTTGGCGTGGTCTGTTGCCTAACGCTCGCATGTATGTACATCTTACGGGCCAGCCTTGTGCGATGGGACAACCTCGATCCACTGAACATACGAATGGGGGGTCAGCAGAGTGTCAAGGGATCTACCACGCTTGCGTCACATTGGGCCACTCCCAACTCACGTACTCATCCGGGTCAAGGATGAAGGCAATGTGCTGCAGGAGGGAGAGTTTCCGTCAGCACTCTCTTGCTGTTCTCCTCCCCACCCTGCTGCATTAGCACCCACCCTCATCTTGCCATCCGACGGCTTCTTCTGGAACTTGACGCCGAGCCTCTCAAATCGCTCGCAAGCGACCTCAACATCGTCGACGCTGATGGCGATGTGGCCGAAGCCCTTTGGCTCCTTGTTGCCATTGTGGTAACCCTTGAAGCTGCCGTCATCCTCGGTGCCGTGGTTGTGCGTCAGCTCGAGGATGCCTTCACGAGCGAAGCGTGTCTTTGCCTTCTCCTCCTTGGACTGGAACTCGGATCTGAGGCGAGGCGGCACAGCTTCAGTGCGTATTCCATACAAGCAAACGTAACCCTAACTCACCCGGGCTGAGGGAATGCCAGGAAGTAGAGGGTGAAGTCCCCGCCCTTGTGCTGGTCAACAAGCTCCATGCCTGCGGACAATCCGCTTCAGCGCCAAGGCTACGCGCATCCGGGCATAGCTGTATCTCACGCGCACCGATAATGTCCTGGTAGAACTTGAGCGAGGCCTTGGGGTCCTTGATCCTCAGCCTGTTGCGAGCGGTGCGTGCGGAGCAGCATCAGCGATGCCACTATTCAGTCAGGCAGCAGCCCGAAGCGCACACCGCGGCCTCACATGGTGTGGTTGAACTGCAGACATGGCAGATCAGGACGTCAGCTCCTCGCACAGCCCATGGTATCCCCTCAAGCGGGGCCAGTGCGGATCGCCCTTACCTTGAAGCTCTCGGTTCCTGCAGGGCGGGACGACATGATTGCAGATGATGTGAAGGTCCTCGTGCTGTTCTGGGATGTGATTCTTGCAAAGTGTCGACTGAAGTGCGATAGACGGCTCTGCATGTACGGTACAGGGAGGAGGAAGGAGGGAGAGGAAGGTCCGAATGTGCCGGCGAGCTCGAGGTCGAGGTCGGGCGCCGGCAGAATCTCCGCAACTTGCCGCGGGCTGAATGGAAGCACGAGGCCCGCTTTTGCCGACGTCATCGCTTCGAGACGGACAATGTCACAGCGAAAGGTTGCACTACTCGTATGCTTGTACTGATTGTCTCGCAATGCTGTCTACAACAAGGAAGATCTCACACTGCTTGAGCGGGTGCTGCCAGCCGGCTCGCGGGCGGCTGCGCTTGAGTGGGCGGATGACTTCCGCCTTGACATCCTTTGACGGATCCAGATCTGGGCAGTGGCTATGCACCTCTCTGCACCTCTCAGCCTATTGAGCATCACTGCATCGTCTGCGAGGCGTCCGGGCGCGGGTCGCTTTCGCTCAGTCCACCGAGATCCCACATCTAACGAGAGACGTGTCCATCCCCGCTCATACCCCCAATGCAGGTCTGGCACCTTGCTCACTCCCGCCTGCGCTGGACGCTGGCCACCCTCCTTTTCATCCATGACCTCTTCCTGACAGCCGCTCGCGCTGCTCCGATAACCTCGATTCCCGGCTCGCTCTCACGGACAACCGACACGCATATAAAGCAGCGGCGGGGCAAGGCAGATGACCTGACCTCTTCAGCGCTGTCCGCGTACTCCTCTGCACTAGGTCTAACCGAAGATCCAGAAACGGCGCTCGAGAGCATCACCCCGACTGGCCGGACATCGACTACACCCACTTCCGTTAGCAAAGGCCTCACCGACAGCGCGTCGAGCATCTATTCCTCGGCTACAAAAGCCGTCAAGAGCCAGGTCACAAGTCTCACGGGCGCCGAAGAAGACGATGACGGCCCTGAAGACGACTCGCAGGGGCCTGAAGAAGTCCTCAGCACCTGGATGAACCTCCTGTACTTCTGCCTCCTGATGGCACTACTCACCTGTGTCCTCCTCATCGCCGTTCTGGGCCTCTGCCTGCGAAAGCGCTCGCGCGAATGCAGCGAGCTCAAGTCTGCTTTAGCTGCTCACGGTGATGGTTCAGACGGCTCAGAGAAGGCTGTGGCAGAAGAAGCGGGCCCACAAACCGAGCCATGGGTGGTTCCGGAAGTGACAGTCACGGAGCACTCGGACCCAGCTCCCGGTTCTTCGCAGGAGGAGTTTCCCTACCGCCCTTCTAGAGCCGGAACCCCTTCGCTGTACAGCCAAGGGTCTGTGGAAGCGCTGCAGAATGCCAAAGGAGCAGCGCCAGGTCAATCGTGGTCTTCAGAGCAGACAGAGACGCGCTCAGTGGCTGCACCTGGCGGGATCGGCAAGGCATAGTAGCGCGAAGTCACACTGTCCCAGGCACTAGGAGGCTTCGTCGCGTTTACGAATGTCTTTTCCAATACTGTGCTCAGGGCTACATTGTAACAGCCCACTTGAACAGACACTGTGACGATGCCCGCCCACTTTTCCCGACATGACTATCGTATCCAACGTTCTGCGCTAACGGCTTCGACTGATCTAGCCGAAGAGCTTCTGGACGATGCGCTTCCACATCGGCCAGTCCTTGGTGCGTGCCCTCCATGCGTTGAGCTCCTCGGCGGTCTCGAAGCACTTTCGGCCAGTGACGAGATCGATCTCGGACGCACGCTTGGGTCCCTGTCGCTTCCAGAGGAAACCGATGATGTAGAAGAAGATGAGGATGGGGAATGCCAGGTAGGCAAGGAAGAACGACTGGGCGGCGTCTCCAGGGCTGTCGGTGCCGCCAATGGGGAAGATGGCCTAGGAGGCAGGGGGGAATGACGCGTCAGCACAAGAATTGCGGCAGTAAAGGGTCCCAGCTGGTCGAGGCCCACAATGTAGAACTGAGCGATGAGCACGAGGATGAGGATACCGGCAGCGAAGGCGGATCCCCAAATGCCACCGAATGCGCGGAATGGCAGCTCGTCGACATGGTGGCCCTGTGCCTTCCAGGCCATGCGGAAGCGGATGTGCGCGACGTTGATGGAGAGCTGGTGGTTGTGAAGCGCAGCGTCAGTCTGTGACACACCTCTGCTGTGAGAAAGCTATGCCCAACGTACCCATGTGAAGATGGTAGACAGTCCAGAGAGAGCGAGGAGCCAGTCAAAGACCTGTCCTCCGATCTCAGGGTTGGTCTGCGAGTAGGCACTGCGGGATGGGAAGTGCGTCAGATGAGTTGACCCTCATTATCGGTCTTCGGCATGAACGCACATGGGGAAGAAGGCAAGGATGGCGCAAACTGCCCAGAGAGGTCGGCCAGCCTTGTCGACGTAGGTGAAGACTCGGGGTGCGTAGCCCTGCTCGGCGAGAGCCATGAGTGTACGCGAACCGGCGTAGACACATGAGAGACCGATGGAGAGGACGGAGACGGTGATGGTAGCGTTGACAATGTGGGGCAGGCCAGGGACGCCGGCATCGACGACTATTTGGATGAGCGCACCGTCAGTAGGCGAAGTTTGCGCCAAGACTCAGTATGGGTGCGAACTCACAGGCAATAACGAAAGGCGAGGCATTGGCGTCGTACGAAGAAGCACCGAGAAGTCGGGGGTTGTCGGATCGGACGAGGAGACCGACAAAAAGGAGCGAGAGGATGAAGATGAAAGTGATACGCCAGAAGGTCATCCTGCGAGGTTGAAAGCAGCTTCTTAGTCTAGAACCTCGGCGCAAGGCCGGTGTCAGCCGGAGGAACGTACTTGATAGCTGAGGGAAGGGCCTTGCGTGGGTTCGGGTGCTCGGTAGCGGCGAGACCAACGAGCTCGGTTCCGGCGAAAGAGAAAGCGGCGGTGACGAAAACTGCGCAGACTCCCTTGAAGCCGTTCGCGAACGCTCCGGGGTCGTAGTAGTTCCGAGCTCCCCAGTACTCGCTGTAAAGCCCGTCACTCGGACCTCCGCCAAGCACGAAGACAAAGCCGGACACAAGGAAGATGATGATGATTGTGAGCTTGAGGCACGACGACCAGAACTCCTCCTCCGCGAACCCGAGCGTGCCGAAGACGTTGATGAGGAGGATTAAGAGGAAGAAGATGCTGCGCAAGAGCGTACAGACAAGGGTAAGCGACTTTCAGGCAGATCCCAAACCGTTTTACCCCTACTCACGTAATGTAAACGGCGATGGGTACTGTCTGATCCCGATCCCAGAAGTTCATGGTGATGGCAGCAGCAACAAGTTCAAGCGGAAGGACGGTAGCCCACTGGAAAACGTAGTTCCATCTGAGATCACAGGGAGGGCTGGGTCAGCTGAATGTTTCGTATTCTGAGCTACCTGGAGCAGTTGAACTCACCCCATGGCAAATCCCCAGGATGGATCGATAAATCTTGAGACCAGGACGTAGAAACCTCCAGAAACCGGGTACATGATGGCCATCTCTCCCATAGCCTGGCAGGTGTTGAGCAACATGATACCTGCGAATCAGGTGGCGAGAACATCAGTCTCAGTGCAGTTGCGAGCGAGCTCATAATGGACGACCCACCCATAATTGTCCAGTCGATGACCAATGCAGCGGGTCCTCCTCGTCGTAGTGCTCCTCCCGATCCAATGAAGAGACCAGTACCGATGGAGCCACCGACGGCGATCATCTGCAAGAAGGAAGCGAGCTCAGCCAAAGAAGCGGATGGAGCCATGTCCAGGCGGAAGCTTACTTGAAGGTGGCGGTTCTTCATCTGCTGCTGCAACATGACGTCTGCAGGAAGTGCGCCTCAGCACAGGCCCGATGGGATCCCACTGCGCCTGGCGCTCAAGCGCAGAGACACTCACTGTCGCCAGCTCGCTCCATATCAGCGTGCTCCTTTCCATGGATCACATGCCCTCCAGTGCTGCCCGGTGCTCGCTTGAACGACTCGGCGTTGAGGCCCCATCGCGTCAACTTCTTCTCCTGCGATGGGTCGTAGAGGCCTTGTCGCTGGCGGACGGTCGAGATCTCGACGTCACTGCCGCTCGCCATGGGATCCTTCCCATACTTCTTGTCGTCGATGGGATCCATCTTGACGGTGTTCCTGTCTTTTCTTCTGGTGTATGCAGCCTCCCTGTATGTGCTTTGTCCGGGCTCGAGGGAGATTGGGAAGGGAAGAGGAAAGAGAACGAAGGTCACGGAGCAACGAACCAGAAGATGGAAAGAGGGGAGAAAGGTCTCGTGATGATAGGCTTTCCTTCCTCCTGGGCGCTTTCGGGAAATCCGGGGACTATCGTCGCCTGACCGTTTCCTTCCTGCGTCTCGTCTGTCATGCACGTCCTCGGCCCCCAGTTCCGCCCTCCAAAAGAGCCGATAACGCCTCCGCTTTTTCACATCATGGCCAGCAACCCCATGCGCTCTGGAACACGATCAAGCAATCAGGTCGCTTTTTCCGCGTGCTCTGCTTTGCTCTTCCCTGCAAGAGATGCGCTTGGTACGACTTGGCAAGTGTTCTTGGGAAGGACCCCGCGATCGGGATCCGGATGTGCTCCGAGGTGGGATGCGGCAACGCAGACTGCCGCTGTGTTTCTCCAATTCACCCACAACTCTCGCTTGAAGACCTTATCGCGCATATCATCCTCATCGACAACCAGACGTCAAGCCCTGGACACCAAAGGGGTCTGTTTGATATCATTCAGGGGGCATACGGTCGTTCGGGATGGCTCTGGCTCAGGCTGTGTTGTCGTCCTCTGGAGCGGCGTGGTCAGCTTGGCCAGCCAGGCTTCCAACAGGTCTCGAAAGTGCTTGCAACGGCATTAGCAGTACCGTAGTACGGAAGGACGCCTCTGCGATAGAGAGTCTGCGGCCCCTGTTCAGCCGCACCGTCTATACCGGTACCGGGCAGGGCCTGACGAGTCGTGTCTGAAGCTGCTGCCGAGGAGCGGCAATCGATGCAGCGTAACTTGAGCACAGCAGTGGTAGCCAGGATGTACCGGTGTAGCTGTCGCTTGTGTATAGTGTATAGAAGCTGCGCTATGCAAACCCGAGGCTGCTTGACCGGTACCCTGCTCCGGGGCTTGTGTGTCACCTCACGCGTCTTCCAGCACAGGCAGGCACGCTGCTCGGTCGCTCGCTCGTTCCTCGGTTGCCTCGCCTCCGAAGCCATCGTACACAGCAGTGACGAAGGAAAGAGCAGAAATGCATGCCATGGCCCAGCACTTGCAGTGCAGTGGGAATTCTACTGACAGACAGTCGCCCCTGGTCGCACTGATGCCAACTGACTGGACCTCCTTTGCGACCACACAAAAGCTCGCCAGCCAGGAGCAGGCCCGTCCTTTTCTCGCCTCCTCCGTTCCCCCTCCTGCTTGGCGTTTGCAACAGCACGACCTCCCTGGAGGAGGACAAAGAGCTGCACGAATCTGGTCTGCAACCCTCCGCAAGGGGTCTCTGGCAGCCCCTGCACCAACGACAATACACATTCGTTCACATATACACACCCACGAGGCATGAGGACGTCCGCTGCAGAGGGTGCTGTCCGGCCGCCCGCCACCTGGAAGATGCTCACAATCGCACTTCTCGGCCTGCTGGCGAGTTTGTCCATAGTCAGCGCTGCAGGAAGCGTCGAACAGAGTCTGCTTGCGGCATCATCGCATCAGAGGCAGGAACGCGGATCGCATCGTCTGGAGGCGCGCTTCAACAGACAGCGCAGAAGTCGCAGCGCCAGCACGATTGACAATAATCTGGGCAGGAGCAGGAAGAGCAGGAGCACCATTGTCGTTGACTCGGCCCTGTCCATCGTTGGCAAGCAGAATGACACAGTCACCGCATTCGCTCGCGAGGCCTTCAAGGTCAAGCCAGGCGTCAATGTGTCCGATGTCCTCGATGCCGACTTGATGGCAAAGGTCAAAGCCAATCTGGCCGACAATGCTCATCACTCATGGGTATCGGGTGCGTGCAAGGGCCAACAACGCGGCCTATGCGCCGTCTAGCCGTTTTCTGATGTCATAACAACGCTCACACAGGCACTCAAGCGCAAGCCATCCTCGAGCTGGACTACCCGAGACTCTCAGTGTTCTCGCCAAACTATTACGGGCGCATTTCAGAAGGTGCACACTCTCCAGAGGTCAACGACATTGCAAAGTACTGGCTGGACCAGCTACCGAGCGATGCCCAGCAATTCGTCATCGAAGGAGCCGCTGGAGATACGGCCTCCGTCGGAGTGGCTTTCGTCAATGCAGGTCTGAACCCAAACGGCACCGATGGCGCCGTCTTCGACACGTTCGCGGCGCGCGAGACGGACTGGCTGCTTACTGCCATCCCGCGCATGGAGAATGGCGCGATCAGCCATCGCCCGCCGCACGAGCCTCCGCAGGTGTGGGCCGACAACTTCTACATGAGCCCGCCCTACCTTGCCTACTACGGCATTGCGACAAAGAACATCAGCGTCGCCAAGGAGGCCTTCACGCAGATTGCTGCCATGCGCGACATCCTGCGCGACCCAGAGACCAACTTGCTCATGCACGTCATTGGAGGACACTGGGAGGACAGGAAGCTGTGGGGTACCGGCATTGCATGGGCTATCGCAGGTATCTCGAGAGTCTACGCTACGTACCTCTACTCGCCTTTCACCGGCACCTTCGACCGCGAGCGAAACCAGCTCGCCCAGTGGGCGAACGAGCTCGTCACAGCTGTGCTACCCTACATCGTGGGTCTGACCTTGACTTTTGCAACCTGATTGCCTCGGTGCTGACCTCCCTCTGTGGCGGTCATTCAGTCCGACCAGGGCCTACTTCCCAACACCTACGGCTGGGAGCGCGGCTTTGACGACTCTGCTAGCTCGGCGCTCATTGCAGCCTCCATCTACCGCATGGCCCAGCTCGGCTTCCTCAACAATGACGTCGAGACGTTGGCGCAGGCTGAGCGCATCCGCCAGGGCGTCTATGCCAAGATCGATCGCGAGCGAGGATGGTCAGTACAGTGGTCCGCGCTCGCTATTGCAGCAGAGTTAGAACGGAGACCTGACCATCACTTCTCATCACACAGGGTTGCATCTTGTGCGGACCCGCTCGAGTTCTACACCGTTAGCAACGAGAGCCCGGAATCGCTGGCGTTCCTCATGCTCCTCGACGCCTCCGTGAACAGCTACAAGGCCATCACCAGCCCAAACCAGAAGGGCTCGTCTCTGCTAGAGCTCAAGGCGAATCTGACCGTCGTGGCGGACCGGCCCGTCCAACAGGTGTGAGAGGCGTAGCGTCTTCCTTAGAAGTTCGCTCGACAGCTGCAAAGTCTGCACACCATTTCAACAAGCCTCAACAACATAGCCCGTCTCATCCGACCGAGCCGTCGGGCCACTCTGACCCAATCTTTTGGTATACCCTTTTTGTCCATGGCCTTTCGCCCACTTTCGTTGTAGATAGACAGACAGCAGCATTGCTCACCGCATCGATCCGCAATGCATGCTTGAGCAACCATCACTCATCACGCTGCTCCTCAGCGCAGACGGCCGGTAGGCAGTTCGGAGGGCACTCGGCCCCACTGGCAGAAGCCTCCGGCTGGAGGTCGCGCTGTCGCCAATTCGACCAGAGAAAGGGTCCACCGAAACACGATACGCGTGATGTGCCGTGACGGCGTCTGTCACGTAACACTCAGTGCATCCGGCGACGCGCCTGACCCGGACCCTGGCCTTGCTTGTCCAGCTCGGTCTTGCCCTTTCTCGCAATCTGCCGGACCGCAAGCGACGTCCCGCAACATCGGGCTGGCCAAATGTACTGACTGCCTGGAGAATCGCCAAGCACATGAGTCCCTGCAGCTACAAGAGCGTCGTCTCGGATAACTTGGAGCCTTTCCTTTGCTCTGAACAGACCTTCCCTGAGCACTTTCCGCCCCGTTCCTCCCTCATCTGCCATGACCCTCCTGCTGTCGTTCTGCGTACTCGCTCTACTCCCTGCTAGCCTCGCTCTGCCTCACGCTTCTTCTCACCCGCGCCACCATCAGCTTCGAAGAACTATGCTCGCTCGTTCCGCTCCAGCCGGCGTGTGCGCACCCGTTGCTCCACTTTTGCCCCAAGACCGGCTAGACAAGGTTATCCAGAATCTGGCCCTCAACAGCGAAGACAGCTGGGTTGCCGGTGAGCGATGCGTCCATTCTTTCTCGTACATGCTAGTCCTGCTAACTCCAAAGCAATGTCAGGCACGGCCACCCAAGCGCTCCTGGAGCTCCGGCATGCGAATATGACCGTCTTCTCGCCAACATGGTATCCGACCTCGCTTGCAGGTCTCATGACTGCCCCGGAGGTTGACTCCATCGCTAAAGGCTGGATGGACAAGCTGCCCGAGGAGGCGCAGTCCCTGGCAGTCGAGGGCGCTGCGGGCGATACGGCCAGCCTGGGCGTATCTTTCGTGAACGCCTACCTATCGCAAGTGACGGACCCTGCCACGAGGAACAGATTCGCCCGGTACGCGCAAAGGGAGATCGACTGGGTATTGGGGACGTTGCCCAGGCTCGAGAACGGGGCCATCTCGCACAGACCGGTCGATGAAGCGGCGTCTGCCTGGGACGACTTTGTTTACGTGAGCGGACCCAGGTCTGGGGTCCCGTCCGTGCGAGTGGGAGGCTGATGTTGAGAGCCCTTCTGCTCGCAGATGGTCCCGCCCTTTCTGGCGTACTGGGGCGTCATGAACCAGAATGAGGCCATCGTCCGCGAGTCATTCCAGCAGATCCGCCTGTACCGCGAATACCTTCAGGACCCTGCTACCCTGCTCTGGCACCACGTCAAGGGCGGCGATCCCCACGATGAGCACTGGTCGTACTTCTGGGGGACAGGCATGGCATGGGCTGCGGCGGGCATCACCCGCGTGCTGGCCACCCTTGAACATTCGACGTACTATGGCATGCTGGCACCCGAGATCGCCGAGCTCGCAGGCTGGGCCAACGACATTATTAGCGCGACCTTCGCAGAGCTCAGTCCAGAGACTGGCCTGCTGCCAAACACATACGATGAGGGCATAGAAACTTTCGACGATGCAGCGTCAAGCGCACTTCTCTCGGCCACCGCTTACAGGCTCGCCACGCTTGGGGTGCTTGAAAGCGAGAGCGAGCGGATTCAACAAGCGGAGAAGATCCATCAGGCCGTCTATGGCAAGCTTAGCGCTGAGACCTCGTGGTGAGCACCCAGAGCTTGCAGCACCGTGCTACAAGTCGTGGTCTGACGCGCCTTTACCCATCAGGCTCACTGGCGTAGCAGACCCTCTCAACTGGCAGCAGCAGACAGATCAGTCGCCAGAGAGCATGGCTTTTGTGATGCTGCTCGAAGCGGCTGTGCGGGACTATGAGAACCCCTGCAAAGCTAGTTGAGGGGGAATTGAGGAGGGCTCAAGCAGCAGGTCTGCTTCGAGTCTACACGGTATCGTCGTATCTTGAACAGACCTCGTTCAGTGTGTCAGTCTGCAAATCTATCAGTACCCAACGGTTGCGGCTCGCCGCAGATCAGCGCATGACGCGACCGAGCTGCTTTCCATACTTGGCTACATGGCTATCGCCCTCCCGCCGCACATGTTATCCGACAGACTGACAAGCTACAGTTTCGCCCCACCGCCGATCTTGGTGTGCATCCCCAGTCCGTCGTTTCCGCGGTCGATGGCGAGCTCGGCCACTGCCGTCTGGTACATGCCGGCCTTGATGAGTCCCCATGCCTGAGCTTTTGCCTTGACGGCATACGCCTCTCCGAGCTTGATGGACTTCTCGACGACTTCGGCTCCGGAGCCTGCGACATCGTCAACGAGGCCGAGCGCCAGAGCCTCCGGTGCAAGGATGCGCTGCCCTTCGAGCGCGACCTTGCGCAGGGTGGTAGGCGACGTGATCTTGGCTTTGAGGATGGTCATCATGCCTAAGGGGATCTGCGCGATGCGACAAAGCCACGCTCAGATTGGACAGGGCTCGTGCAGGAGTCGCTCAGGCGCATCAAGGCCTCACATTGGCCCCGAAATCGATCTCGTTGAGAGCAAACATGGCTCGACCCTTGCCCTCGGCGTGCTTCATGATCCGGAAGTCGTGTGCGAGTGCCAGTGTCGCTCCGCCCGCGAATGCATGCCCGTTGATCGCAGCGATTGTCGGGATTGGAAATGTCAAGAGCTTGGCAAAGACGGCGTTGAGCATGCGAGGGAAGAACATGGGCGTCTTCATTGCCAGAGGAAGGTCGAGACCTGTTGTTGGATTGGGTGGGACAAGGCAGTCGCATTGAGATGGTTCCGTAACGTGCAGGTGAGGAGAGCGGATCGCTGCTCACCGTTCGAGTAGAAGCGATGCGCATCCGCAGGACCGTGCGTGACGAGTGCGGCAGCTGTGAGCGTACGGCAGGGGGAGATCGCTGAGGTCAGTTCAGAAGCGTGTAGTTGTGAAACTGAGTGCCTGAAGGTCTAGTCGCGCACCTCCTCCTGCAGAATCAGAAAGAGAAGTCTACGTCAGCTTGAGGCCGCGAAGCCTTGCGCTTTCGATGCACCCACCGCCGTTCATGGCGTCAGCTCGCCAGTCGCGCTCAACATCGTCGAGAGCAGGTAGTATCTGTCGAGATCACAGAGGTGTCTCTTCCGGTCAGTCTTGGTCATGGGCGTGCGCGCGGATCGAGAGATGTCTCCGCAACTGACAGAGTCTGTGATGAAGTCCGGCAGGAGCCTGTTGTCGGGTCTGCGGATGGCCAGCGTGATGCCAGGTCAGCATCAGTGTGCACATCCCCAGAGGCCGAGTTGCGACCGCCTCTTCCAGATGGGACCGGACCTCGGGCAGGTGAGCTTCCGTACCGGTTGTGGAGCTCGAGCTGGTAGATTGTGACTGCTCCATCCTTTGGCGTCTCCTTGGTTGTCTTGAGCAGGGTAGCGTGCGGGTACTCTGTCTTCTGCTGCAGGGGGAAGGTCGTCATTGTGGGAATGGTACAGTATCGTTGCTTGCTTGCTGCGTAGGGATGAGCCTGAAAGGGGGGGAAGTCGCCTCCCTGCAGTGGCGGGACAGGCACAAGCTGCGAGGGGGAGGAACCTTGGACACATCTTCCTGCTCGCTCTCAGGATTGCAACCGTCCGATAGCAGCAGCAACATCTCAGCAGCTTCTCCATCACATCTCGAGCATGGCACCCATCACGCTCCTCACGGCACTGCCCACCTTCAGCACGGCAGAGCAGCACGCTGAATTTCAGAGCAGGACGCCAGCTTCGGGCGACTTTACGCATGACCCGGTGCTGCACCACCTCGAGAAGGGCGCGCGCATCACGCTCGAGCCGCCCGTAGATGGATTCGATGCTGTGACAATGTCCCAGCTGGATGTCTATGTCACTGAAGGGTAGGTCCAGCTTCAACAAATGCGTCAGGGACAAGGGGAAGCGTCTGCGAAGACCTCGTACTAAGGCGCAGGGAACGAGCTGAAGTCGTATCAACCCCCTGCTGCACATCGACAGAGCCGTGAGCTTCTTCGAGCCGTCCACCGCCCGCGGCTTCTCCGTGCCGTACCCGACAATCTCCCTGCACGCCATCCGGCAACCCATCCTCGCGGACCCGTCAGCATCTGCCGCACACCCCCAGGCCTCTCTTGGCAGCAGTAACGGTAACGGAGGTGCTGCTGCTACAACGACAGAGCGCCCGTGCGTCTACTGCCAGCTCGACGAGAACGAGGGCGCAGACTACGACAATCTGCCAGAAGACGAGCTGGCAGAGACGAGGGAGCTCTGCATATTCCCCACGGACTCAGCTGCAGGTGAGGGCCGTCATGCTGGTATGGACAGCATGCAAGAGTATGCTCTTGGCAGATCGCTGAGATGGTCCTCCTGTCCCTGCGCATTGGCAGTCAACACCATCTACGCGGCAATGTCGAAGTGCGCTAGCTTGCATCCTTCTAGCGATCCGTCATCAGGAGGGGCACTAGGCTTAGGCGAGAGCGAGAGCACTGAGCCAGACTGGGACGAGCTCATGCGGCAGGCGAACGCCAACAGCAGCGGGGCAGGCGGCGAAAACGACAATGCCACGGACGACGGCGAGGGAAATGACCTCACGGAAGCTGGAAGGGTACGCGTAGACTATGCTACACCTAGCGCGCGCTTCAACCCCTACTAGACAATGCGGGTGACGTGTGAGGTAGTTGAGACCGTGTTGACTCTGGATCCCCTCCGCCTGTCAAACCGGCCTTCCCTCTCGACCGCTTCTATAGACACAGCTCGAGCGCCTAGAAGGTCTGATTGACTGGTCAACGCTTGCCCCACAACGCACCTCGCCGTCTGCGAGGGGCCACGATACCGTAGAAGAAGCGGAGAGGACGGAGGATGCTCAAGAGTCAGGCGATGCAGCGTCACGGCGGTTGGAGGCTATCGGCGAGAAGCGCAAGCGGTGAGCGGTGAAGCTACTGTCTGTATAGCTACACGGCCATACCCAGCAAACATGCATCGTAAGCAGTCATGCCTGCTCTTCGTCCCAGCTGTGCTTCACAGCCTGGCTGCACTCGCAAAGAGCCGGCTGAGGTCGTTCGGTGCGCCTCCTTGATGTGGAGCCTGCGGGCCGTTCTGCCTGGTTGCCTGCTGCTGCTGATCCTGCGCGAGCAGTTCGGAGAATTCGCGCAAGCGGTCTCCATTCGCAAATTCGGGAGGAAATGTTGGCTGCTGCTGCTGCTGCTGGTGGTGGTGGTGGTGGTACTGGTAATGTGACTGGGTGTTGTACGGGGCAAGAGGCGGAGCGGAGTATTGTGTGGGCAGGTACGGCTGCGACTGAGGCGCTGGCGCATGCGCAGATCGGACGTCGTGGAGCGCGGGAGCGAGCTGGCTGTTTGTGGCGCCGGCATTGAAGAGCGAGAGCAGAGCGGACGCCTTCGGGTTGGCTTGCAGTTGCGATGCGCCAGGCTCACCGCTCGGCGGATAACCGTATTGGTAGGGAGCTGACCCTCCGTAATGCTGCTCGACGCGGGAGACATGCTGGGTCATGGGCGATCCGCCTTGCTCATAGCCATTCTGATTGTGGCCAGGATGCTGCGCAGGCTCGCCAATGCCCAATTCACCGCCATGCAGATGGAGACCGTTTCCTCCGCCTCCATTCAGGATCTGGAGGATATGCTGCGGAGACCGGTGCGCCTGCTGGGGATGTGCTTGCTGTGCGGGATGCATTGGCACCATCTGCGGATAGCGAGACTGCCCGCCCACCTGAGCATCGGCGTCCGCCTCCCGCAGTATCCTCTGCAGCCTCTGCTCCTCCAGCAACCGCTTCCGCGCCTGATCCTCCTCCCAGCGCTGCATTGCCGCATTCGTGAGCTTCATCTCCCCGATCTGGCGGCCATTGCCTTCCACCTGCATCTGCGACTGAAAGATGGCGAGCAGGTCCTGGGCGGGCGAAGCGCAGTCAAGCTCCTCATCGTCGTCGTCTTCGTTTTCCTGATCCTGACCGCTTTCCCGTCCGCCGTATTGCGCTGCCTGACCAGCAGGCCCCGCCGGAACGATAGCTTGCGGTGCGAACTCAGACCCAAGCTCCGCTGCCAGCTCTGCCAATAGGTCATTCCGTGCGTTCTGCCTCTCCAGCTCGGTCAAGGACGCAGCGGGCGCCTTGCGGACTACCATCGGGCTTGAGCTGCTCTGTGAAGCTGATCGGTCTGCCTTGTGCTGCTTCATGCCTGACCTGGCGTCAGATTGCGGCTGCGGGCGATGTTCGAGCGCAGGCGATGCAAAGCTAATGGCTCGCCCTGTCCTTGGAGCCCCGGCCGTCCCCGCTCTCGGTACAGCCGCAGGAGGTGCCGGAGCGGGCAGTGTACCGTTGTGTGCGGATTGCGGCTGCTGTTTGGACGTGCTGCTGGGAGGGGGAGGCGCTTGTTGTAGCAGGCGGAGGAGGTTGTCTGCCTTGCTATCTGTTTCATTGGCTGACGCAGCTGGCGGGACCACCGCTGAGAATGCGCTGATGTCCGAACCGACTTTGGGTGATTTGGCCGCGGGCTGGGCAATTGGCTCGTATCGAGCGACAGGCGGCGTGGCTGGGTTGGACGGCGCATCGGAACCGAAGAACAGCGCCTGCAGCTGGCGCGAGCGTTCTGCGAGATCTTCCTCGTCGGATCCGGCACCAGCAC
Organism: Symmetrospora coprosmae; assembly: GCA_008802785.1. Lineage (NCBI taxonomy): Eukaryota > Fungi > Basidiomycota > Cystobasidiomycetes > Symmetrosporaceae > Symmetrospora > Symmetrospora coprosmae. The sequence goes on along the minus strand of VUYT01000027.1, from coordinate 81,639 downwards.
TATGCTCTTGCCGTGGCGGTGACAATGCTCGGCCGCGATAGACTTCCTGCGGCACTGTCTGCTGCATTGGTTGCGACAGTAAGACTCTTCGAGCGACCCCACTCTTGAGCCGTTTCCTTTCCTCCGAGATCCAGTGCTTCAGGGGTCTGGGCGAGGCACGCGAGGCAAATCAGCCAGCGTGCAGGAGTAACGAGCGTCTGTACTCTGCCTCACCCGACGAAAGGTGTCACCATGTAGCACTTGATGTCCTTCTTGTTGGCCTTGTTCTTCTTTGACCAGGTTGGCAAGTCGCTCAAGTGCGCCCAAGCAATCTTCTGCATGCACCATGGTGCAGCGCTGCAAGTATCAGCACGCATCCGACAGCTCGTGTGCCGTGCCTGATGACATGAAGCCACTGACGCTAATCTCCTTTCGCGTCTTGGTCTCAAAGAGCGTGTTCTCCGACACCTGCGGAATGACGTAGAGCCGGATGCGCTGTTCCTTCATCATGACCTCGATGTAGTCGTCCTCGGTGTAGACGCCTTCCGGGAGTGGAGGTGGACATGTCGAAGAGTCGACATTGTGCGGTCGAACGTTCGGGTTAAAGTGCGGCGAGATGTCGTACCCAGTCTCCTCCCAGACCTGGTCGCGCATCTCAAAGCGTCAGTCGAGCATTCTCTCGCTCCATCCCCGCCGCAAGCGAGACAGAGCACTGGCATAGGCTCACTTCTCTCACGCAGCAGTCGCGCTCAAGCTCCCCCTGGTTAATCTTGCCGCGCGGAAAGCTCCAAGACGCGCCCGACTTCCAGCCGCGGACGAGGAGGCACTTGTCCCATGTGTCTGAAAGCAGTATGGCGCCGCACACGGGCACGCGCTCCTTGTAGCGGAGGAAGTCGTCGTACGCGCTGATGGCATTGTAATCGCTGTGCGCAACACCCGAGAGGGAGAGAGGAGACAGCGACGTCAGCGACGTCAGGGACGTTGTGCGTGCGTGCGGAGCTGCACGGGCATGCGCAGTGAGTACACGCACGCCAGCAATGGGTTGGTGCTGAAGACAATCTCGGAGAACTTGCGCAGCGAGAATGAAGGGAGATGGGATGCCTGCGGGCGGACGAAATCCTCGTAGTACCAGTGGGCCTGCTCAATCTGGAAACAGATGCGCTCGATGCTCTCGAGCTCTTCGGCCGGAAGGTTGACAATGAACCGGCTGGGTGGGGATGCAGACGCAAACCGGACAGTGATGCAGTCATGCTGTCAGGACATTACTCTCTATGTTCCTGGGCTCCTCGCAGCTCGGCGTGGGTCGAACACGGCCGTCGGCGTTGCCCCACCTCGACAAGTCCTCGAGGACCTGATCCAGCGGCAAGCTCGCAAAGGGCGACGCGGTCGACGTGCTGGCCATGCTTCGGTGTACGGCACTGGTATTACGAGACTGGATGACTGCGACTTGTTGCTAGAAGGTGCAATCCCCGCTCTTGGCCTCGTTGCCGTTATGCGTGTGTATGTGTGAGCTCATGCGAGGTGCAAGCTGAGGCGAGCACGAGACATGGCTAGCGGAAGCGAGGCAAGACGGCCAGGCACGCACACATATAGGAGACCGCAAAAGCTAACTAACTACCAAAGCTGGCAGAGGATTGCATCTTATCACGCTACACGATATAGAGACGAGTACTGCTGAACTTCTAATGCTACGAGGACGAAAGTCGGAATCTCGCTTTTGTGGGATTGAGAGAGTATGGACGATTGGCAGTGACCGACGACAACAACAGATTCACCGATAAGAGCACGCGCAAGCAAGATTCTGCGTGTCTAGTTCACGACAGAGCCTCCTTGACCTTTGCCTTGTCCTTAACGCGGTCCGGGAAGACGACCTCAATCCTGACGATGAGGTCTTTGCCGCGGAACCCTTCCTTGGGCAGAATAATCTCCTGGCCGGGCTTCAGTACGCCAGATGGCAATGGCACCCTGATTTGCCGTCCGTCGATGTGCTTGATGGTGGCCGTCTGCGAAGGCGGGCCCGTGAGTGCCTCGACGAGCGGGATCTTGTGCTTGCAGACGAGGTTGTCGCCCTCTCGCGTAAAGCGCTCGTGCGGCTTTTCCTCGACGACAAACACAATCGTCTGCGTGACAATGTGCCCGTCCTTGATCTCCTCGTTCCCGCTCTCGGCGAAGCGGACCTTGGTCCCTGCCTTCCAGCCTGCCTTGACGGGGATGGTGAGGATCTTCTCCTCCTGCCCGCCGCGCGCTAGCTTGCGCGTAAGCTTGAGCCGCTTCGTCGTGCCAGAGTACATCTCTTCCAGCGTGAGAGCGAGAGGCTTGACGAGCTCCGAAGCCGCTGGTGGGGCAGAGTGCGAGTGGCCGCCAGTGTCCATGTCGAACCCGCCGGGCATCCCTCCTGCGCCAAAGCCTCCTGGGAAACCGCCGCCGCCGCTGCTTCTGCTCGACTGCTGCATGTTGGGCATGCCACCCATTCCAAAGTTGAAAGTGGGGCCCGAGCCGCCGCCGCCGCCCATGCCAGGCATGCCTCCTCCGCCCCCTCCAAAGAACGTCTCGAAGATGCTCTGCGCGTCTGAAGCCTGGAAGCCGCCGCCGCCGCCGCCGAACGATGGACCTCCTGCTCCAGAGCTGAAGCCAGCGAATGGGTTTCCCCCCGGGCCCCCGGGTGATGGTCCTCCTCCACCGCCTCCTGCCTTCAGCCCTTCCTCGCCATACGTGTCGTAGATCTGGCGCTTGTTGTCATCTGATAGGACCTCGAACGCCTCGCCGACCTCCTGGAACTTCTTGCTTGCTGCCTCGCGATTGTCCTTGTTTCGGTCTGGGTGGTGCTGTTGAGGGGGGGGTGTCAAAGGGGGAAGAGCAAGCGGGGACAGTGGACGTCACCAAAGTCAGCTCGAGCCACTGAAGCTGGCAGCGTCACACCTAGCAATCAGCCGCACCTTGAGTGCGAGCTTTTTGTATGCCTTCTTCAGCTCATCGCTGCTGGCGCCTTTTGCAACCCCGAGGATCTTGCTGGCGGAGGCAGCAGGTCGAGCCGTCAGTCCGGGCATCTCGGCGGGAACTGCTGCGCAAGCACACTCACTAGTAGTCCTTTCCCATGCTGTATAGCTTGTATGTGCGTGTACGTGTGTGCGCGTCTGATCCGGAGCAGAGCGAGGCTAGATAAGGCAACTTGTCGAGAAAGAAGCCGGGGTGCTCACAGTGACGCCTCGAACCTTCTCGGACCTGGTCGAACAAGGCCGGAACAGACGCGAAAGCTCCGGAACACGCACGAGCACACAGACGAAGCAAGCAAGGCAGCGCTCATCAATCACTCTAGCAGCATCTCAATCTCCTACCTGTGCATTACTTTTGTAGGCAGGCAGCTAGTCTAAACCTCGCGACATCGTGCAGCGGGAGAGCACACATCTTACTCGGACGCGCACTGCCATGGCTGCCTTCACGAGTCTACAGCTCCTGCAGCTTAGGCCTTGACGAACTTCTTGAGACCCTCGAGCGACATCGACTTGGGTCGCTCAATGGGCAGACCTGTTGCGCACGATTGCAATCAGCGAACGGTCCATGCACTTGCGCGGAGATGCGGACCGAAGAAACTCACCATAAGCTCGGTCCCAGACGAGCTGAGCGGAAGCCATGGCGCGCGAGATACCGAAGATGACGGTGTAGTACTAACAGGAGATGACACCACAGCGTCAGCCAAGGCTAGATCAGGTCTTTGTCTGCAGTGAGACCCACCTCGAACTGGGTCAGGCCGTAGTGGTAGAGCAGCATGCCGGATGCGGCATCCACATTGGGGAAGGGGCTGGAGGATGGACAAGAAGGTCAGCTCGTGCTGGATATGCGGTAAGCAGGCCCGCAGAGCACGCACTTCTTGGTCTTGCCGTGCTCGGTGAGAACGCCGGGGGCGACCTCGTACATCTGTGTTGCCGGGAACAGGCCGTGTCAGCTCTTGCCTTTCCGCTCTCCGCCTCCGCGAGGACCAGGACGCACAGCGTTGACAAGCTTGAAAATGGGGCTCTGCGAGACCTCTGGGTCAGCGGCACCAAACTCCTGGAGCGCCATGAACCGGGGGTCGGGCTTCCTGAGGACGGCGTGGCCGTAGCCGGGAATGACTCGGCCGCTCTTGAGGACGCTCCAGATGTACTCCTTGACCTTCTCTGGGGTCGGGTTGTCGCCGACCTCCTTCTGCATGCCGAGGATGAAGCGGAGGACCTCCTGGTTGGCGAGACCGTGCAGCGGGCCGGCGAGACCAGCGAGACCGGCAGAGTACGACAGGAAGGGGTCCGACAGCGCCGAGCCGACGAGGTGCAGCGTGTGCGCAGACACGTTCCCTCCCTCGTGGTCCGTGTGGATGGCGTTGTACAGCCGGACGACCTCGATAAAGCCCTCGTTGCCGCCGAGCCCGATCTGGTTGGCGTAGTTCCACGACAGGTCCTTGGTCTTGTCGACCGCGGGCACGTCCTTGCTGCCGTTGCCGTACTTGTTGCGGAAGATGCGCGCGGCAATCGGCCAGACCTTGGCAGACAGGTCGAGCACGTCCTCGGCGGTCGTCTTCCAGTACTCGGACTTCTTCATGCCGGCGGCGTAGGCAGCTGCGAACTTGGAGTCTTTGCTGTGGACAGTCGACTAGGTGCATCAGCCAGTGATACATAGTAGTCGTCGCGTTGTAGCTCAGACACTCACTTCAGTGCGGCGACGGCCATGATGAACTGGGTCATCGGGTGCAGCTCCTTGGCTGTGAGCAGTGTGAGGGGTAAGTGACTGGTTGTATCGTGCAAAGAAACAACATGCCACCCACGGAACGCATCAATGAGCTTCTCCATGCTGGGCGAGATCTCGGACCGGTTGGCGAGGTCGAGGACAAGGTCGTCGGTCTGCTGTTGGCTGGGAACCTTGCCGGTCACTACGCGAAGGGGGGTATACGTTAGCACTATGGTGCGACATACTGCGCCGCTAAAGGAGCACTCACTCAGGAAGAAGAGCATGGACTCTGGCAGCATCTGCTTGCCGCCCTTTGCCTTTGGGAGCGCCTCCTGGCACTCTGGGATGGTCTTGCCCCAGAATCGGATCCCTTCCTCCGAGTCGAGGACCGAAGGCTCCCAGAGCATGACCTTGAGGCCTCGCATGCCTCCAAAGAGGTTGTCGACCTTGATGTCGCCGAGGCTCTTGTCGCCGTGCTCGGCGCGGAACTTCTTTACGGCCTCCTGCCTCTCCGGGATGACCTCTGCGAGCGTCTGGATGACACCCTGTGTGGTGCATGCCGTGGTGCGCGTGTGCACGTCGGTGAAGTTGGGGTGGATGCAAGGAAAAGAGTGTCACAGTGTCCAGTCGGGTCGGGTCGGGCCGGAGAATTGGGCGCGGGAGAGTCAGCAGAGGAGGGAGAGGCCAGCAACAGGCAGAGGGTGGAGCCGCGTTCAGCGAATAGCACAATGACGGGCATGCGGGTCATCTGCGCATTTGAGCCCACCTTGGAGGAGGCATAGCGGACGGCCTGGAAGGACCTGGCGGCACCGGCAGAGCGGGCCTATCGTCGAGATGCACGCCGCCAGCAGCAGCGGGTTGAGCGCGAGCCGGGCGGGGAAACGGGCAGGCACAGTCAGAGACGGGCCAGCAACGAGGGCTCAAGTGGTGTGCACACTCACAATGGAACGAGCAGTGAGGCCGAGCATCTTGTTTGATGTATTGTTGGGTGTGCGTGCGGGAGAAGGTGAGGGAGAGGCAGGCAGCCAGGCAGGCGAAAAGCAGGGGCGCACAGACGAGGACAGCGGCGGCGGCTCGGACCGGGCAAGCAAGGGGGCAGCGGGCAGGGAGGGACCAGGGGATGAGCGAGCAGGATAGCTCTCGTACGCACATGCTCAGAGTGTCAACGCCATCCAGTGCTACATCCGCGTTCGCATTCGTATCTGCTCTGCTCTTATCGCACCGCATCGCTGCCAGCTCTCGCATCAGGCTCTCATCTGGGCTGTCGGCTGCTGCTGCTGCTGTTGCTGCTGCTGCTGCCCCGCGTACTCTTCTCGGACGCGCTCAGACTCTGAAGAAGCAGCAGCAACAGGGAGGACACTCCGCCTTCTGCAACTACAACGACAGCAACAGCATCAGGAGCCACATCAGTAGCATGGCGTCCCTTTCCTCCGTCGAGCAGTCCGCATCCACCCGGGCTCCTCCAGCAGGATACAGCGTGCACCGGGAAGGGACCACCGAGATCCTGACGCACGACGGCAGCACCTCCTCAAACACAGCTCCAGACGCCGAGCTCACGTCCGCTGGCCAGAGGAAGAAGCAGGTCTTCATCAACCCGATCCAAGAGTTCAACAGGGACATCTCCATTGTCGCCCTCCGCGCATGGAGCGAGCTCGTCGCGGAGGAGAAGCGGGAAGCGCGTTCGAGGAAGCAGCGCAATAATGCAAAGCCAAAGGGCAAGGACAAGGACAAGCAGAAACGTCCGCAGGTAGACGAAGGAGAGCCAAGCAGCAGCAAGCGCAGAAAGGTCCAAGATGTAGAGGTGGGCGGCTCTCCCCACATGGGTGCTGGATGGTCCGCGGGTTCCAGGCGGGCTCATGCTTTCCGGCTGTCACCTCAGGGCGAGAATGGCGAGGCGCCTGTAGCTACGGACGCGACGGCAGCAACAGACGCATTGATCGCAGCAGGCACGCCCGAAGACCAGGCAAATGCGGAAGCAAGCACGAGTGCCAACGCGGCAAGTGCCGAGACGGAACCAGTCGCGCAAGTCGCCGAAAAGCCGCAGTATACCCACACCTTCACGCTCTTCGAAGGCTTGTCTGCGACAGGGCTCAGGTCGATCCGCTACGCAAAGGAGGTTCCCTCGCTGAGGTGGGTGTCCCCCTGGCAATGCACCTCTCGCAGCCAGCTAGCTGACATGCCCGGCGCGCGTTCTTCTGCAGATGGGTGCAGGCGAACGACCTGGAAGCCAAGGCAGCCGATAATATTCGGATGAATGTCGAGTGGAACGGGTTGGGAGAAGACGCTTCAGATCCGAACAGCAAGGGTAAGGGGAAAGTGCGAGTCAGCCAGGGCGATTGCTGGTGAGTGGTGCTGCCCGAATGCCGGGATGGCGAGGGGGGACCTGACCTTGAGGCCTGCAACTGGTCTGCCAGCTCCGTGCTTTACGCTCACCGTGGCCCAAGGGACCGCTTCGATGCCATCGATCTCGACCCATACGGCACGGCGGCGCCCTTCATCGACGGAGCCGTGCAGGCCGTCAGCGATGGCGGGCTGCTGTGCGTTACCTGCACCGATCTCGCCGTGCTCGCCGGGTCCAATTACCCTGAAAAATGCTTCTCGAACTACGGCGGGACGCCAATCAAGGCCGAGTACTGCCACGAGGGCGCGCTCCGCTTGCTGCTGCACACGCTAGCCCAGTCGGCAGCGCGGTACGGCCGGCACATCAAGCCTGTCCTCTCGCTCTCGATCGACTACTATGTGCGCGTGTTCGTGCGCGTCTACACGAGCCCGGCGCAGGTCAAGCGCCTGGCGATGCAGACGGCCCTCGTCTACGTGTGCCACCAGTGCCACGCCTTCTACCTCCAGCGGCTCGGCAAGTGCACAGAGAAAAAGGGCAACCTCAACTACGGCTACGCGGCGGGCCCGCCGGTCGGGCAGAAGTGCGAGCACTGCGAAGGGACGCTGCACCTCAGCGGTCCGATGTGGGCGGACGAGCTGCACGACCCGGCGTTCATCGACCGCATGCTCGCCGTCCAGGGGACGTTCGGGACCGCGACGCGCATCAAGGGCATGCTCACCGTGGCAAAGCACGAGCTGGCCGCCCCATTCTACTTCACACCCTCAAAGCTCGCGAGCCTCTTCCACGCGAGCTCGCCCGCGCTCGGCGTCGTCGCGTCTGCGCTCGTCAACGGCGGCTACAGCGTCTCGCGCTCGCACGCCTGCCCTGGCAGCATAAAGACGGACGCGCCGCGCACATTTCTCCTCGACATTATGCGCAAGTGGATCGAGATCAACCCTGTCAAACCGCAGAAGGAAGGGACACCTGCAAAAGCGTTCCTAGACAAGCCGGCAACGCACGAAGTCAGCTTGGAGCGCAACAGGGACGCAGAGGTCGCCATGCTCGGCGATGTCAAAGTCGTCAGGTACCAGACCAACCCGACGGAACATTGGGGCCCTCAGAAGAAGGCGGGGAACTGATGTATCGTAGCTATCTGCCGGCTTCACGTCTGCGTTGCTGCAGATAACCAGGCGGGCAGACTCGTTTCCACGGTGATCAGCTAATCTGTGCGCATCGTCTTAAGTGTCAGCTGACTTGGGTCTGTCGAGCTCTACTTGACAGCTGATTCGTGCAGTCTGTCTATGGCTGTGCTTGGGAATAGCATTCGTTACCGGCCAGGTTGCTGGAGATCAAAGGGCGGCAAAGCGTCGCATGGCTCAATTCCCCCCTGAAGCCACTCCCTGAATCCCTACCCACAGTTCGACGCTACAATCGCCCTGCTACATCAGAGATCCGGAGTCTATCCACTACACCGCAGGCATCGTCATGGTCGAGTCCCGCAGTCCCACTCCACAACAGGGTATCATATCTCGTGCAGCGATAGTAGCGCTTGCCGAGGCACTGCCGAGCTCCTGCCACTCTAGCATACCAGTACTCGATCAGCTCAGCTCAGATGAGCGTCGAAGCAGACTTGTGCAGGAGATGGAGCGCCTGTAACATCTACTCGATCTTAACCAGCGCTATCTGTGGCGCATGAAGACCGCTATCTCGGAGACTCGGGCATGGACAGAGCTGAAACGCGAAGAACTGGCTACGAGTAATCGTTCAATGTCGACAAGCGCAGCGTCCGGCAGAGACGCTGACGCCTCGCACCGCCGCAATCTAGCTGCAAACCAGGATGCCATTTGGAAGCTTGTCGGTCGCGCACGCATCGCAAGCGCGAACCTGATCCAGCTGAAGAAAGACTACCAGAGGCTCAGCATCCAGCATTGGAGAATTTGCGTCACTGCACGCACCTCTCCAGGCTCAGTCCAGTATCTCCACCGGCCGGCCGACAGCTGCCTCGCCCGCCCGTCGCCCACCCGGCGGTCGCTGCCCAGTTGCGCTCTTGGTTAAACTTGAGTCTTAAACAGCTCATCGGCAAGCTCTACCTCACCTATGCTGGCAGGCTCCAAATCGATGCTCTGGTCGTCGAAGGCGTGCGCGTCCGGGTTCTCCCAGGCACCTCTGCATTCAAGGATACCCCAAGATACAAAGAACTGCTTGCCATGGTAGAAGAGTACGAGACCCTCAAGTCACGTCCTAGCTCCGCTCAACAGGCCAGTCGGCAGCAGCAGGACATCCTAAACTTGTTGCTCACCGTGAGATCGTTCCTGCTTGCTATGTGCGTCTGCGAACATCCAGCTCATTGATGCGAGGCATGCCCCACATCAGACTTTCGTGCCTGGCAGGCAACAGCTGAGGTCAAATCCTGGACAGGCTGTCGAGCCCACTTACGCAGCTATCTCGGCGTTTCTTGTGGGATTGAGGACGGCAAGTCGATTAGCTTAGGCCGGATAGAGCGTGGCTGTGTGAAATGCAAGATGCAACATCTTGGGCTTCTCCGCTTTCTCTGAGCACGATGGCTGAGGATGAGCGTTCTGGTCTCGGTCTCGGTCCATACCCCGATCAAAGGGGGCCATGCAGGCCCTTGCCTTTCACCAGTCTGACCGGGCAGCATCTGCTCCCTACTTCACTGTCCAAGGCCCACCTTTACGCCAGACCAGAGCGCGCGTTGAGTAGGTGTCGGAGCGGTCCGAGTTCATCGAAGCTCTCCTCCCAATCCACCTCCTCCCTCACAATGCCTACCCTCAGAATCACCCTGATCGCCTGCATCCCTCTCGTATTCACACTCCTTTCTCCTGCAGCATGTCAAGCCGCTCCGCTCCTGCCTCGCGGCAGTGTCAGCATGAGCGTCGGAGGTTATCATCAAGCCGCCAGCGGGACAGCCACCTGCCCGTCTCAGAGTGCCGTCACGAGTACAATGACTTTGACGGTGACCAGCACGGCCTACGTAACGGCCACAGCGTCCGGCGACACTGATGGGCCAGCTGCTTCGGGATCGCCGCCTGCCTCTGCTTCTACCGGCACGGTGCCGCTGCCCGGCGGGATGGCTGCCCCTTCAAACACTGGAGCTGCTGGCGCCCCAGGCGCTTCCACAAGCATTATGGTCCCTGCAGCACCAGTGCCCGTGTCTCCCCCGAGCACTGGCTACTCGGCACCTGGCTCGGTCGTCGAGTCGAGCAAGTCGCCCTCAATCGGCGGATCGGCCTCGCCCAGTGATGGCACCGGCGCGGCAACAAGTTCAAGCGAGAGCACATCGCCTGGAATTATTACCGGAGAAAGTCAAGGTCAGAACGGTCCTGGCAGTCAGCCAACGCCGACGGGGCCTGGTACAGTCGATACAGGCACGGAGACTGGGACAGGGGGTAGTACAGGACCTGGCGCGACGACCGGCGCAGGTACGACGACGGGAACTGGTGCAACAGCCGGACCCAGTGGGACGTCTAGCGAAGGAGCTACGAACGCCACAGTCACAAATCCGAGCGGGAGCGCGACACCGCCGCCTTCGTCATCAGGAGGCTCAGCTGCTGGCAAGAAAGGCATCAACTTCAACGATGCGGCGCTGCTCGGCTCATTCGCTGGAAAAGCAAGCTGGGCGGCCAACTGGGAACAGAATCTGCCCGCGTCCTTGCCGCAGGGCATGGCCTACTACCCGATGCTGTGAGCTGCTGGCCTTCGCCAACAATCCCCTGAAGTGTGCTGATTGTGCGCCGTCGGCGGTCTTCAGATGGAATGACGCACCGGACCGCATCTCGCGATGGGATGCAACTGCTCAAGCTGCCATTGATCGCGGAGACAAGGTCCTCTTCTCGTTCAACGAACCTATTGACAGCTTCTGCCCTGGGAATCCCACTGGCCACCAGGAGCAGGCCTGCATGAAGCCTGAGTGAATGCTCTTCTAGTGGAGGCCAGGTTTGGACGTCAAGCTGACTCGTACGCCACAGGACAGCCGCAGAAGTTTGGAAGACGCACATGTTGCCGTGGGCAGCCAAGGGCGCCAATTTGATCGCGCCCAGCTTTCCTCAGGGCGAGGAAGGCGAAGCGTGGATCAATAGCTTCATTGCAAGCTGCCCGAAGGAGACTTGCCAGTGGTCTGCCCTGTCACTGCACTGTGAGCAGGAAGGAGTGCCTGCGGTACGCAATCTCATCAAATGCTGATGCAAGCGCTTAAACCTGTAGGGTACGAAGGAGCTCATCAAATCTCCTACTTCAAGGAGTACATCAACGGCTGGCACGACAAGCACGGTGACATCTGGTTGACGGAGTTCAAGCCGACCGCTGGGACCGAAGCGGAGAAGGCGGCCTTCTATGCTGAAGCGGTCGAGTGGATGGATGGCCAGAGCTGGATCAAGGGCTATGCAGCCTTCATGGCCGAGGAATTGGCCCCGGGAGGGACGCTAAATGCCGACGGAGGTGCTTATGCAGCTGCTTGAGGCTGCGCGAGCTGGCTCTTGCGATCTTCATAGTGCACACCATTCGCCGGTCTGCAATAGTACGTTATTATACCTGTCTTTTGGCGAAGTACTGCAAGCTCCTGTATAGTGGCGGGGTGTTTGCTCTTGCCCTGTGCATGACGAGATGGCGAAGCTGCTCCGCTACGCTTGTAGCCATTATACATCTGCAGGGTCAGTCTCGCAGTGGGCCGTCAGGAAGGACCCCTGGTGGGTATGTCGAAAGGGTCTGATTGAGGTGTGCAAGGCGCTGGCTTCTAGAAAGCCATGCTTCGATGTGACGTGCCCACCGGCTACATCTCCATTCCGGTACAGTTCAGACTTCTAGTGCTGCCGAAGTGCAATCGCGTGCCGGGTCCCTCCCCTTGATGTCCCTGCTTCCCGCGGCCTCATGGCGAAACGCCGCCTCTCAACGCGAGCACGAGGTGCAACACGCTTCCCGATTCAATCTTGTACTCTGTCGCCGTCTTCCCATCGACCCTGTTTGGATGAGTGTCGGACCGCCGCTCCGCAATCAGCCTTCCATGCTCCCCGCTTCGCCGAGCGCCGAACAGGCCCAGGACAGGTCTCGCGCTCACATCTGCTTTCCGCCCCAGATAAGACGTTGTTGCGCTGGCGGGATGCCCTCCTTCTCCTCGACGCGCTCCTTGATTCGCTCGGTCTGAATAACAGCGCGAGCAGCGTTGCTCGTCAGCTCCCGGGCCGATGCCAGACGTCCGTCAGTCGGTCAGCGCGTCACGCACCGTGTAGTCTGGCTCGATGTCGAGCTCGATCTGCATGCCGAGCAGCAGGAACAGTAGACATCACAATCAGCAATCACAGATGAGGCAGTCCTCGCCTGCGTCGGCGCCCTGCTCGCACCTCCTTGCCAGTGAGCGTCTGCGTGCAGGACAGGTTCGACCTCAAGGTCAGCTCGAGAGCACACGGCCGGTACAGCAGGAATAGCAGAAGGGGTAGGTGCGCACCTTGACTTTGATGAGCATCTTGAACGACTGGGAGCGCGATGTCCTGTTTCCGTTGCAGTGATGGGCAGGAGAGCCACAGGCGGTGTGCCTGACGCGCATAGGCCGTAGCCACAGGGCGTCACTCGGTGGCAAATTGCTACGCAGCATAGACAGGCGGACGGACGCACGCACGCACGCACAGGATGCAGGCTGACTGACGTGCAGGAGTCAAAGTCGACTTCGACCTGACAGGAGTAGGATCAGTTGCTGAGGCGTTAACGCGTGAACGCCCGGCGGGGCACATTGTACAACAACAAGAGCCAAATGCTCATAAAGACGGAGTCGCGGCACTATGATAGAATAGACAGTCATATGCATCACCGCCGCCCTCCTTTCTTCTTGCCGCCCTTGGCCTTCCGCTCCGCGAGGTCGCTCTCGTCGACCGCTACAGCAGCGGCATGCCCTGTATCGTTGATATGCGAGAAGAGCTTCGTCCGCGAGGTGAAGTGCATCTGGCACACATTACAGACCTCGCCAGGCGTACTCGTGCCCGATGCGTTCTTCTTGGCTGCTTCCCGCGCTCTCCGCTTGTCCTTTTTGCTTATTTGCGGCGCCGCTGGCTCCTCTTCGGCTTTGACATCAGACGAAGGGGTGTCTTCTGCTGACGCTGGCGCATGCGGATCTGGCTCTGGCTCCGACAGACCTTGAGACTGCTCTTTCCCTGGTCTCTCCCTTTCTTCTAGATGCTCCGGCTCTTCCGCTATCAACTCCGAGGATGGCGGTTGCCCGAAGTTCTCGGCAAGCTGCTGCATACGCTTCTTCTCTTTCTTGGTCAGTTTCCGCTTCCCTTGCGGCCCAGCCTCTGTATCTGCTGCATCACTCGGTAGTGTTGCGTCATCGTCCACCACGGACAGCTTCTCCTCCGCCTCGTTGGACAAGCCGAACTCGTCCTCCTCATCCTGCATGCGCTTCTTGAGCTTCTCCAGATTCTTGAGGTGCTTCTTGGACCGCTCGTGATTGTCCCAAGCCCCTTGCGAGTTGAAGTCCTTCTCGCATGCCGGACAGAACCAGTCTTCTGCTGGCTCCTCGTCCTCTTGTTCTTCCTCCTCTTCCGAGGCGATGTCGCCATCGGCAGCACCCTCCGCGCTCCCGGCATCTTCTAGGTCAGACCCATCCTCATCCTCGTACTCGTCATCCTCCTCGCTGCTCTCTTCAAGGCGCACTCGCTGCCATTCCTGTTCCTGGTATGCCTTGGCATTCTCCTGTCTCTTCTTTGCAGCCTGCACGGCCGCATCGCGCAATTGGCTCTGCTGACGCTGCTTCTCCAGTGCCTTCGCACGCAAAGGATCGTTACTATCGCTGCGGAGGAAGCGCGGGTCTCGCCGCTTGAGAAATGCCGCCAAGCTCCGGACTGCTTCGTTGTACTCCCGTCGAGCATCGTCCCTGGCTCGCTTGTTCTCCTTCTCCATGAGGCGCTTGACCCGTCGGTCTGGTGCGTCTTGCAGCCTGTACTTGTCGACCTCGTTGAACGGACGCCGGCTGGCAAAATTGAGGTAGGCGGCGTAAAACTTCTTGGCCGTGCTCTCAACCACGTCGTACTTGACGCGCGAGTCTCCGAAGGACGGGTACCAGACGGGCGGACTCGACAGCGCAGGCTCGCCTCCAGGCGCTGTGGCGTAGTACTCGGACTGCGAGATGGTGTCAAACAGCGTACGGTAGATCGAAAAGAAACTGTCTGAGCTGTCGGAGAAGTCGCCGCCCCACAGATTCGGATCGAAGAAGCGCGTGAGCTGCTTTGAGCTGATTCGGATGGATTGCTTGGTAGCGGAGGCCCGAGCAGCCTTCGCACGGAGGTCAGAGTCGCTCTCAAGATCGTCTAATAGGCATGCAGGGGGCTTAGTCGAAGTTTGTAGGCACATACACGGCGTTGCGAAGCTCTCACCGTCGCCCAAATCGCCGCGGTGGGCATCATAGTACGCTCGCTCCTGGTCATCTGACAGCCTGACGCGAGGCGAACTGTCAGCTGACGACCTGCGGGGTCAAGTAACGAGACACTCACACATCGTACGCCGACTGGATCTGGACAAATCTGCGGGACGCCTCCTCGGATCCTGCGTTCTTGTCGGGGTGCCATTTCAGCGCCTCGCGCCGGAAGCTGGCGAGTTGGAAGGAAGAAGCGATAGCAGATGAGCATCCCAGGCTTGGTTTCGCCTGTGCAGAGGGTTTACCAGGTCTTGGGGAGTGACGCACGCTTTTCGGATTTCTTCCGGAGTTGCGTGAGGCTCGACGTTCAGGACTGTGCAGGGCCTAGAAGCGTCAATGTAGGCCTCCTGAGCGTCGCACACCCTCATATGTAAGGCCTACGCACGCTCGTACAGATCTTCGGGGATCGCCTTGCCTCCGCGCGCCGAACCATTCTGGCCGCCGCTACCATGCGCCGAACCGTCTTTGGGCGTACTGCCGTTCGCGCCCATAACTAGAAAGCGATCACGGCAGCTCGCCGGTTACGCTTTCTGCTGGAGCACGCAGCCGGTCAAACTGAATGCCGCCCGTATTTCGAGATGGACAGATAGAGAGAGGGAGCAGGCACCGGTGGCGTCACGACTTTCCGATTCCGAGACGCTCGAAACCACAAGGCCCTTGCTTTAGACGCACTCACTGCAACCCCTTCACCCAGTTTCCCGAAAGCGAACTCGCATCGCACGTACGCAGCACTCGCACCAACATTATGCGCGCCTCCTTCGCGCGCCTCGCTTCGTCCGTTAGCACCAGCCCCATCAGTGCCCGAGCCGTGAACAAGTCGCTTCTTCCCCCACTCGTCCTGTACCGCAAGCTGCTCCGAGCGCACCGCAAGCACCTTCCGATAGAGATGCGCGTTCTCGGTGAGTGCAAAGCTGTCTGGCGAGCTCCCATGCTCCCGTGGCGCTCATCACCTGTTCCGATCCGTGCGCTTCCGAACTTACAGGCGACGACTACGTCAAGGCCGAGTTCCGCCGGACGAGGAAGACAGACAACCCAGTGCACATCATCGGATTCTTGGGAGAGTGAGTGCATGCCGTTGCGTGGTGCCTAGCGCGCTGTAGCCCGCCCAGCCTGTTGGCTGACATCGCTGTGTCATTTCCGCCACCACTGACTTGTCGGATCTGGACAGATGGAAGACATACCTTGACGAGGTGGAAGGGGGAGGAGTAGCGAAAGACGAGCAGAGGGGCAAGCAGCTCGATAGGGAGCTGCTCGAGAAGGTGGGTCAGCGATGCTACCGCTCTGTACAGACCGCTCGAAGCCAACCTCTGCGATCCGCTCGTCGCCCCGCACTCCTCAGATGTCACCGGAACAGATAGGACAGCTATACGAGCTCATGATGGCGGCACGAGGGGGTGTGCCTATGAGCGAGCAGGAGCGGGAGAAGCAGATCGAGGATACGCTCACCGACATGGGCATCTCGACGACCGAGAACCAAAAGTAGGCTCGGTACCGCCTTGGGCGTGCCAGGACCGCCCCATCAGACACGGGGATCTCGATATCATACTGTAGCCAATACTTTGCTAGACGTCAGGCAAGCCAATACTGCGCCCATGCTCTGTAGTATCTGCCCGTCTCGTCCTATACCCCGAGTCTCGTCACCTCCGAGCTGCACCCTGCACGTGCATTATTCTGCCTCCTTCGCGAGCTGCTCTCCTGTTGTTCCTTGCCTTCGCACGCATAAACAACGGAGATCAACATACACAGGTGTCAGGACTACCCTTGCGCTCGGGGTCGTACGCCATGTCTTCCTCCTACCGCGATGGCCGAGGCTCATCTCGACGAGACGAGCGGGACAGCAGGGATAGATTCGACGACACCCGAGGCGGGAGGGCTGGAAGCAGCAGCAGAGGATATGACAGCGACGACAGGCGGAGGAGGGACGATAGGGAGCGCGACAGCAGAGGAGAAGGGAGTCGTCATGGCGGCGGTTGGGCTCGTGAAGGCTCGGACCGGGAGAGCACACGGCGGAGGCGGCGAAGCTACTCCCGCTCGAGGTCGAGGTCGAGGTCGAGGTCGAGATCACCACCGCGCCGGCAACGCGACAGGGACGACAATGATGTCGGTCGTAGGAGGAACAGCGACGACCGCAGAGAGCGCTCGCGAGAGATCGCGTCGCCCGCTGCAGTTTCGGACCGCAACGCCAATGCCGGGCGCTCAAAGGCTCCTTTGCCATCCCAGAACGCCGCTCTTGCGGATGCAGGCGTTCCAGCATCTTCGGCAGCTCGATACGGCAAGAAAGGTGACAGCGGGAAAGACGGTCGAGGAGGCTCGCCGTCTGCAGAGGCGATAGCGGCGTCAAAGCCAAATTTCGGGAACTCAGGGCTACTGGCAGCGGAAACCAATACAACTCTGCAAGGCGTCGTGCTCAAGTACAATGAGCCGCCAGAAGCCCGCAAGCCGAACAAGGGGTGGAGGCTGTATGTGTTCAAGGGGAAGGAGCAGGTCGACATGGTCCAGGTCAACCGGCAAAGCGCCTACCTTTTCGGGCGCGACAGAGTTGTAAGCCCACATCAAAGGATGCTGCCGCACGAGGCACCGGCCATCATCATGCAGGCTGACGCGCTCTATTTGACGCCTGCAGGTAGCAGACATCCCGTTGGATCACCCTTCGGCATCGAAGCAGCATGCAGTGCTCCAGTTCAGACAGGCTCAGGAGAGGAGCGAATTCGGCGAGACCAAGACGTTGACAAAGTGAGCGGGACTGCTTACGAGCGTGGGATGGAGCTCGTTGCTTACGCGGCTACTACGGTCAGACCGTATATCATCGATCTGGATTCAGCGAACGGCACTTCCGTGAATGACGAGAAGATCCCGGCGTCCCGCTATTACGAGCTGAAGCCGAGCGATGTCCTGAAATTTGCCTTCTCGACAAGAGAGTGTGAGTTACACCTGCCTGACTGCACGGGAATCCATCTGACCCAGGTCCATACCGCCCGGCAGATGTTGTGATAGTAGACTGATCGAAGAGAAACAACGAAGAGATGCCCGAGCTACATCATAACGATTACCGCTCTTTAAAGATGACAGGAAGAGGCTTTGGCGTCAAAGTAATGACGGTTTTACATCGATTCAGCAGCCTCGCTTGCGCCGCCTCCTTGCTCTCGCCTGGCCGCAGCACGCTAGGGTCGATGGTGACCTCAAAGCGCCGCACTATCTCGGCAATGATGGTCGTGGCCTCCACCTGGGCGAACTTCTGGCCCAAGCAAGCTCTTGCGCCCTGAGAGAAGCCCATGAAGGCCTCCCGCGGCCAGCGGTATCCCGTCTTCTCGTCATCGATGAATCTAGCTGGCCGGAATGTGCTGGCATCGTCTCCCCAATATTTTGGGTTATAGTGCAGAGCAGGGACGTCGATGAGCACCTCGGCGTACTTGGGCAGCATGACCTGCTTGCGCCCTTCTGCCTCGCTCTTTCCGCCGTCGGTCGAGAAGGTCGTGACGGGAACCAGGGTGTTGTCCATCGAGTATTTCGGGACCACGACCACTGACGGATAAATCCGCAGCGTCTCCATGAAGACCGCAAGGCAGTACTCGAGCGATGCCACGCTCTCGTACGTGAGCTCGTCGCGCTCATTCGGCAAGACTTCCATAATGGACTGGTACAGCTCGTCCTGTACCTCCGGATAGAGCGCCAGCAGACCGAAGGTAAAGGCGAGCGTATGCGCAGTCGTGTCGTGCCCCGCCAAGAGGAAGACGTAGAGGTTGCCGGCAACTTCACGGTCCGTCAACTTGGCGAAGCCGCCGGATGTGCCGTCCTTCGCGGTCGCTGACTGCTTATCCTCGGCGTCTGCGTCCTCGCTCGCCTGGATCAAGGCTCCAAGGACGTCCGTCTTCTTCCGTGACTTTTCAACCACTCCCTGCTCCCGTCGCTCCCGGATCATCTCGTCGAGATACTGCCCAAACTCGTCGAAGGACGTCTCGACATGACGGAAGAAGCTGCAGAAGGGTAGCCTGTAGGCGAACTGTCGAGCGGCGCAGATCACCTCTCAGCCGCGTGGTCACGCCGCGGGCAGGTCCGCACATAGAGGAGGCATTCTCACCTTCGGCAGAGCAATCTTGTACCACACGTTCTCGAGGACGCCGTGCAGAGCGTGGCGGAAAGACAGGCTATGTCCCGCAGGAAGCGCGTCTGTAGCGTCATCGTTCCAGGCGGGTAGCGAGGAGAATGCCGCGCCAAGAATAACGAAAAGCGCCAGCTGCAGAGCATGGGAACGCGATCATCAGCTTATGCGCGTTGACCCCGGCGCAAGGCTAGTGCGCACCTTCAGGGTAAGTTGTACGACCTTGTCAGCCCGAATCTCCCGCTTGCCCGACGCCTTCATCTCTTCTTCCCAGCTCTCGAAGCACAGGTCTAACGTCTTCATCGTGTTCTCCCATGCTAGGTGATTCATGTTCTGCGAGGCGGGTTGTTACGTTCGTCAGTTCACCCGTCCCGCTTGGCCTCAATCACCGAAGTCAGGTAGTCACCTCCAGCAGATTCGAGCTGGCGACAATGCGCTTGTGCCTGATCCACTCGCTGCCCTCGCTGACGCCGACATTCTGTCCGTACATGGCCAGAGGCGCGTACATTGCGAGCGGCTTGATGAACTTTTTCCGCTCGGCAACGAGAAACCTGATGGCTTCTGGGTCGCATGTGATGATGGTGCGCGTGTGCGGGATGTATGAGACGACCGAGATCAAGTCCGAGTTGTACTTCTTGAACAGAGCGTGCTTGTGCCGCCACGAGTACTGCTCGCCCAGGTTCACGAGCGGGCCAAAGCGGGGCAGGAGGGCTGCAAGGATGACGTGCGGGTGGACGAGCATGCGATAGCCTGGGATGTGACTGCGGGCGCCATCAGAAGCTCAGCTCGGAGCTGCTCTCGTGCGCACAAGGACGTGCAGGCCGAGCACTCACCTGACAGCTGCGGCATTGTGCCTGAACTGTCGGATGCCTGCGCTCAGGCTCCTCAGGATCAGCAGCACCAGCCCAGCCAGGCCAACGAGGAATAGAAGTGCCATTGGAAGGACGTGTCAGTCGTAGGCTAACGCAGAGTATACAGTACTGCTGCGGGCGTTGCATCGTGTTGCTCTTCTATGGATTGCCCCTTTTCAGCCAGAAGGACCTCTTTTCACGTGCGAGCCGTCCAACAAAAGCGGCATGGCGAGGAAGTCGACTGGACAGCTTGCTGTCGAGCTTCCTTGGTCGCACTCTTGCGCAGCATGCTGAACGGATGTGCTCCGTCTCAGAGCTGCGGCCATAGCTGTTGACACGGACGAGGTCGTTTCGAGCGCAAAGCCCCCAAAGCGGGATCAGCATTCACGTCTAGGCGATGCCAATCAACAATACTGGTCGTTCGAGTGGCAGAGATACGAAGTAGATTACTGACTCGCATACTAAGAGCAGACAGGGGTATAATGAGCAGAGACGGAGCCAGTCTATAATCTGGGCGACCGGGGCGGAACTGCTAGACTCGGAGTGCTAAAGCCTGTGAGGGTGAAGGATTTCACGTCGAGAACTCGACAACGTTCCTGGTAGTCGCAGGAGCCGAAGAAGTGGCCGGGGAAGTTGTGTTGCGGGCCTGGCTGCTGCTCGACGAGGAAGGAGCAGGCGACCAGGCAGGCGAGGACGGGGTCTCCTTGGTCTTACTCGCGGACGAGGAGGACGAAGACGACGAAGGCGTGTAGACGGAAGAGGTCTCCTTCTCCTTCTTGTCCTCCTTCTCAGCCTCTACCGGCTTGGAGGCCGATGGGACAGTCTTGCTCGAGCTGGAACTGAAGCTGGAGCTGGAGCTGGCGACCCAGCTCGAGCTGGAAGACCAGATCTTGCTCGATGTGGGCGAAGCCGAGGAGGAGGCCTCCTTGGTTGACGAGGAAGACGAGCTGCTGCTGCTCGAGCTGGAGCTGGCGCTACCGCTGCTTGAGCTAGCCTTCGACGATGACGAAGAAGTGGGGGATTCCTTGGAGCTGGTCTTGATGACCACAGTCGAGGACGTAGCATCATCGTCATCCTTGGCCTCTGCCGCTACTCGGGTGACATTATGTCCGACAATGCTGGGAAGAGCAGAGCTCTTGACCGGTGCCGAGACCGTGGCGTTGAAGGCGTAGGACGAGCTGGCGGCCGTTGGTCGGGCGAGGACAGTCGTGTTAAGGGGAGCAGTGCTCGAAGGAAGAGCGACAGTGGTGTTGACGAAAACACTGCTCGAAGGGAGAGCAACCGTCGAGGTGTTGAAGCTCAGCGAGGCGGTGGTGGTGACCGCAGGCGAGAGAGTGCTGCTCGTCGCGTTGGCCGGGAGGGGAAGAGCAGCTCGGCCCTGGTAGCACTCGTCGTAGACGGACTTGCGCTGAGCGTTCAGCTCGCGGTTGTAGCCAAGAGAGTAGCCTCGGACGAAGAAGTCTCTGCGGGGGTCAGGTCAGATGTGAGCCGGTCATGCCTCGAGGAAAGACTCCCGGCTACGGTACTCACCGATCCTCTCCGTCGGCGCACGAGCCCGGGAAGCCGGACGACGGGTTGCTGACTCCGACGGTGTAGCTCTGGATGATGTAAGGGTTGTAATCCTCTCGCTTGACAATCGCGGAGAGGGCAGAGTTGCAGACATCGTTGTAGGCGTCGTTGATACCATTGTTGTACCCTGAGACGGGAAGCATGCGTCAGCCTCGCTCTGAGCCCTCAAAGGCTTCCCGACGCACCGATGTTGTAGCAGCTATTGGTATTCTGGGCCACGGCGACAGACGCGCCGAGCAGGACGCTGGCAATGGCAAACTTGGACTGGACAGGCATGGTGTGCGTGGTGTGAGAATATTGGAAAGAGCAGGTGCTAGAAAAGTATAGCAGAAAGGTAGCCGAGATGTGACTCTGGGAAGAAAAGCAAAGACAAGGGAATGTGTGACCGAGGTCGAATGTGAAGGATACGGATGGCTATGAGAGCTGGAGCTTGAGTAGACTGATGCGAAGAAGAAGGAAGAAGAGGAGCGAAAGCAGTCACACGCTTATGACCGTCCGAGCTCGCAGCGCTCTCGAGAAGGTCAGAGATCAGATCGCATCAGGCCCCGACAGCGTCGACCAGGGCTCAATCAATTAGGCACAGTCTGGGCCTACACGAGTCTACTCCAGACCGCTATACCTCCAATGAGATGGTAGCACTCATGGATGAACGGATTTGGGAGGGCGGTCACCGCCTAATGCGGCCGTGCTGTTCATTCAGGTCGACATGCCCATTTCGGGAAGGCGGCCGGGCCTGAGCCTGACCTGACCTGGGCCGCGCACGAGCGGCACTGCGAGCAGCGGCCGATGTGTCTATGGTTCGTCTTGACTGCCGTAATCTGTGCATGTATAAAGCTGCTGTGTTCTTTGCACCGCCAGATGTGGGCCCAGCTCGAAGTTCAGCGGATGCGACCAGCTGGGCAATACAAGGCCACCGCAGCCGGTTGTGCCAGAGCTGCGGGCAATGGAAGCAGCGATGATCGTTTCACTGATCTACTCGAAACTGCTTGCTTGCAATAACATTACCGATGTCCTTCAGTCTGCGAGTGGTGTGCACGAGACAGGCGAGCTGCAAGCCGAACGGGCGGAGGCAACGCAACGCGGGCTTTGACGCTGCCATCCACTCTTCACTCCGTTCCACCCCTCTTAGAGTTACACCGCAGGATAATCGCATCGCGCGGACCACTGCACACCTTACTGCCTCACCGTGCTTTGCCGTTCTTCCATGTCCAACGAAGTCGCCCCTGCGCCCGCCCCTCTTGCGCTGAACGCGTCGCCCTCCTCGCGCACAGGCAACAACACCAGCCAGAAAGATGACGGTGCTAGCGTTGCCTCTGCAGGAATGCGGCCGTCTGCGTCTGCTGGGTCTACAGGAGCGAGTGACGCGCCCGATATCACTTCGCCGCACGAGTTGACGGCCTGGGTGAGTCCTCTGAGATTCGCTTCCGTGCGCCCGCGAGAGCGAGCAAGTGCCCCAGGCTTGCCGTCTGCAAGTACAGTCAGCTGACGACCTGCCTGATGCGCCACATCTTACAGGTCGAGGACGTCCTGAATCGCTTGGAGACGAGCTTCGATACAATGTCGTCCCAGATCCTAGACAGGCGTGAGTGTCGGTCATACAGGGCACAGGGAAACGAGCAGCGTCGTTTACTGATAGGCTCGTACTGGCTGGCACCACACAGTGGAAGGCATTAGCACGCGTATAGACACCGTGGAGCAGAGCATATCCGACCTCATGGATGGCACGCTGCACGACCCGACGCCGGCTTTCCAGTCTTCTCCGAATCTGGCCGGCAGCACGAGCGGTTCGAGCACTTGATGATGCGCAGTACGCTCGCTTCAGTCCGAGCTGCACGCAACTGTAGACGGTATGCCATATTGGGAGCTGTGGCCCAGCTTGCTCGATCCCAGGCATCTGGCCCGAAAGCACGGCAGCCAGAGGACGCTCGGTCGCCAGCCAACTTCAAGGCGGTTTCGGCCTCGAGCTGAGCATCACATATTTGATGCGATGTTGCCTCCTGCGGGAGCAGCGTAGTGCACCGGCCGGCTTGGCGGCCCCCGTACGTCAGAACCGCGAGGAGCCCGGTCTTCACCGAGCCCGTCATTGTGGTGTGATCCAGTCTGTTGGTCACGTATCCATGAGTTGCGAGTAGGACGCCTGCTTGCAAACACACCGTCTGATAATCCCCACCCGTCGAATGAGACCGAACCCCTAATTCCTATCGGCGGGACCTCTGCATGACTAAGACTGATCACTACTTGTACGTCAAATATCCGGATCCCTCAAGCATCGTAATCTGGTCCACCCCCACGGTACTTCCAGATAAAGTCAATGTCGCGATCGACTTTGCCATCGTTGCGCATATCGACGTAAGGCTCGGTCGGATCCTTGTCCTCCGGATCGCCTGGGTTGCGGAAGATGACTGCTTTGTGCAAGCCCAGCGTCAACAGAATGCCTGGAACGCGCGGCACGTAGTGTTCCAGCTTCTCATTGGCCATCAGCTTGCGGATGTTGCGGTTGATGACCTGCCCTTGGGTGTAGCCGCTTCGAGCGGAGAAGAGCAGCTACGTCAGCTCGACTGACAGTCTCGCACCCTCAACCACTGTGCACTCACCACCAGCCTGCTTTCGGCGCGCCAGTGTCGGCAATGTCGCCAGCCGCAAAGACGTTCGACAGCTCCCGGTCGGCGATCTGGAGTGTCGGCCGCACTTTGATATAGCCCCACTCGTCAATCGAGCTTGGCGAGATGGTCTGGATGAGTTCCGATCTCGGCGTGTAGCCCGTGCAGGCGATCTGGTGCATGCGCCCTCATGATCCATCAGGCGTGTTAGGCAGGACGACACTGGTATACTTCTCTTACCGCAAAGTCGCTCTGAATCTTGCGCCCGTCGACCAGCTCGACATCGAAGGTGGAGCCGTCGTTCGGGAAGCCATCGATCGGCACTACCACCCTCGATCCTAGCTGGACATCGAGGTCAAGCTCCTTGGCTCGCTCCATGACGATCTCGTGTAGCTTCGGGTGAAAGCGATTCATGACTTGCATTCTTGAGTGGACGAGAACGACATCCTTTTCCGGGTACCACTCTTTCGCATCGGTAGCCATCTGCACACCAACGGCGCCACCGCCGATGATGACGAGCTCCTTGCTTCTGGACACTTTGTCGGCGTGTCTGTCCAGGTAGGACACGCCTGCCAGCTTTCCAGGATATTCTGCGGGGATGTTCGATGGCGAGGATAGCTTGCAGCCTGTTGCAACGACCTGCGGAGAGTGGATCAGGGGATGTACATATCATAAGGAATCAGAGATATGCGTCTCACCAAGTACGAGTAGGGGATCTGGGTGGAGAGCTGCCCGGGTGCGAGCTCGGCGGGCTGGTCCAGCGTGACCGCCTTCTTGCTGATGCCGACGACCTTGGCATGGAGAACCACGCCGCTTTCGGGCGGGCAGTCCTTGAAGGTGCCTGGGTTGAAGGGAATGAAGGCCTTCTTGGCTGGCAGGCCCGGGCAGACGGCGAACCGAGTAAAGGCGAAGAGGTGCTCGAAGTGCGTCTGCTGCTCGATGACCAGGACGCGATATTCGTCGGCGTACTCTTTCGCTAGTTCCTGTGCAACCTGCAAGCCTGCGGACGTGCGAGGGGTTGGCTTGAGATCGTCAAGAGGAGGCAGACAGGGCGCGACGCACCAACGTAGGAACCGCCAATGACCACGATGAACGGCTTGCTGCCTGATACAGCTGCCGTCTGCTGTGCTCCACCCATGCTGAGATGTAGTTTATCGTGCTTTGTGAATGGGAAAGACAAGGCGAGGAGAGGCAGACGAAGCAGTGCAGGGGTTCCTGATACCGTGGTCCACATGGTTCAGCTCGTCGGCAAATTATCAGATCACTCTGATCAGTGATCGGATGGTCCGCCCGTCTGGCCCGCATGGTACCCCTTGGTCTCCGGATAGAGCCAAGAGGCATGGCAATTTGTCTTTCTTCTATTCAGCAAGGGCGTCGACTGCGCTTCAAGCAGCACGCCGCTGCAGGCGCCGTGACGGTACAAGAGGTTGCGATAGGATAACCTGCACCGCCTGCCCGCATGCCCCGGGCGCCTGATGAACGATGGCAAGCCTGCCTCGCCAGCGCCGCCATTGACCCCGCTTGCACGCCTACGGGACACTCGGGCAGCTGTGCAACAGTTTGACGTGCTGATTCCCGTAAGACGTAGACGGCCAGCGGCCGGAGTCAAGGCAGTTGGACAGTCTCGCACAGCCTTGACGCCGTGATCCTGCATGTCAACGGCCAAAACCCTGCCCTGAGAGCTCAAGAGATGCATCCGTCGGCCCTCTCGACAACCGTCGCCCTGATCTCTATTTACTTCGCACAGCGCTTAGCTTCACCGACCGCACTCTCCAGCGTCCCGCTCTCTTCGCCTGCAGCACCGCGTTCTTGCAGATATGGATTCACGCTTAACCACGGAGCTAATCGTGCGTCCTTACGCCAGACGGAAAAGTATAGCCCTACTGAATGATAGTCTGTTCGGGGCTGCAGGCTGAGCGGGACCGCCGGAGGCGCCAATACGGTGAAGGCAATGAAGTCTACACAAGATGCTGGCCTGCAGATCCACAGGATATGCTAGGAGGCACCCGAGGCGATAATACAGCCGACGCCCGTGGTAATTACATGATGCCCAACTCAACACCCCCTATGGGACCTCTGCTACACGGGAATGTTGGGTAAGCCACGGCCCTGTCGTGCTCTGAGATGACTAGGTCGTCATCCGCATCGCTTCCAGCTGAGGCACCTTCATCTGCCGCACTTTCCAGATCTGAGAGGCTTGAGCGCATGCGACATAGGAGGTCGCCTACTCCAGTCATGCAGAACATGCAGAGACAGAGATATAGCGCGCCCAAGAACACGCAGGTTCCGTCGGATCAACCTGTATTACGCGGTCCTTCCCCCTCTCGACAGCCTCAGATGCAGCTGCCGGCCATGCCGCCACGTGCACGTCCCATGTTACCCGCAATCGCCGAGGGACGAACCGCATCGCTGGTTACTGCTCCGGGTCAGCCTGCCGCCTCTCCCATCAGCGGAAAGTACGACCTCACAAAGCCAAAGCGCAGAAGGCCTGCGCCAGACCCTCGTTCTCAGCCCGTACCTTCCCATGGCGGGGAATCGTCAAGGTCTGCCCCTGCAGCATCAGGCGGCCAAGCTCGGAGGCGACGACCAGCTTCTAAGCGAGGCCGGTCTTCTTAGGCGTACCTACAGAAAGTTGCAGCCCATTCAGGTTATGTGGCAGGCGCTTCAGCTGTTCTGTCCCACTGTTTATGAATTTAAGCATTCAGAATCGTGGCTAATCGGTCTCTGACGACGTTCGAAGATAGTGACATACACGCGACACTCACGTAGTCCAGTTCAAGCACCAACGGTCACCATGTCAAGCAGAAGTATATATGCCGCAGATGGAGAGACGTCGCGGACAGGTTGCTGCAAAGCACCTGAGTCGCTTCGAACGGACTCCGGACTTCCCAAAGATCATGATGTATGGGGCGTCCCGCTCTGCCAGCCCCCTTGAGACGGCTGAGGGTGCAGCGGAACTAGGGCAGCACAGCCTGGACGAATGGCAGTCGCGGTTACCGGCATTAAGCGAGCACTTTGAGAGCAGCTTCTGACATGACTCCTCACATAAGCTGGTTCGCTGATGATAGCTCGACTATGGCCCATCCTCGTCATCCAGGGACGGAAATCATCACGCGGGGCTCCGATCGTACCGCAAGTTGCCAGCGCGCTGCCTCCAACATCATGTCCTCCGCTATGTGGCCAGTGATGAAAGGATGCGTCGCCGTCGACCCCGCCCGTACCGCCTTGACAGGCTTGGCTAACTGTCGCCGCAATGTCTGCTCGCTCTTCCGGAGGCAGAATGGGGAAGCGCATTGCTTTCCAGCTGGACTCTCGCATCTGCATGCGCTCTGTCAGTCCTGACCGTATCGTCAGCGTCCAAACTCCTCGCCATGACACCGCGCGCATCAGCAACGCCAAAACCGTCCGGCAAGATTCCAGCTCAGAAACCTAAGGTAAGGTGCTCATCAGCCTGAATACCCTGTCGCAGAGCTGAATAGGGAATTGTCTGTTCAACGCGCATGTCCTGGTCATCAGCCATTGCTAAGGCTGCCCACCCGGCCGAGGTTCGGCCCCGATAAAGACGGTCAGGACGCCAGCAGGAAGTATGACAAGCAGATCAGTAATGGAGTCAAGGACTTCTACGGAGACTATTGGCCTAAAGACATGACCCAAATTACAGGATACGATGACAATGGAAACATCATCCGGCCGAAGGAGCTGCCTCCGATCGCGCCGTACCTACGCGGCGGACTCAGGTCAGTCGCGTCGGCTTGTAGAGCTTCTCTGTAGCACCTTCTGGTTGAGAACATGGCTGACAGGGAGTCATGCTATTTCAGTGCGGACAGGATCCCCGCTGCCGAGCAGCAGATCCGGGCTGGCATCCGCAGGCAAACCCCATTGGTCGATGCCATGGCAAGCCACATTCTAGCTCAGCTCAAGAAGAACCGCGACATCATGAAAGAGTTCCGCGAGAGGCAGGAGAGAGAAGCCAGGCAAAAGGAGTGGAGAGAGGCACGCCTTTCTCCAGCCGTTCAACGGGAGCGGCAGGGTCGCTTTAGTCTCCTTACCGGTAGCAGAAAGCGAGGGTCTGTCATTCAACGCGCTCTGCATAAATAATAGAGAGAAGGGGTGCTCCAGCACGATATAAGTTGTGTTCCAATGCCGATAGTCGGGCAGGCACTTCAAGATGCATTTGCCACCTCGTCCAAAGTCGGCTGACAGCCGGGATTGACAACTGCATCAGGGTGGGCTTTGCTTCTTACAGTCCACTTCTGGAACGTATGTAGATTCGCATGTAGCACTCCATGGCAAGACTGCGTCGATGCGACCCATCTCCACTGTCCCCGGGCTTTTGCCCCGCTGTGACCTCCGCCGTGCACTGCGGACAAGGAGGTCCGCTCGGGGCCACTCGTTGACAACGTGACGAGGTTGGCGCTTTTTAGGGGCTGAGGGGGTCTGAGAATGCACAAAGTCAACATCGACGCAGCGCAGAGACAGCATGAGTGTTGCGTCTTCTTCTCTGCTCCCTCTCATCCTCCTCCATCGTTTCCTGCATTGCGCTTCCTCCCTGAAGTGCCTGTCCCTCACTCACGCTCACTCAGCTGCTCCCCTGCTATGGTCAACATCTCCCTCCCCACCGCCGCCGCTCTCCTCCTCGTCTCTGGCGCCGGCGCCGCAGCCGCCGCAGGACCAGCACACAATCCGCACGCACACTCGCGTCTGAGGCGATATGCAGGCGCACAAGAGGACAGGGCCACCACCGAGAAGAAGCTTCTCCGCCGGACCGGGTACTGCCGCGCCCGTCATATCCAGTCGAGCTCCCCACCAGACAGCGCACTGCCCGAGGCTGCCCCGCAGGTGTTCGTGCCAGAGCCACCCAAGGACGATTCGCTCAGCTCCGTACCCATCCCCACCGTTGTCTACATCGCTCCTACTCCTTTCCCTACCACCCCCTGCTCGCACAATGACCTGACCGAGGAGGAGAAGAAGCAGGAGCCCGTCCAGGGCGAAGGCATCCCGTCGAGCTCAGGCTCGGCCATCGCCTCGTCATCCATGATGCCGCTGCCTGAAGATGCCACAGCATCATCCTCCATGATGTCGCTGAGCCCTGGCGATGCAACCGCCTCATCCTCCATGATGTCGCTGAGCTCGAAAGACGCGACTGCTTCGTCCTCGATGATGTCGCTCTCGTCATCTGCCGAAGGAGCCGCACCCACTGCTAGCTCGTCTGCTGCTAGCGGCAGCAGTGCTGGGAATGGAGCGACCTCCTTCTCAACCAGCTTCATCGACATCACCTCGTACCTCACCGTCACCGAGAACGGCACGACCTCGGTCATGCCAACGACCACCTCATCCGCCTCCATCCAGACCGTCACGTCGTCCAATGCAGCCATCTCCAGCTCTGCAGCTGGCGCTACTTCCAGCAATGCGACTTCTTCCCTTGCATCGTCGACAGCTTCGTCGGCTTTGCCTACGTCGACCAATGCCGGCAAGTGTCCACCGGGTGCCACCTGGACCAAGATGATCGACGACTTCGTGAGTGATGGCAGCCTTTGAGATCGGAACCAGTATCACTGCTAATTACACTCTACGAAACAGTCCAAATTCGATGAGAGCAAGTGGAACCTCGAAGCTGGAGCGCCCAATTCCTCTGTCTTCAGCAAGAATGGCCTCAAAATGACTCTCAGCGAGACCAACCAATACATTGTTTTCCGCAGCAAGCGAGAGTAAGCTAGATCAAGCCACCCGGCCATCTCTCGGATCGTAGTTCCTGACCCGCTGTTTGCCCCGTGCCCCTAGCTGGATGGCTCCCACTAAGATAAGTGTTGGAATCAAAAGCGACAAGGCTCCGGGCGTCATCACCGCATTCTGCCCATTGCGTGAAGCCGGCGTCTCGGATGAAATCGACCTGGAGCTCATCGAGGGGTAAGTGCGGTTTTGCGGGTTGGCTGCCTCGTTCTACCTAGCTGAGCCGACCTTGTGTTCCTTCTTCCGTAGATCCATTCAAGTACCAAGCTGGAACAAGGGCTCAAGGCTTGTTCCTGGCAAGGACGTCGAAATCCATCTCAGCAAGGAGACACGCCGGCTTACCGACTGGGTGTACGATAACCCGAATGTCATTCCCTTCGATCGTGTCCACCAATACACGCTCGATTGGAAGAATACCAGCATCACTTGGTCTGTAGACGGCAAGGAGATCATCGACATCCGGCGCCTACCTGGAGGCAAATTCGTCGATGACGCTCTGCCTGTGAGTACCGGTAGCCGCCTCATTCTTCCGCAAGGCTCCGTACTGTTCGCTGACACAGAAAGGCGCGCAAATAAGCTTGCGTGGGGGCCTTGGGCCGGGGTAAATAGTCTGCTTGCTGGAGACGGGCTTGCAGTTTCGTAATGCTAATCATCGCGTTCTCGCCTCTCTAACAGGGCTCGTGGGCAGGCGTGATTGATTGGGTCAAAAACCCCAAACCTTCAATGCAGATGACGACGATCACCGTCGAAGGCTGCATGTCCGACAAGAAGAAGTAAAGCCACTCGCGCATAGCAGACTTGCGCCATCGCTCTCCAGTTCCGCTGCTTTGGCCTTTTGCCCCACAAGTGCTCGATGGACACTTCCGCCTTCACGAGATCCGAGCATAGCAGGGCTGCCTTGTTTCTCCTCCACCTTCATACTTCTCCGTGACTACTTTAGTTGCTTTGGGTTGGAGCCCACCCAGCTTGCTAGACCATAATCGCAGCAATGACATGACTTCCAACTTGCACAGTCGGACTACATTGCTTCGGACACGAGCGCAACAAGATCGAATACGTTGGATACATAACGACAGCATTGACATGTCATGATCTCAAGTCCCATTATCCGACCCTACTTCTCTGCCGTCTCCCGCTTAGCGGCCTCCTTCAGACTTTCTCGACTAGCCTGGTGTCTCGCAATCTGAGCACGCATCACTTGCGGCTTTGCCTTTGTCCATTCGCAGCTGTCCCCAACTTCCGTCTCGCCTCCGTACCTGTCCTGCTCGAGCATCGCATCGCGATCCAGGACGGCCTTCTTGACGCCTCCCCTCGTGTGCGTGGCGAGATGGAGCTCTGCAGCATTGCCGTACCGGGGTGGCGACTGCACGCCAGAGGGCGCAGGAGCCGGAGCTGAGACTGTCGCGAGCGACTGCGCGACTTTCGAAGGGGACGTCTGCGACGGCCCGCCGACGGCTCCGACCGGCGGCGTCGAGATGCCCGACCTGGTTCCCGGACTAGCGAGGTGCAGGTGCGCGTCCGGTGCGTCAGAGTCGGGCGAGAACGTCCCCGGCCCGCCCTGCTCCTGCAGCTCCGCGAGTGTGAGGCTCTGGAAGCGCGGCGTCTGTTCAGAGGCGTTCGAGCCGCCGGAGAGGGGCGGAAGCTCCCTGTGCGACGCGAGGGGTGTGAGAGGCGAGCGGTGCGAGTGGTGCCCATGCTCGTGCCCGTGACCGTGCCTGTGACCGTGACCGTGACCATGGTGACCGTGTCCGTGATTGTGCTGGAAGAGAGCGTTCGCGTGCTGTGCTGCTAGGGCAGCCATGCCCACGGCTGGATTGGCGGGCGAGCCGTATGTGCCCGACACGGTGCCAGGCTCGATGTGCGAGTCTTCGTGCCCTGCTGGCGCACGCCAGAAGGTATATGTCTTGGATGTCACGCCGTACGAGGACTGCGGGTACCGGGAGACTGCAGTCAGGCATCTATTCGCGAGTCCTCGCAGGGGCATGCCTTACTCACAGGCAGAACTTCGATCAGATCACCACGCTCGATGAGCACCTTGGGGATGTCCTTGGGTGCCAGTCCTTTCAGATAGGCGAACAAGCAGCGCAGTACGCTTCCGTGGCCTGTGCCAAGACGAGACACGCGTTCAGTACTGGACAAGCAAAACCGCGACTGGAGCGCACCCACCGATAATGAGCAGATCGCTCCGGTCCCGCTCGAGCTCAAAGATGCTCGGCTCCAGGCGGACGCTCAGGTCGTGATAGCTTTCCGCTCTCGGGAAGCGGTGAGAGTATGGCTCTTTCACGCCTCGCTCGTACTCTTCGGGATAGAGCTGCTTGATCTCCTGGCGGGAGAGACCGTCGACGATCCCCGGGTTGATCTCGGTCATGCTGCCCCGCTCGATGACCTTGTACCCGCGCTCGAGAAAGGGCTTCGCCGTGCCCATGCACCGTCTCCGGGAGGAGGTCCACACCTGCACCGATCAGAGATCGCAACTTAGCTTCGACCTCAGGGCACAAGACCGTGGGTATCGAACTCACCACAAGACGACGCTGTCGCTCGCGCTCTGCAGGATCCTGCCTGTCCTTCTCCCGCTTCGCGAGCACGAAATCGCGCAAAGCCGTGGCGTACGCCTCTCCGACCTCGGAGAGCCCCGCGTCGGCTTTGTAGCTGTGCTCGGCGTAGCTCGCCCCGCTGCGCGCAAAGTAGATGCGCCTGTACCGATTGTGGATGTTCATGAGGAAGAAGACGGTCCTGCTCTGGAGGTAGCCCTGGATGTTGTTGACAATGATGCGCTCGCCCACGTCGAGCACCTTGACGTAGGGGAAGGAAGGGTTCTGAATCGCCTGGTATGACTGCTCCTGCGCCCGGATCCGCGACCAGTAGTCCTTGACCGCCTCTTCCGGGTCCCAGCCCTTGTAGTCGGGCGACTGGAGCTTTACGGCACGGATGTTCTTCTCGACTATCGCGTCCGAGCAGATGGTCTCGATGAACATGATGTTCCTGCGCGCGTGCGTGTCAGCTCTGTGCGCCTGCGCGAAGACAGGGAGCTCTCGCATTCACACATCGTTCTTCTCGCACACGTCCCGCAGCCACCGTCGCTCGGCGATCGTAGTGTTGTTGGCATCGTAGATGGCGACCTGCCCCCCGTCCTTCTGCAGGTAAGTCAAGATGACGTCCATCATCTCGTTCTTGACCATCTCGCGCAGCCGTTCAGACTCCTCGGACCGCTCGGTAGGGTGAAAGTAGTCTGCTGGGAGGTCGGCGGCGGATCCGATGCGGTTGCGGCGGTAGTCGCCCAGCGAGAAGACTGTGCGCATGGTGCGTACGATGGAGGGCAGGCAGTCTGACATCAACTTCTCTGTGTGGGCACGCGGAGATGCCGTGCTAGTCTGGGCGCACCCTCAGACTTGACTCCCAGCCAGCGCAGATACCGCAGAAGAGAGCGCGAGATGTGCGTTTTACCTCGAGCGGGCAGGCCTACGCAGGAGATCTGGCAAGGCAAAAGGCGGGGAGCGCTCGATTGTCAGCCAGGTCACGAGCACCGAGGCGGCGTTATCGGGCAGGCAGGCAGGCGCTAGAGCAAGAGGAAGAAAGCTCACGAGGATGTTGCCTGCATGGTAGCTGCAGGGCGGGCACGAGACGAGAAGCAGATGGATCAGGCGTCAGTGCCATGCCGTCTGTGTTGAACTTCGTCATCGGTGCGGCCCGACCCGACCGGACCCGACTCACAGCTTGCCCGAGTCCGTCGAGTACTGCGTGTCGAGGAGCATTGCGTGGACGAAGTAGCGAGAGCGGATCAGCACGAGCTCGGATTGCAGAGTTGGTCTGTAGTGTCTGCGCACCAGAGGAGCTGCCATTGTGCCTTATCGTATCGTACGCGGGTGCGGGTGCGGAGATGTCGGCAGTCGCGTTTGGATCCCTCGAAGCTCTTTCGACGAACGTGCGTCAGGGGGCGTTAGGGAAGGCGGAACTATATGTGCGAGCAGGCAGGCAAGCGTCGACAAGGCGATGGGGATTGGCCTGTGCTCTCTGTGCTCGTTGATGGAGCCCGGGTTGGGTGCGGGTGGTGGAGGAACAGGGCAGCGCCGTCTCCGGTGGGTGCCTGCCCCTTCGGCTAGCGACGCCGCGCTGCTCAGAGCCGCTGCTTGAATTCACCTCGACTGCAAGCCAGCGCACCTCGGACAGAACGGCCAGCATGGCCACAGAGACTGCGACTGCGACTGCGACTGCGTCCTTCGCAGCCAGCACCTCGCTCGATGCGTCCACCTCCGCAGCCATCTCGCAGCTCGACAGCATCTGTGCAGCAGCTCCCTCGACATCCTCTGCAGGAGGGAGGACGCTCAAGCAGAAGCGGCGCGCACGCAGAGAGGAGGCAGCAGTGTCTACGCCAGCATTGATGGCGCTCCTGCCAGCGGCACGCCAGAAGAAGCGCCGCCGCTTGTCTGCCGAGTCCTCGACCCCCGCCAGTCCTGGGAGTACAGGCAGAGCATCCGCAACATACAACCCCACCTCGCTCGACGCGCTCTTAGAGAGGCTTGCCACGTTCAGCCTGACGCTGTGGAACGACGGCAAGCCAGACATGGGTGGAGGACGCGGTCGCTCGGCTGTCCAGTTTGCGAGGTACGGGTGGAGGTGCACGGGCAAGCGCAGGGAGCACGTCGAATGCACGGCATGTGCGCAGGAGTGGACAGTGCCGAGCGTCTCGGACTGGCAGCACGGCGAGGCTGGCCGGGCAGCAGCGGTGCAGCTGCAGGAGGGCGTTGCAGGGCGACATGCGCGCGCCTGTCCTTGGAGGCATCGACCCTGTCCAGGTGAGACGGGCAGAGATCCACATACTCTCGCGAGCGTAGCATTGAAAGTTCTGCCCCTCCGGCACAGACAATCTCTACCGCCTTCCCCTGGCAGCACCCCCTTCGCAGCTGTACCGGGACATGCTCGCGAGAGCCGCCACCTTCCCCGCCTCTTCAGCCCTAGCAGTCGGGCATCCCCTCTCCGACGTCCAGTTTGCACAGCTAGCGACACTCGATGCCAGTCATCGCGCTCAGGTCATTCGCTGCGAGCGCAGCGGGAACGAGCCAGAAGCTGCCAGCCAGGACATCCTCCTTGCCAGTCTGCTCGGATGGCAAGCGGTCTCGCACACACCGGCGGGCAACGTGGAGGCAGGGACTCCAGCATCGACAATTGTCCAGTGCAGGTACTGCGCCCGGCGCGTGCTCGTAAAGAGTGCCCAGAGCGCGGTAGAGGCCAGCGACTCGGCAACCGCTCGACCGTCGCCAACTTTCGACATCAGGTCCAGCCACAGACGCTTCTGCGCGTATCTTGCAGCACAACATTCAGACGTTCTTGACCGTCCCATTGAAGGCTGGGAAGCCCTGCTGGACGTCCTACTTAACGGCCTTGCAGATGACGCTGGGGGAAGACCATGGCGGGAGACTGTGATACCGGCGGGTACCGAGACTGTTCCATCTCGGACTGTTCAGGTGAGCACGGAGAGGCAGTAACCGGTAGCTCGGCCTTAGAAAACTGGAGCTGATGGTTTCCCATCGCATCGCTTGGTATCGCTCCTACCCCCAGACGAGCGAGGCGTTGCGGTTCGTTCGGGAGCTGTTGAAGGGGGGCATCGAGGTGAAGTCCAAGCACAGGTCCCTGTTGTTGTAGCTCTACTTTCTGTCCGTAAGATGGAGCACTGTCTTCCGAGATGGCGATTTCTCTCTGTGATACGCGCCTCGAAGTTGGGTCCCTCCGGAATATACCACATTGCTCTTCGCTGCGCTCCGACCGTTCCGGCCGAGGAAACAGTGCGACCTCCCAGTTGAGGATGGCGGCCTCTCTATCGCCGTCGTACCTGCTCTCGCTGCTGTCGTCCTCGACCAACCCTAGCTCGCTGAGCTCGCTGTACGGCAGCCCGGAGCCGCTCCTCACGCTCGCCAGCTCCCTCGTCATCAGCTACCTCGCCTACTTGGCCACGGCGAGCCTGATTCCACGGCTGCGGGACGACTTTATCGCCAAAGGCCTCAAGGGCGTCGACCTGCTCAAGGGCTACAAGCGGGATAAAGATGGGAAGCTCCAAGGCCCTGCACTGTGCGTTTCTCGCCCAGGCTCGTGACGTGACGTGGTCGCGTGCAGGCGCGTCCGAGCCGCTCCTTGCGTGAGCTTCACCGCTGATGCTGATGCTGTTGCTGACGATGGTGGGCCGGTGTTCAACATACACAGCATGGAGTCGACGGGCATGATTGGCGCCGCTGTCTACATCCTCCTCCTCACGTTCTTTGCCCCGCTCCCTTACTACTCGCACTTTCTCCCTGCTGTGGCGCCCTCAGCAGCAGCGTCGCACGACACAGGCGCAGGCGCTGGCGCAGGAGCAGGAGCAGCCGAGGCGGGTGTTGCCTTTCCGCACCACTCGCTCACGACGTACCTCGCGAGCCTGCTCAGCCTCCTCATCGCAACGTTCCTCGGGTTCCTGGACGACCTCTTTGACATCCGGTGGCGGTACAAGCTGCCCATTCCCAGTGCGTCCAATCTCTGCGTGCGCGTGTGCGTGCATGCTTGACTCGGCACCCGAGCTCAAGCTGAGACGTGCCGTGCCCGATGGCATAGTCATCGCGTCCGTCCCGCTGCTCGTTGTCTACTTTGCCGGGCACGGAGTGACGGACGTGGTGATCCCGAGGACGTTCGGGCTGCGGGCTCTCCTAGGAGCCGATGCGACGAATGGGTTGTTACGCCTGGGTGAGCGCGGCACACAGACGCGAGCATTCTCTGATTCGCGCTGATTGCGCGTGAACCCCGGCATTGAAAGGCCCGCTCTACTACATCTACATGTCAATGCTCTCGACGTTCTGCACCAACAGCATCAACATCCTTGCAGGCGTGAATGGGGTGGAGGTGAGCGACACCGTACAGCGTCACCTCAGTCTGCGCCCGGTAGCTGACGCGCATGCTTCAAACAGGTGGGACAAGCGCTGGTGATCGCCATCAGCATTGCCATCAACGACCTGCTCTACATCCGCTTCAACGTCAACATTCTCTCGCCGCTGCTCTCCACAGGAAGCAAGAACCACGAGCCTTATGTCATCGGCTTTGGCCTGGCGAGGGGAAGCCCAGAGCTGGCGGATCGACACCTCTTCAGCCTGTACTTTATGCTTCCGCTCATTGGGGTCTGCCTCGGTCTTCTCCGGCATAACTGGTGGGCAGCGCGTGTGTCTTGGGGTGAAGCGATGTTCAGCGTGCTGATGATGCTTCCTGGGGAACTCCTAGGTACCCCGCCCGCGCTTTTATCGGCGACACTTTCTGCTACTTTTCCGGGATGGCTTTTGCCGTCGTGGGCATCCTGGGCCACTTCAGCAAGACGCTCTTGCTCTTCTTCATCCCCCAGATTGTCAATTTCATCTTCAGCTGCCCGCAGCTTTTCGGGCTGGTCCCCTGCCCGCGCCATCGGGTGCCTAGGTGGGTCCCCGTTCCGGCGCGCATTCCGCCTTCTTCTTCATGGCGCACTGCGCGCTGCGGGAAGAATGTTGACGCATCGACGAGCTGCGCAGATTCGACCCGTCCACGGGCCTCCTCTACCCCAGCACGGCGACCTTCCCACGTCCGCCGTCGTCACTCACCGTCCTCATTCTCCGCCTCTTTGCGCTGCTCGGCCTTGTGCAGCTCACGTACGCGCCGCAGGAAAGCAGAAAAGTGCGCATCGTGACG
Organism: Symmetrospora coprosmae; assembly: GCA_008802785.1. Taxonomy (NCBI): domain Eukaryota; kingdom Fungi; phylum Basidiomycota; class Cystobasidiomycetes; family Symmetrosporaceae; genus Symmetrospora; species Symmetrospora coprosmae. The sequence continues at coordinate 44,699 of VUYT01000027.1, read as the reverse complement.
TGCACGAACCTGACCATCCTCAACATGATCCTGTGTCTGTTTGGGCCGATGCGGGAAGAGAGCTTGACAAAAGTCACCATGCTCCTGCAGGCGGGCGGGAGCGTGCTCGCTTTCACGATGCGGTACGCTGGGGCGGGGCTGTTCTATGATAGCACAAGAAGGTAGTAGGTAGAACTAGACGCGCGTGTCTGCATAGAGCAGGCTGCAAGTGGTAAACTGGTGGCGAACTGTGCGGAGACAAGGCTGCATGGTGGCTCAAGCTGGGAGATTCGCTCGGTGTCCGCTTTGACGTGGCGCGAACGCAGGCTGCGAGTATGCTTTGCTGAATGCGTCTGCCAGTGACCCGAGGAGCGGGGTCTGGTTTCTGGACGTCGACGGGGGCACGGTGTTGCTTCAGTCTTGCCGCTCGTCGACGTCTTTCCAGCTCTCATCCGGCCGACTGCCTTTGCCCTCGCACAAGTCCACTCCACTCCGCATCACACGCGCACGCCATGGTTTCCCGTGCCACCATGGCCATCGTTGCGGCCTGCACAATCGTGCCTCTGCCCTTGCTGCTCGTCGTCGCCGGCTGGCTGGGCTACCTCGACACCCCGCGGGACCGGTTCGTCGCCTGGATAGAGCGCAAGCGGCGGGAGAAAGCCGGGCAGCAGGCATACGACCCAAAGACGGGTCTCGGGCGCGGGGTGGGTGGTTGTCGACAGACGACGACGGATCCTGCGTGTTGCTGACGCGGTCTCGCGTGTGTTCCCCCAGGCCCCGGGCTTCCAGACGAACGTCCGGCGGATCGCAGTGCCGCGCAGCCAGGTCGTGCACACTGCAGATGGCATCCGGATCCTCGACAGCCCGCCGGCCAAGGAGGAGGACGAGTGGATACCGGCCGGGCATTCTGCATCATCCGGCAGCGGCAGGAAGTCCGGCAGCACTCGCAGCAGCGGCGGCGGTGGAGCATCGAAAGGGAGTGCGACTGCGACGGGGAGGGTGGCGAGCGTCGGCGGGGCAAAGAGGCGGAAGTGAGGGGGAGAAACCAGGATGGGGAGGAGAAGAAAACGCCCTGTAACAACATTGCATGTACGACGTTCAACTATTGCATGGCCTGACTCTCAGGTTCTGCTCGTTGCCTCAGCTCCACGTACGCGTGCAGGGCCCCAACGTACTCGTAGAGCTGCCTCCCCCTCCCCAGCCCAGGCCCGCCCCTGCCGCTGCAAAATCTCGTGCCTGTCCGTCTGTTTCCGCCTCTCTCGTCAGCAACCACGCACAACGCCGACGCTACAGCGCGCAGAGCAGTCCCTTGCAGAGAGTGCAGACACTTCATCCGCACTCTCATCGACCTCACCCTCACCCGCTGCCTTTCACTGGGTCAAGCGATCCAGCTATCCTCGCTTCCAGCAGGAGACAGCTGCCCACATCCGCCGCGCTACGACACGTCCGACAGATCCGACAGAGCGACAACCAGGTAGACAAGAACCTCAGTCAGGGGTCTGCCTACAGATCTCCAATTGCTCGAACCCCATCCCTTCCTCCTTCAACAACCTCCCCACTGTGCACGATGGGACGCTCAGCGTACACGCCCACGACCGTGTCGTACATTGTGCACCAGTCCGCCTCGTCCCGCGCTTCCGCCCCAGGCTTGCTCGCCAGGCGCGACCACGCAGGCTTCCAGTCTGGCTCACTCAGTGTCGGACACGAAGAGATCAAGTACGGCGCAGAGGACGAGGAGGATGACGCGTCGTCCGGGGGCGGTGGCAGTGGCAGCGGCGGCGGAAGCGGAAGGGCGAGCGGGAGCAGCAGCGAGCACGGAGCACAGGCCCCTAAAGACAGCAACGCGCCGCTGGTGTGGGCCCAGCGATCATTCGACCCGGATGACAAGTCCTTGCCTGCTGTGACCGAGGTGGGTTCCGCACTAGAGCTTAAAGCGTGCCTGAGGGTCGTGGCTGACATGATTCTCGTCCTCGTCCCAACAGCGCTTCCTGCGCCCCGGTGAGCAATACGACTCTGCCAACGCCGACGAGGATGCTACCATCGACCTATCCGAAACAGACGATGATATGCGCAGCGAGGGGGAAGACGAGGAGGAGCTGCGAGAAGCTGGCAACGACGCGGACGACCTCGACGAGGATGGCGACCAGTCCGTCTACGAGGCAGAGGAGGACTTCCCGCATGGAGACGAGAACGAGGAGGAGGAGGAGGAGTACCGGCAGTACGGCAACTCTGCCACTTTGTCAACGGACGAGATGGACGCATACAACCGCCTCATGGGCTCGGTCGGGCTCACGCCCAGAGCTCCCGCGGCACCACAGCTGCAGGGCATAGCTGCACCCGCACGAACAGTCGCGGCAGAGGCAAATCCGGCAGCCTTCTCGCCCTCGTCAGCCGTCGTTCACTCGCACACCCTGCCCTTCGCCCTCCCCAACGCCGAGGAGATCCAGATGCAGAGGCGAGTCAGCTCGTCTGCCACGAGCGCGCAGCCCGTCAGCCACCCGGCATCGTCGCAGCTCTTCTTCGGCGGGAGCGACCGCATGCTCATGCTCTGAGCGTCGGCCATTCTCCGGCGAGGAGTCCGCTCCTTGATACCCGCATCCCGCTGGTACCCAATCCGCGCATATCCCCACAGGCGCCCCGACAGTACCCATTCGCCTCCTTTGGGACCGGACGAGTAGCCCTCGCCCACATCTTCGCACAGTCTGTAGCACTCCAGCAGCCCAAACATCTTTCATGTCATCGTATCTGTGCCCAAAAGGGGGGCGCAGGCCCTGCCATTTTGGGACCGGGCAAGCCTGTGCTCCCCACTGAGCGAGTCCTCCAGCGTGTAGACCAGTCGGTACCATCAGTGCTTTGTAGCGGGCAGTAGGTAGTGTCTGTGAATCTGGATCTGTTGAGCAATAAGGCAACGCGGACCGGATGATATTGCGGACCGCCATCATTCAGACTGGAGTGCTAAGCCAGCTCGAACAGGAGGCTGCCCTTCTTCTCATCTGCCCCGCGCCACAAGACCGATGTTGTCCCGTGCATCGCGTCGCCATCGGTGTCCCTCTCGTCCAGCCCTGGCGTCCTCTTTTTGCTCTTACTTTGCGAAGGCTGCCTGACCAGCGATTGCCGCACAGGCGAGTGCGGAATGGTGCTCGTGGTCAAGCTTGCTAGCGACACACTAGTCTCGGCTCTGCGGGTGATCCCAAGTCAGCAAGGAAGAAGGTCACTGGGCGCAAGCAGCCCAGGTAGACGTACGACAGTGTAGCCAAGATCCTCCGTGCCAGCATCGGGTGAAGGAAGCCGCTCAGTGACACGCTCACACTGTCGCTCGATGCATCCGTGTCGACACTCTGGCCGTGCAAAGCCTCCAAGACGTCCAAGGACGCTGCGGCATTGCCGTCCAGGTCGGTGCGTTTGCGCTTCTTGCTCTCGCTGATGCTTGCTCCCAAGCTAGTGAGCTCGTGCCGTGTGCCTGATGCATCTATTGTGCATGGAATAGCCTCGACCTTCGGCCTTAGTCGCCGCGAGACGGTTCCCTCCGGCAGCGCAAGAGGTTGGCTTTGGCCTGCATGACCAGAGCTTTAATGAGCTCTGCACTAATCGGCTGACGGGCGGTCGAGACACACCTTGAGCGTCGTAGAAGCTGAACATCATGTCGAGCTCGCCGAACTTGTGCAGACTGCGCTTGAGACGTTCGTAGCCTGGTTTGCCGGCGCGCATGCCGGGCTCGCGCAGGTCCACCTCGACGTCTACAGGGCAGCAACGCGGAAGGATCATCAGATGGACACATAGCCATGATCTGGCAACGGAAGTGCACTGACAGTGGCGCTGCCGTTTGGACGCGAACCTGGATGGCGTACCAAGAATGCCGAGTGTCTCGTACGTATCCTTCTGCAGACTGAGCACGAGGCGGCCTGAACAGACTCCTGTCAGCTGTGGTGTGGACGAGCGCGATTATACACGGCGTCTCACCTCGTCCATCTAGTGCTATCACATCGCCCGAGGAGTCACCACAGGAGAGCGCTACGAGGGACCCTATTGTGCCGTGATTCGATGAGCCTTTCAACCCCTGTGCCTTGCTGCCGGGCGTGCACGCAACCTACCTTCTCGCACGTAGCTGTTCATGAAGAGAGGCGATAGCAAGGTTGAGGGATCTAGACACGCGTGCTGAAATGTGTGCTGCGCAATGAGATCCCGAACTCCCGCAGGAAGGCGGTCCAGCGGCAGGCCATCTTCCGAGGTCGCACAGCTCGAGACGGTCAAGTCGATCTATGTGACACTCGATAAGCTTGCTGGTGTGTGTTCGCAGTCCGCATCGGCCAATCTGCGCCTTCCCCACCTGCGATACAAAAGGTTGTCTGGACGATGTCTGCAGAAACCGCTCGAACTGCTCCGCTCGGTCAGGGTCGCCGGCTTGCAGGTAGATCTTGTCGCGTGGAGGCTGCGGCTTGATCGGCTTGACATGGTGAGCCATAGGTGCGACGTGGAAGCGAGACGTCTGCGAGAGAGAAGGTAAGAAGCGAAGCGAAGCGACAAGGCTGACCTCGGCTCGGTTCCGTCGGCCCGGATCCGGACCTGTCCGCCCATTGTCGTCTGCATGCCAGTCCACACTCACGCTTGCGAGATGGCTTCAAACATAGGTATAGAGATACGCTTCCTCGCTCGCCTGACCCCTTGCGCTGCGCTGCGATACTGTACTGTACTTCCTACGTCCTTGCACAAGACGCTGTCGAGCGATGCCGACCATCGCATGCCTTGCATGATCCGAATTCCTGACCATTAGCAAATCTCAGCCAATGCCATTCCACGCGACACAACCCGCAGAAGTTGTTTGTTGGAGTGATGCACCTGGCCTTCCTTCCTGATGATTCTTGGCTCCTCATCTCTTTCTCCCCCTGCGGCACACCCTGCCATCTTCCTCATCCCTTCTAGCAGTGACCACGCTGCGACCTCACCGCTTCCGTTGACATGCATTTGCTCTTCACCTCAGTCTGTCTCCTCGCCTTCACCGCATGCAGCGTGTCGGCACAGAGCCGCACGGAGCTTTACGAGCGCGACGTCGCCAGGTAACGCACGCTAGCTCGGGACCTCCAAAGCCTCCGCCTGGCAATGTTTGTTGATATCCGTCCATCTGCCCCTTGACCTCATGGAAACCTCTTGGTATACAGACGCGTAGCAGCCAGGCAAGGGGACCGCTTGCGCGCTCGGGCTCAGGTCTCCCCCATGCCGGCACCTGTGCCTCCCGAGGGCTCGCAGATCCTGGCGATCCAGGATTCCGACTACTACACATGCAAGTCGCCGGCCCCGGACTCTGGATTCATCCTATCAGGCCGCGGCGTCTCGCAGAATATGTTTGGCCCCGAATATCTCAATTGCTACTATGCAAACCCCACGGCTTCGGTCAGCATATACTGTGTATACAACCCGGATGGCACCTTCCGAACGACTTCAAGCAGCGCTAACGGTTGTCCGGAGGGCGATCTCGCACCAGCCGAACCGTATTCCAGAACCTGTTTTTCAGTCTGGTGGGGAGAAGAACACCTACTAAGGCTTTGACGTTGTGCCCGACTGACGCGAAAGTCCGTACGTGCACAGCTCTGGTCCACCCACTTTTCGCACTGGCATCTTCTCTGATTACCGATTTGGTCGGGGCAATGTCCTGAGCTGCAACCCGGTGCAGAATCGGCCTGACGGAAGCTCTAGATCGTGCAGCTTTGATGCCAATACTGGGGCTCGTCTCGCGGGTAGCACCAACGCGGACGACATTGCCGTTTGCGATCAGTACACAGCGCCAAGAGGGAACTGCATTGACGCTTAGGCATGTAGAGCTAACGCGCTGCCGTGGCACATTCCAGCTTTGACCGCGGAACCGTTTCGTATCTCGATGTGTACTGCACAGCCTTTCTACAACACCTTCTTCTGCTCATCTTGCTCCCAGCGCAGATAATCTATCTTCAACCGTCGCCAACTTTCTTCTGCTTGCCAGCCTAACAGCACCGGTAGGAGGTCCGCGACACCAATCTCTGGCCAGAGTCTTGGGATGAAGTGAAGGGCTGTCTTTTCGTTGGTCTGACCGAGGGAGCAAGGTCAGAGCCATGTCTCGAGGTCTCCTTTAATCTCTACGCACCTGCCATAGCATGAAATCGCTCAAGCGTGTCTCCCCAGAGGTACGGACAAGGATGTCGGGATCGGGCAGTTCCCAGCCACGTAGCGCACCAGGCGCCGTGTAGAGATCGGCACTGATGGCCTCGGTGGATATTTGACTGAGTCGATAAGGTCAAGGTCAAGGATGGGTCTGTCTTGCGTTGTAGGACAGCGTGTTCCCGGACTTACGATGCTGTTTTCAGGCCTTGCTGCACGTCCGAGATCGAAGCGTGTATTGCGGAGGTCATTTCCTCTCGCGAAGAATAGGGACACATCACATTGAGTGTTCCACTGGGGTGACATTGCCCAAAAGTCAGACCCTCCTTACTCGTCCGGAGATGAGGAGTGGCATACCGCGCGTTGCCCTCCGTGATGGTCTCGACGTGAATAATAGCTTCTTGTAGCGCGACTGGCAGCAAATCTTTCCGGCCAACGACATTGATGCGGACGCCGTAGTAGTCGAGAACATTGCCTTTCTTGCTGAGTTCTAGGAGTTTCTGCCTGGCCATCTCAAGCAGACCGTCGACCTCTTCCTGCGGACGATTGAAGTTGTCGATGGCGAATGCATAGACCGTGACGTTTTGGATGGATAGCGCAAGAAGGAATTCGAGGAGCTGTTGCATCAAGCGTTGCGAGCGGCGCGTCACGAAGCATACACCCTTGTCAGGTCTTCGCCCAGCCGCGGCGTTCGACAAATCTACGACGCACGCCTTTCAGAGCTTCAAAGCCTTTCTCATGACCTCGTATTGTTGATAGTCCTTCGCTACGTGCAGCCCGGCGATTACCGTCCATGATGAACGCGACATGCTTTGGCAGTGGCAAGAGTCGCAGAGCATGGATGAGCAGGCGTCGCAGCGGGCCATGGAAAGGCTTTGGGATTGCGGTTCCGACAGAGGGGAAGGCCAGTGCCGGGAGGTTGTCCAGTAGCATGGCTTGAGGAGTGTGCTTGGAGGAGTCGGAATGAAGCCGAGCTGAGGCTGTCGATATCGATGTGGTCGGGTGCTGCTCTTCGGACTGGCCTCCCTTCCCCTCACCGACTCATCGCAGTTGAGCAAGCGCCCAACGGAAATACATTCGAAGGCTGCGCCATCGTCTGGCACACTCTATCAGTCAACACAAGCTCGTATCCATATGTCCAGGACGGCCAAGATCTTTCTGGCCAGCTCTGTCGGGCTCTCTGCCTTTACGGTCTGGGGCGTGCATTATCTACAGCAGAAGGAGCGCGATGTACGTCTGAGTACATGACATATCTCGCCGACAGTCGTTCCTGTGTTGATCGCAAAGCCGGAAATCGTGCCAACCCCGTCCAGACGATGTTCGCCGGAGTGCTCCGTGATGACGCGCGCCAGAAGGCGAAGAAGGCAGAACGTGAAGCTCGTGCACAAGCACTGGAAGAGGAAGCACGCAAACGAGCGTTCCTCGAGCGCACGCAGCCGGTCTCCAATGCAAGCGACGGATCTCGTCAGGCGCTTGAAGGTGGCAAAGAATTACAACCCATGGACGTAGTCGAGTTTCAGGGCTGTACGACCTGTCGATAGTCCGTCTTTCTAACATCGCTCAAGGTGCGGCATAACTCCTCGACCTTCACGATACATTGACGGTCGGGGCTGACCTCAGTTGCAGCTCATTCTCACATCGAGGCCGCCCGCGTGCGCGCTAACAGTCGTGTTGTTGTATGTCGTCTGCTGCCTGCAATGCTATAGCTCTGTGGCGGGCACTCTGCATTGCTATGTAACGGCTATCGCTGTACAGTCTACGCACGCGCACAGGCAAAGCAAAGGGCGAGACGCATCGCCAACGTCCGCGACCAGCGCGAAACGCGTCTCTGCCTGTCATCCTCGCTTCCGATTGACGCTGTAGTAGCCCCGCCGTGCCACTCAGCCGTCGGTCCGGCGCAGCGTTTGGTTGGATAGCCCAAAGGTCCCGGCGTTGACTTTCGCGCCATTGCCCAGAGCATCCGCGGACAGGTATCGCGGGTCGATGTTTGTGCGGAGTCCGCCGTTGTTATTGCCATTACCGCTACTGTTGCTGCCCCGGCGCCCACCTGATCCGAAGCTGGACGGAGGAGCCCCGCTGCGGACATGAAGCTGTACCGGCTGCAGAGGCAGCTTGTACGAGACGCCTAGATCGTCGAGGACCGTCTTCATATGTCGCATAAGCTTGGTGCGCCGATTCCATCGTCCGCCCCAGTCCTGCCAGTTGCCCTTATGCTGCATGGCAACGACTGATAGAAAAATTACAAAAACCAGTCAGCAGATGCTGTTTGCCATATACTATGTGGAGCTGAGCTGAACGCACCAATCTCAATCATGTTCTGATTCTGAATCTGATTGATGTTCATGTCCAGACCACCACCCCACTCTCGATTGTTCTCGTTGACGTAGTCTCGCATGCGTTGCCGCAGATCGGACATGACTTCCAGCGGCGTGTCAAACGAGATCTCGACCTGTGGATGAGCATGTGCATTAGTCGGAGCCGTACGGACATCAGGCGGCCGCAGATACTGACGTTGGTCGTCTCCCAGAGAGAACCAGATCTGCGGACATTCAAGATGTGCTTCGAAGCGGACAGGATCGAGTTGGGAATAAGCATCCACTGCCCATCGACTCGCTCAAAGGTGGTCGCCATGAGGCCGAACTCTTTCACGACGAGCGGATCGCCATCGATGAAGACGAGATCGCCTAATGAGATGGCACCTTCTTTAGTGAATAGTCATACGTGTCCGCATCAGCGCTGTCGCTCACCAATCGAATACGGCTGAGTGCTAAAGATGAAGATAAGCGAATTGAAGAGGGTGCTTGCGGCCTGGAGGCGACAAGCCAAGATCAGCGGGTCTTTATAGAAGTACAGGCTATGGCCAAGTGTGCCCTCACGTTGCTGAAAATGAACGACAGGGCCGCCACAAAAGTGGAGATGGTCGTCAAGCTGCTGACCGTGGCCGACCGATTGAAGATCAGAAAGAAGATGCTACGAATGGACAGTGTCAGCCGGATTCCGCGAGCCCCGTCGAAGTGGGATCAGCGGCCTTACAAGAGAATGATGATGAGGCAGACTGCAAGCATAACGCCATCCAGCTTGCGGACAGCGGAACCCATGTCTTCCAAGCTTGCTTTGAGCGCTTTCCGCTCTCGGTAGATGCGCTGGACTGCGCTTCGCATCTCCTTCTTCGAGATATCGCCATTGCCATCCTTGTCGAACAGGGCAAAGGCGACTTCGGCGTCCGCCTTTGTAGGGAAGTACGGGGTGAAATCGGACGGCACGAGGTAGTCCCGGGTGTTGCCTAGACCTTCGAAGAGACGACGAGCTAGTTTCTTCGCACTATGGTGTGTGGCCGTCATGTGACGCGATTTGTCCTTCAAGGTTGCCTGCGATAGCGCTTCAGCCAGCTGGATAAGCAGATGCAACCAATGAGAATTTAGCCAGCGGTTCCGACTATTGAAGCTTCTACACAGCAATCTCCGGCGCACCTGTTCGGCAATCGTCTTCGAGTTCGCTCGCTTCCGGAAGTATCGTCCCGATCGCTGACCTTTGAAGAGGTCGGGCGTCTGCGGGCGACTGCACATCCCGTCCTTAACGACGTTCCCCTCTTTATCCAGGACGTCGCTCCGGCTCCTTCGCCTGAGATTGCTCGGGCGCTCGCCGTCGCCTTCAGGATAGCTGTATGACGTCCTGTCGCCCCTCGGCGTGAGAGGCACGTCCACCACGGTGTCCCCTGACCGGCCGTCCTGCGCTACGTTGAGACGGTTGCCATGCATGTCCTGCGCAGGAGAGCCCGCGCGAGAGACAGGTCTCGACGGCGCTGGCGTATTGGCCATGGAAGCCCCCTTGCTGTGCCCAGCGCCAAAGGCCCGGATGCGCCCTCGGACATTGCGATGCGACTTCTTCGAGGCAGCCAGCTTGTCTAGTGCCCAGAGCGCACGCGCATTCTCCTCGATGCGGTCTTTGAGCGCATTCTCATGGAACGACGCCTTCACCGACTGGATGACTAGCTTCTCGGCGTACAGAACGATGGACGACCCGAAAATTGACTGGACTGCCCGCAGCACCTGTGTATCGAGACTTGGGTTAGCACGGGCGGGTGGAAGGTACCAACACGGTTGTGCTCACGTATTTGAAGTAGTCCAAGTAGCCGGCTCGGAAAACATGATCCGACAAGACGGACAGAGAGACCCAGGCCCAAATCGAGATGAGCAGCAGCTTAAGCCAGAACTTTGCGCCGTCGATTGCTGCAGGTTGTACGACACATGTCAGCGTCAGCAATTGCTCCTCTTACTCCGATGCCGCGCGCCAGTGAGGAGAATCTGCGGCCTCACTCGTCATCCGCGCCTTCACGGCCGCCGGGTACAGACCAAACAGAAGCAGAGAGATTTTCGACACTAGGAAGGGGATGGCATCCACAAAGATACTCTGTCGCCACAAAGACTTTGTCAGTCTGCGAAGAGTTCTACAAAAACCCGAGCTTGCTCAAGACTCACGGTACCACAGGCGGCTACATAACGGCGGTGACGCCGGAAGGCAGAAGTCAGAGTGAGCATTCGAGGACGGGCCGGATGATCACGATGCAGAGTTCCTCACACGTCCACAGCACCATCAGCCATATACTCCAGACCTTGACGTTGTCCCGGACGACTGGAGAGGATCTGTCGTTCGAGTAGGCCGTCCACACGACCACAGCAGGGACAATGAGGATGCCACCTCCGATGAGAGCGATGAGGGCCGTCCGTACAGGCCTCGAGATGCGCATGCACGCCATATAGACTTTGCGTAGGCGCTTGGCGCGCCTCACATTGTGCCGGTGCCGGTCAATCTCGACTTCCTCCTTTGCGCGCTTGGTCGCTGCAACTTCCTCCTCGTCGCTCGAGTCCGTCTCGTCCCAATCGAAGACGCTTTCCTCTGAGCCAGGTGTGCTCGCACCGGTATCGGCGCTCGCACTGCGAAGCGGGTGCTCCGGTGGCCGTCCCGTCTTTATCCCTTCAGGCTTGGCCAGCGCGTCACGATCTTCTCGGATCTGGTGGTCGGTCGCATTGCCCTCCAGGGCTTCGGCGTCTGTGTGCATGCGGAACTGAAAGTCAATACTGAGGCTGCTTTGGCGAGGCTTTTCCGCGCCGTGTCCGCCAGGCCACGGAGCGTGCTGCGGACTTGGCCGACACGGGCTCTTCGGGCGGATGAAGGCGAGACTCACAACGCTGCTCCATCGAGTACAGCTCGGGATCCATCCTGTCGCCGACCAGGGTGTTCCCTTCGAAGGCGGCATGGTCCTCTGAGCGGTCTGCTGCCGCGGTGCGCCCGAGCTCTGGGTCACCGATACTGATGCGCGGCGGCGCCGGTTTGCGTCGAGCGTTGTCCATCTGTGCTGCTACAGCGCAAGCTCACAGCCCGCTGCGAGCTTGTTACGTTGATCTACAGGCTATCTATGAAGCTCTTCAGCGCTCTAGATGCGCTGCCAGAGCCCTTGTGTGCGGTGTGGAGCTGTCCGTCGGTGCGCAGCGTCCAAGCTTGGATGGAGGCGGTGAGGCGAGCGAGCGCGTAAAAACGTGAGCTCGGCTCCACCGAAACGGTACGACTTCGCTGAGAGGGGGGAGACGATAACGGGATGGTATGGACAATGGTCAGGATGTGCTAAAAGATCGTGTGTGCGTGCGGGCTCTGTTGGGGGCAGAGCCAACGTGGGGGTCCGCTGGCTTGCCGCACGGTCTACACCAACCACACCTCGATCGCGATGACATGCATGCATCAACTCAAGTTGGATATGAAAGACTCTGTCTCGCTGAGAAGGATACACTCCGAGGCGCGACACCGTGTATCCAGCTTTGATTCGGGCAGACAACAACAGCTAGATGCGATACTACGTTTGAGCGGGGTGAGCGATAGCAAGACAAGTTTGCTCGATCATGCAGGTCGAAGTTAGCATAGAAGGCTTAGAAGCGGAGGTACCTTGATGATGATGATGATGATGATGGGCAGCACAGAACAGTCAGAATACGCAATGGTTCTTTGTGAGAAGCACTCCGACTCACCCGATAGCCAGCAGCGGGAAGCCCCAGATGAGACCAGCCCAGAAGAAGATGTTGCCGACGGTCGGATAACGCCTGAGGAGCGGCAGGCGGCCCATGGCAATCATGGGCAGCTGCATCATCTGCATACCAAACAGATACATGCGGAACTTCTTGCTGACGACAGCCTGTGCCATCGCAGGACAGGCGTTGTCAGATTGGTCCTCGAGGCTGCCAGCATACGCGGACGCGCCAAAGCTCGATCTGCTCACCATGACAAGTTCATGGATGCATGCACTGAGAAGGAATGTCAAGAAAGAGGCTTGGAACTTGCTGAGTCGAAAAGCGGCAATCGTAGAGGCATAGACGTGACGAAGCAGGAACTGGGTCGGGTGGAACGCAAGATGCGATCAAATCAGCCGGGCGGGTGATCAGGAAGTGAGGAGGACATGGCGATCGTACCTGGTGTACAGGCTTGTTCCACTTGCGCGCAAACTCGTCCCACGTAACGGCGTTCCACCAGTCCGAGTAGAACCCTCGGTCCGCAAAGCGCGTGAGTTCTGCGAACCCATTGCAGACGCACTCGAAAATGATGTAAAAGATGAGGAGGTAGTTGATCATGAAGGGGAGGATGAGGTCGAGCGCCGCTGCGAGAAAGTTGTCCGCCCGCAAGGGGTTGGCCTTGCTCGCTTCGTGCGACGGGATGATGACGTGCTCGGTGATTGCGTACACGAGGAAGAAGGTGCCAAAGGTGGCGAGCGTCTTCTCGAGCACGTAGAGCGGGCGAATGCTCGTCGTTCGCGGGTACTCGAGCTCGTACACGAGCGAAGGGACGAGGAGGTAGTCGATATAGTTCCAGCTCGTTACGTTCGCTGGCCACACGACAGCCTCTTTGCCCGAGCTGGTCAGCTCTTCTTGTAGATCGACGCAATCGTTGGCGAGATTGTATATCCGCTCGTCGCTGAAGTCGACAAGGCGGCGCGGGTCTTTCGGGTCCTCTGGGTTGCCGCCAACAAGGCTCGCCTCGCGTGCGTGCTCCGCTACGCCCACAATGTCACCGTTGCTGTTTCGCCTGTCGCTGCTCTTGCGCCGATGGTGTAGCTGCTCGCCAAACGTCTCCTTGGTGGGACTGCTGTCCTGCACCGAGACTGCGTTCTCGTGTGTCGCCTCCTGCGATGCAAGGTAGAGCACCCTGGACCACCCTCCCTTCTCCTCCACGGCGGCATCCAGCGCTCTCTGCGCTTTGCGAAGGTCGATGCGCTTCTCTGACATGGCACCGTTGTGCGCCAGATAAGAGTGGACCTTCATGAGCATGGTGAGCGAATGCAGGGTGAGGAACCCGCTCTGCACCCAGTACCACTCGCGGTAGAATGTCCACCGGATGGCGGTTGCGAGATACAGGCATTGGCCTATGTGCTGGAGGAAGAGGCCTGTGTAGTGATAGCGGATCCACCCTTTCTCGATGAGCTGGCAAATTGGGGGTTGAGAGCGGTGGTGTCAGCATCTCTTGCGACTCGCAGACCTGGTGGCACGTGCACAGCCCTCCTCCTGCACGCGTATTTTCCCTGGCGTCCTCAGGAGAAGGGAGACGGCTCTGGCAGAACACGCACCTTTATGAACGGCACACAGATGATGGTCGATCCCACGAGGACGGCGTCGCTGAGGGCGAGGACGATAGCGTCGCCCGTGATGAGTTTGGCAAATCTCATGCCGACGACCTCGCCGCTCTGGAGGTACGAGTGGTACAGGGTGCGGATCAGGGTGAGGCCCATAAGCATCCAGAAGAGGACGTAGAATCCCCTGAATGTGTCGCCCTGCGAGGTCGGGTGGAAGCGGTCAAAGTGCGATATCCGCGGGACGAACTGGACGACCCGCTTGACTTTCACTTTGCGGTCTTTACGCGCTGGGACGGGTCGCAGGTGTACAGTCCCGTCCTTCTCCGCGTCGCCAGTGATCTCCACGCTGGAGACATTGCTGTACTGGATCGTCGTGGCTGTCCCGCCCCGGCTGCCATCGCCTGCACCGGAGGTAGTTGTCGTCGTCACGGTGGTCCGGGTGTGCGGCGAGGTGGTCCCGCCGGTATTGAGGGCGCTGCCCGTCCCGCTGTCGCTGTCGCTGTTTGTCCTGCTCAGGCTGTCCTGCGGTGTCTGTGCCCCTCCTCCTGCTCCTGGCTGAACTGCCAGGGCATCGCTGACCGCGTCTGCGAGCTGTTCTATCGCGGCCATTGCAACTCGGCCGGCGTCTCTCTGGCACGGATCTGTGTCTGTTGCTGTGCAGATCAGTGTATTTGGTGAAAGAGCAATGCAGCCTTCTCGTGTGTGCTGTGCGAACTGAGAGAGGAAAGGGAGAAGCGTATCACACCCTGTGCATGACGACGCGGTTGCTGACAGCAGCGGCGCTGAGGCGGAAAAGACCGAGGAGCCGAGGGAGAAGCGGGCTGGATGACGCAGCTGCGCAGAGACGAGCCCTCCTGCTCTTCCCTCCTGACCAGTCGCACTGGATGTCACAGCTGTCCTGTAGCAGGAGCAGCAGACAAGGCGATGAGTTCACTGTGCAATGAGCCCTCATGACAGAATCCTCGTCGCAGCTTTGACAGTGCTGAAGCGTCTGTCGACCGGAGGCGCCTCGGGAGGGGGAAGACAGCGAACCCGACCGCGCTTGAGGAGGCCGACGACACGTACACAAGGGTCAACCCACAGCTGGATCTTGGACGCATCCACACCTATATCGGCCATGTGTGTCGCGTCAGAAGCTGGCCAGCTGCACGCCTGGAGCAAGCGCCGATTCTGATCCGAGCGGGCGCACGGAGGCCGGCTGCCGTGACCGTGCACGCGCCCGAAGCTCACGAAAGCCTCGACGGAGTTGAGAGCACAGCTGCGTCGTGCTACTCATACTCACTCTTCCCTCCCTCCTCCTCGTCCTCCTGCTCATTTGATCAGGTGTCGCAGATCCCGCAACGTCTCTCGCTCAGCATCCGGCACTGGCTGTCGCGCCCCCGCCCATTCTCGCTCTTCGACTGGCTCGAGAGTGACCCTAATCCTCCCCTTCTGCGACTGCTTAGTGCGTTACCGAGTCTCTTGGGATTGTTTATCGTGCGAAGCCGCTGTCCTGACCGTCGTCTCGACCGGGGCGGGGACACCCTCTCTTCCTTCTGCACCCTTCACACTCGCTCAGATCTCGACAAGGAAGCCGCTGGCCGCTTTCCTCATACTTCAAGCTTCTCTATCTATCACTTCTCTTGACAAGCACGTCGCTTTCCCTTTGACTCTATTCAAACTACATCGCATTCGACTCCCGACTATGCGTTCCTCTCCATTCGTTCCATCGCTCCTCGCCCTCCTCGCACTATACGCGCCGGGCGCCGCTCTCGCCCTGCCGTCTGGCAGCCCCGCCGGCCACCACGTCGTTCGGTCCACACAAGGGCAGCTTCTCGCACCTCTGCTCGGTGCTATCCAGGGCGGACACCTTCCCATCGAGGTCGGCTCGGGTCTTACGGATGGGCTCCCACTAGCCGGCCTCACATCTCCTCGCAGCAGCAAGAAGCAGAAGCAGCAGCACCAGCACCAGGAGCGCGCAGATCAGCCACAGAAGTACAAAGCATCAGCGCGCTCGGTCCCGCTTCCCCTGCGCCGCCCGCGCGAGACCGAGTCGCAGCTCGGCGAGCGGGACGATGCTCTGGTCGACGGGAGCGGCTGCGGCGAGGCGGGGATGCACGACTGCTTTGTCGGACACGAGAACGAGCGGACGAAGGAGAGGCGGGCCGAGGGCGCAGGCAGTGGCCGACTCGGTGCAAGGAGAATGCCTTCGCCGGCGGCGATCTTGCCTGTGGACGCGAAGCCCACTCCGGCAAAGAGGGCCGCAGCAGGGAGAAGCGACCGGATGCTGCAAGTTCGCAAGCGGTGAAGAGCAAGTGGATACGAAGGTGAGCCCAATCTTTCGCGACGACGCGTGATCAGCGCACAGGACCCGGGCTGAAGTCGTCAGTTGCACTCTGCTAGCAGTCATGCGCATGCACGCTCAACACGTCCTACGCACTGAGGTCATCTTCCTGTGTATAGCGAATCTGCACTTTCTGCACAGGACAATGCCATCCCTTTCTCATCACTCGTTCACCGTTAAGGAAGTGGCTGGAGGGCCTCCTTTCGTCTTGCCTGTCACGTACGGCTAGATCCAAATAGAGCTGCGCTTCCTAGCAGTACTGTTCGTATCCACAACGTAATCTTGTGAAGTATCGACGATAAGGAGGTTGTCCCAAGGTACCCTCCCGGCCTGCTGCGGCTGCAATGTGGCGGCCTCCCTTCCAGCTTCCAGGAACGTGACGAAAGGGGCTTCCCGAGGCAGCGAGCTCTTACATCACCGCGACCGCACCGATTCACAATGGTCAGCAGCAGTAGCACTAGATAGACGGACACACCACACTCCCTTTGCGTACCACTTTGCACACCTTGGACCCGCAGCCGCCGGTCAGGAGCAGTCCAGATGAGCCGCCGCAACTCCGAGAAGGAGTCGCTTCTCGACGCCCTCGTCCCGCCGCCGACGCATCCACGAGCAGGCAAGCGCATCCTCGCCGTCTCGGTCGTCGCCATCTTTATCCTCATCAGCACAATGCTCGGCGTGAGCGACACGGGCAAGGCCGCCGCTGGGCTTGACAGGCTGCAGGGGCGAGTGCAGGGCTGGGTCCACGGGACGGATACGTCAGACATCCAGGGTAGTGGCAGTAGAAGCAGCAGATTGCAGAGCCCGCTGGAAGATGCAGCCAGTGTCGCGGCGCAGGAAGAGGATGCAGAGGAGGACTCCGACGACGGTGCATCATCGGAGGGAGCAGGGTCCGACTCCGAGGCCGAAGAGACGCTCGACGCTGCTCACACGCAGTCAACGACCGACTTTGCCAAGTACCTCTGGCATCGCGATCTCGAATTCGACGTCGAAGGCAATGGCCGGCTCATCATCGTTGGCGATGTGCACGGCATGATTGACGAGCTCAAGTGAGTGTGCCCTCTGCAGCCGAGCTGACGACAGTCTCGGATCTTCCAGGACGCTGACGCCTTACCGTGTCCCGCTCACGACAGACGCTTTCTAAAGGAGCTCGACTACTCGCCCGAGGTGACGACGACGCACAATGACACGCTCGTCTTTGTCGGTGACCTCGTGGCCAAGCACCCGGACATCCGCAAGTCCCTCGAGACGGTTGCGTACATTCGCTCGCTGCCCAACGCCTGGGCCGTGCGGGGAAACCACGACCAGGACGTCATCAACTGGCGCAACTGGATGACCATGTCCGAGTCGTACGCCGCTCTCGGTGCCGATGACTCGGCCCCGCCCGACGACACGCCCGAGGCGCTCAAGCACAAGTGGCGCGACGAGCACTACCGCATCGCAAAGGCGCTTCCGCAGGCCAGCGCCGACTGGATGGCAGAGCGGAGCCTCACGCTGCACATCAGGGGCTTGCATACATATGTTGTGCATGCCGGCTTGCTGCCTTGGACCATCCCGAAGAGGAAGGGAAAGCATGGCAAAGGCGGCTACAAGACATGGGATGATGAGCAGGGGAGTAAGTCTGTAGACGGCGAGGGGGAGTCCAAGAAGCAGCGGAAGAGACAGGAGAAGGCGAGAAGGCAGCTCGACGAGGAGGATGAGGACATTCTCGCCTCTATGGACTTCACAAACTCGCTCAACCTGACCGTTAACGCGGTCCTGCCATCGTCCATGGCTCTTCTTGAGTCGTCGGCGCCAGACAACTTCACTCCCATGCCAGATGCCACGAGCGCAGACCCGTCAGCTACTGGCGGCAAGGGAAAGCACGACCAGCTCGATCCGGAGCTTGCTATCCTCGCCGTCCCGCTCAACCGCAAGCCGTATACGCTGCTTGAGATGCGCGGGCTGCTCAAGAGCGGGAAAGTGACCAAGAGCAACAGCAAGGGCCAGCCGTGGGCGCCAATCTGGAACAGAGTCATGCAGAGCTGCAAAGCGTCGCTTGCCGGCGGGACCCCGGAGGATGGGTCCGCACCGGCTTCCGAGGAGGCAATCGGAGAAGAGGAGATTATTGATGACGAGAAGAAGCACAAGAAGACGCATAGACGTAAAGAAGAGAAGAGGGCTGCCATCGCCGCCGGGACCTCTTCTGAGGGGCAGGCTTCCCCGGCTCGGAAGCAGCCAGCACGCCAGTGCCGCCCACTGAGCGTAGTGTGAGTGGGCTATTAGCTGTCATAGCGCTTCCATCAATCGTCTGACAGTGTCCTCGCTTGATGTGTGGCAGGTACGGCCACGCCGCAGCACGCGGGTTGGACATTCGGCCGTACTCCTTCGGGCTCGATAGCGCTGCCGTATATGGACGCTCCTTCTCCGCGCTCGTCGTGGAAGGCGCTCAGCATGCCCATTCCGAAGGCCGCAAGACATCCCACAAGCTTCAGAGCTTAGACGTGGTTATCGGTGATCGCCCGGCGAAAGTCTATTCGATGAAGACCTTCAAGCCGAAGGAGAAGAAGCATTAACGAGCTCATATGTGCTCGCCGTCTATCTAGCCTAATCTGTTTAGTTGCAGTCCTCCGTCGTCTTTGCTCTGTGCATCTTACGGACTGCGTGCGCTGTCGTTGTTCCCCTTAGACCTATGGACTCTGCTGGTATCGTGAAGCAGACATGGCGAGTGTGCCACTTATCGCATGATTCGTGCTGGCAGGAAGATGTCGCCGTGAGATCCCAATTTGAATGCGGGTCTGTGCGCACTGAACAAGGAGAAATTACGACCACCCAAGTCCCTCCCTACAAGTATGCATCGACGACAACGCGGGCTACCTGATGAAGGGAATGCGAGCGGGCACCTCCTTCTGGAAGCGCTTGTAGTCATCACCGAAGAACTTGACGAGATACCACTCCTCGACTGGCAAGCCGCACCGGACAGATTTGGCATCAGCACTCTGCAGCACATCCGGCAGACAAACGCCGACGCAGCTCACCCTTGATCCTGTGGCTGAAGAAGCGGTACAGGATGACGCTGAATGCGCAGAAGGAGAGCGGGTTGCCAATGAAGATCTGCGTGCCGAGCGCCCAGTAGAAGAAGGCGACATAGCTCGGGTGCCGGGACCAGCCGTAGATGCCCGTGCGGACGAGCGAGTGCTCTGGCGCCTTGTCGTAGACGATGAGGTGGGAGAAGTTCGAAGCGGCCGTAATCATGGCCAGGGAGCGGAGGTATTGCGCTGCGAGCGTGATGACCAGGCCTGTCACGGAAGCACAGATCAGCATGCCTGCCAGATGGTCAACGAGTTGTAACACGGCATGCTTACCAGCTACCAAGAGGTATGGGCTCTGCTTGTAAGCCAGCCATTTCTCCGAGAGATACGTCTCGGAGAGAAGGAACTCGCAGAAGGCGAATGCGTGCGCTGCGTTGTGATTCCGGTCCTCGAGCAAGAAGGCTATCCAACCAGGCAGAGGGTAGCATCAGTCATCGGTGATGCTCAGCGTGAGCTGTCCTGACACTCACATTTGACCGTCGCCTTGGCTGGGTTGTACATTGCTGTCGTGAGGAACTCGGCCATGTGGAACACGACCAAGAAGGCGACGTAGATGCCTAGCCGTGGGCTCTTGATGGCCGCTACGAGGCGTTCTGTAGCCGTGCCGGCCGCTGCTTCCTTCATGGACGCCGTGGTGGCGTTGACCGAGCTGAACAGGCTTCCTGCATTGACGAGTCCTAGCGCAAAGGTGGCCCCGAGCAGGAAGGCAATGCAGACGGCATTCTGCCGCGTATCGTCCCAGGATACGAGCGGGTACGAGACCTTGAATGTCCTCTTGGGCGCGCCATTCGCCTGCACCGGCGCCGTGGTGCTAGGGACCGTCACAGGGTCAGAAGGGATGGTGCGCGTTGCCATGATGACGAAAGATGCGAGGGAGGGAGGGAGGGAGGGAGCGACTGGACAGAAAGAGGAGATCACAGCAGTTGTCGAGCCTCAGACGATGCGAGCAGTCACAAGCGTGTTGCGCCTGCTGCTGTCCCTTCTTCCTGACATCTCCGAGAAGAGCTCGGTCGCGTCGAAGAAAGGCAGCGAACAATGGGGGACCCAGCTGAGCTCTCAAAAAGGGTCAATGAGGAGCGGGCAGCGAAAAATGAGAAGATAGCACCTGGTCTGAAGGCCGCTCAGTATGAATGCTCACTCTACACGTCTATGCACAACAACAGATGCCCCAGTACCTGCCCGGGTCATGATCACCTTGTCAATCCTCCTTGGGCGACACGACGTCCGGCTGCAATGGCACGCCAAAGTCGATAGTCGCGTCCGCCGAGTACACTCCTGTCGAGAAGGGTGCAATGTCTGGGAATGCTACACCGTTCGCGTAGCCGAGCGACCCATCTCCGCGGTCCAGTCGGGGCGCGATACTGGCCAGCTTTGTGCCCCTCATTCGGACATTCAGGGGGACATGCTGCCAGTCTTTCGTCTCGACCGTGGCGCTCCCCTCTTCTCCTACGTGAGGTAGAGGAGGCTGTAGAATATCAAGGCTAATGGGTAACCAGGATGTGCTGAAGGGAAAAGCAGGCGTTCGCTTGAAGGGCGTTACTTTGGCCGCAAAGAACGGTCGCTCTCGGGAGCCTCCGCGCTCAAAGACTTCGACATCGATGTGTCCTTCGGATGAGTAAGTGAATGAGAAGTCTGCGAGGTGCTGTGAGCCCGGGCAGACGGGGGTCAGTTGGCCCGTGCTCGTGGTAAGGAGACGTCCGACAAGCCTGGCTTTGGTTCACCTTGGGAACGTTCCAATTTTGCCTGCCGCGAACACACGTAGCTTCCGTAGAGACGTAGATTCTTGTAATTCGTGGAGCCTGGATGGTGCGCGTCTTGCCCTGGGCGTCTCTGACTTCCGTGTCGAACCACCCGGGGATGAACATGAGCTCGTCATACGGTCCGACAGGCGACGTCTTGTAGCGGTAAAGCTGCATGGCGTAGGGTGTGCGAACAAGGCGCGAGCAGTCTGAAGCTAGGATAGCCTCTTGCTCTGCCGGGTTGAAGGACCCAGGCGGAAGGCGGGGCGTCCAGCTCCATCCGAGGAACATGAAGACCTCCCCATCAAGTTGCCAAGGTCTGGTAGAATGCGAGTCTGGTCAGCCGTGCGCGTTCGACCGTCGCATCTACACAGCTCACGGCGGAGCCAGCGGAATGTCATTGTAATTTGACATTGTGCTGTGACACCCCGAACTGTTCAGAGCAGAAGCGGTCGCAGGCCTCAGCGCCACACGTTTATCGGCCCGTCCGGATATGAAGCGGAACGGCAGGGATTCGTGCATGACTGATCGTAACGCATTGCTACTATAACCTCGTTTTGGTAGATACAGTAATCCTATCGCGATGATACCCTTCGCCTTTTCCTGCAGCCGCGTTTTCGATGGGCTTGCTTTGCGGGTTTCGAGACCCTGCTTTTCGTGACCCTTCCTAGATGATGGGCTTGGGGCCACAAGCGTGCTCAGAGTGGTGCTTCTCTGCCGAGCGCCTGTGCTGAATGGAGCGCTTCCGCTCTGGTGTAGCTACAGTGGCGTTGTTTGCGGGGAAGCCCTCGAGCGACTTCGCGTAGGTTGCCATCGTGTACGCGGCGCCCTTGGCATTGACGAGCCATGCGTAGTAGTTGAGATTGTTGATATCGTCGCCGACCTTGTGGTAGTTGACATCGAGTGCGACACCCGCCTGTCCGCCCCAGAGGCTTGCTTCGCGTTCGGTCTTGATCTCTTCGGCACCGGTAAAGAGGCCTCCAGCGGGGATGCCGACGTCAATGAAGGGTCCTGATATCCGGACAAGCGGATTAGCTCGCTAGGCCGGAAGCAGCCAACCAGTGCGAAGACCTTACCGTAATCGGAGCGACCGTCGAATGCTGTGGCGTTCAGCGGAATGTCCCTCGCGGCGAAGAACTTCTGGAATACGTCCTCGATCTGTGCGCTTCCGTCTGGACCAGCCTGACCGAATGCGGCTCCGCTACCGTCGAAAGACGTGAATACCTAATTGGAGAAATGTCAGCGGGAGACAGGGATAGACTAGAAGCGTCACTCCGCTGACATAGTTCGGACTGGCTCTACGGATTTGAAACGGAAGTTGTGCTGTGTGAGCTTGATTGGAACAACGTCGGACGCTTATAGCCGAAAAGGTGAGACTTACAGCATATCGAAGTTGAGGTCCATGCGGATCTTGCTGAGCTCCGACTGGCTAAGGTTCTCGACTGCACAGACGGGAATCAGCTTTTGTGGTACCATGTTGAGCCGGCATGCCCGCTCACCATAGTAGGTAGAGCCGATGAGACCAGCCTCCTCTGCTGTGCAGAAGATGAAGCGTACGGCATTCTTGACGTTGTACATCGAGAGCTTGGAGGCGAGGGTGAGTAGAGCCACAGTCCCGGATCCGTCGTCGTTGATGCCCGGTCCAGCCAGAACAGAGTCGGTGTGCGAAGTGAGCACAATGACGTTGTTTGGGTCGCCGGTGTGCGTGTCGGCGATGATGTTGGCAGTGGTGACGAGCTTGGTCTCGGCGAACACGCCGATGGACGCCTGTGCGCCATCCTGGATGGCCGCTGCAGCATTGAGCGAGATGGAGACCTGGGCGGGAGGAGAGGGGCGTCAGCTCCAGGCCGTGTCAGGTGGTCCAAGTCAAGTCAGATACTCACCGTAGGCAGGTACTCCCCCTCTGGACGAGGGGGCGCAGAGAGAGTCACAGAAGCAGCTGGCGCATCTGGATCTTCTTCATCGTTGTTGCTGATGACCACAGCTGCTGCTCCCTGCGATTGCGCGACCGCAACTTTGAGACCAAACTCGCATGTGCCGCGGGCGATGAGCGCAATCTGGCCAGCCACAGATGCCGGATAGTCGCTCTGTTGTGCGCAGGATTCCGGAGTCAGCAAGATGTCGCGATGACATACAGCACGAGGAGCAGGGAGCACCCACAGGCTCGCAGCCAAGGTTGGCGACTTTGACGATGGTCGCGCTGACCTCGCCGCCGAGCGAGAACTGCGGAGGCAAGCGTGGGAGGACCATCAGCTAGGACCGGTGTTTGTGCAGGTGTTGCAACCAACCTCCGGAGTCGCAACGGGGTAGACGGTACCGCCGGCCTCGAACGTCGAGTTGCCGAACGGGGTATAGTTGTATGTTTCGAACTCTTGGGCTGTGGTGATTGTTCACGAGAGCAGAGCGCATCAGCCGGGGAAGTACGTGCGGATGTGCCTCATGCGGTAGTCTGCAGTATAACGCACTCGTCACTTTATAGTAGCCACTCTTGCCGAGCTCCGCTCGGATGTAGTCGAGCGTGGCCTCATGGCCTGTATGGTAGAAGGTATTGTTGTCGGCGGCGTCAGCTTCTGTTCATAATTTCAAGCTCAATGGGTATTGACTGACCAGGTGTCCCAAAAGCTCTGGTATTGTTGTTCTCGGTAGCAATGCCCTGGATAACGTATGCGCCGGCCCGCAAGTCACTTGCGTAGATCTGCTCGACGAGGGCGTGCGGCTCTACGTCGGGCTTCTTGCTGTGCTTGTAGCCGTCGTTGGAAGGTGCGGCCTGGACAGATGCGGCGAGACCTAGTCCGAGCGCGACGGTCGTGCAAGCTGTGCAACGCATGGTGAACGCGAGCAATGGATGGCTGAGTGACGGCGAGCAAGGGATGGCAGGGGGGATGGGAAAGGGAGAGGTGCTGCGGAGAGCCAAGAGCAGATAGGGAAGGA
The DNA here is from genome assembly GCA_008802785.1 of Symmetrospora coprosmae. Lineage (NCBI taxonomy): Eukaryota > Fungi > Basidiomycota > Cystobasidiomycetes > Symmetrosporaceae > Symmetrospora > Symmetrospora coprosmae. The sequence continues at coordinate 20,918 of VUYT01000027.1, read as the reverse complement.
GGAGCGAAGAGGAGGAGAGAGAAGGAAAGATCGTTGAAGTAGCAGGTCTTGTACGCAGTGGCAGCTGGCGGACCGGGTCAGGCGGCGCGAAGGAGCCGAGCTGCCCTGGCAAGGGCGGCTTTCTCTTGAAGAAAGCGATAGGCGGCTCCTTTGCATGTGCGAGGGCAGTGCTATCAGCCGGCGAGATCTATCAGACTCAAGCAACGCGCACATGCATTTCGCCGACTCCTGCACGCGGTGCTGCATTAGCGCGTATTGGGTGTGAAAGCCGCCTTCATCGTCTCCGCTCTCAAGGCGGGCGACGGTACGCCTCTGCAAGTTTGGCTCGAGATTGACGCGAGCAAGAGGCATGGCTGTACCATCTCAACACTGCAGGCGATACGTGCATGCTGCTCAATGCTGACTGCCCCTGCGCAATGAACGCGTCAAGTTGACGGCAGGAAGAGCTTCTCGAGCTAGCAGCCTTTGCACGTGATGCATCGCACAATGCCAAGGCGCACTGATAGAGAGATGTCCGCGTGAAGAGATAGCTAGTCGGACGGGATTAGAGTCAGGGCAGGCTAGTCATCCTTACTGGCATTCGTGCGCGGCACAGTGGGACGTCCGAGGCGATAGAGGCAACGGACTTCCAAAGCGTAGCAGCAAGCGTGACCAGACGCAATTACGCTGACAGAGCATGTCCAACAACCTTGACGCGCAAGCGCACAGAGCTGCCGGGCTATGCTGGCGCTGAAGTATGAGACACAGAGACACACGGGAACAGAGACGCAATGGCAGAGTCGTGAAGGTAGATGGAGGGAGAGATCTAAGCGATGTAGTAGGAGGGGATGGTCCTATCGCTGAATGCATGAAGCAAAAGGGTGAATGGCTAGCGAAGAAAGTAGACGAAGGTGGAATGGAGGAGGGGCAGGTGAACGGAGCTTTGTGTCTTTCGCTTCGGGGGCTGGAGGGGAGAAGTTCGAAAGGGGATGTTGGAGTGTGCTTCGCTCTGGCGCTGGAGGTGATCGAGTCGGGGTATCTGTCCAGCAACCTCAAGCCCGAGGTGTCGGTGTCGATGTAGGAGGAGGGGGAACATCCGAGAGGCCCATGAGAGGAAATGGAAGCAGTCGCAGCCCACTGCTTATGCAGCGGACAGGTACTGCCATCCGATGTCCTTGACGGATCCATCATCGTTGATGAGAAGGTTGTTGTGGTTGACACCGTTTGCCGCGGCCGTCGTGAGCGGGCCGAAGAAGAAGTACGAGTCGACGTACGACTGCTGCTTGAGCCATGTCTGCGTCTTGTGCAGGTAGGCCTTGCTCTCCTCGGCAGTCAAGTCAGCACCGTGGCCGAAGGTCTCGGCAGCGTACTCCGAGATGATGATGGCTGCGTGCAGATAGGCGATGTTAGCCTAATCCAAGCAGCTGCGACGAAGTGACATGCCAACTCACGGAACTCGGGCCATGCAGCGTGGATCTTCTGAATGTATGCAATGAAGGCATCCGCGTCGGTACCGTAGTAGTGCGTCTGGATGGCCGAAAAGCCACACGAGCCAGCGCAGCCCTCGATGAAGCCGCTGAGCCAGTTGAACCCGTTGTCGTCGGACGTGCATCCCGGAGTGGTGATGCGGTAGCCCTGGCTAGCATACTTGGTGATCTGAGCCTTGTAGCTGTTGATACCGTCCTGAATGCCAAGGTTGGCCTGTCCCGGCTGGTCGGGCTCGTTGTAACCGAGAATCGTCATGCCCGGCTTGATGACGCCGCGGGCGATCTGAGCCTCGAATTCACCCTGCTTGGCAGGACCCCAGTACTGAGGGTACCACTCCATGTTGCTGCAGAGTGCGTCCGAAGGTGGGTAGGCCGACCAGGCTGTGCGCGATGAGAGGGTAGGACTCGAGGTTAGCTCGACTCCCTTAGACACGCCGCTTAGAAATGAACGCACTGTAGATCTTGGTAGGGTTGTCGTTGCACCAGTTGTGGAGGACGTTCTTGGGGTTGAGCCAGTCCCAGGCGAGACCCATGGCACCGTAGCTCCGGCCGACATCGGTAGTAGGAGGGCTCTCGGGCGTAGGAGCGGGTGCGGCGGCGGACGAAGACGAAGGAGCGGGGGCAACCCACTCGGACGAAGACGACGAGGGTGCCGGCTCGACCCGCTCGGACGAAGACGGCGCGGGCTCGACCCACTGCGACGAGGACTCGCTGGTTGGGTTGGCGAAACCGGCGTTGATCTTGACGTTGGGCTTCCTGAAGTTGGGCGCATCGGCCGAGGACTCGGGGTACTCGGTAGAGTAGGACGTCACGTCGACGAACGAGGTCGTGTACTCGGTGCTCGTCGGTGCTGGGGCCGCAGGGGAAGTAGGGCCCGCGAACTGCGCTCGGTCCCAAGTGTCGGACGGGGCATCCTGCGACGCGGCACCCTCGGTAGGTGCAAGAGGCTGCTCGTCGGCGGGCACGACGTCACCAGTCGGGCTAATGGTGTAGACAGTGTCGTCGTCGTCTTCATTGTGGAAAGCGCCCTGAGCGTAGTCGGAGGATGAGGAGCCATCGGCACCAGCGGTCGGGGCTGGGTCGAGGCCGGCCACAATGCCGTTCGTGACGGCGGCGGTCGGGCACGGCTTCCAGTTCTTGCTGGCCGAAGGGCTAGCTCCTACTCGTCGAACGTAGGGCTTCTTCCTGGCGACTCCGCCTGGTGGTAGAGCGAGCGCAGCACGAAGACCGTTGGAAGGCGTCCGGTGTCAACGGCGGAGAGACGCGTGCGTGATCGGAGGTGGAGTGGCGGGGAGACGGTCAGTGAACAAACGACGGAGAAGCGGCACAAACAGCAGCACGACGAGCGAGATAGATAAGAGAACGCACATCGGTCGTAGCCATAGGGAGCGAGTGCATCACGCTTGCTGAGGTTCTCAAAGATGGTCCTCTTGACGAGCTTCTGGTGCTTGCCGTACTGCTGCTGGTGCTTGTTTGTGTTTGCAAGGGCGCCCGTGACTGCGCCAGAGATGGAGAGGAGGGCCAATGAGGCCGAGAGGATGGGTGCCATTGTCGATTGATGAGAATATGTGACTATGAGTTACCCTATTGCTGCTGTGCTAGTCCCTGCTGTTCTGTCTGATGTGTGTCAAGAGAGTGTGGTTTGGCCGTCGAGGCTGCTTTGCGGGAGAGGGGGGAATTCGTCGAAGGGAGCTTGCTGCGCGCGAGGATTTGAAGGGAAGCGAAGGGGCGTCGGGGTGGTTGTGAAGGGAAGGGAAAGGGGAACTTGGCGGATTTGTTTGGTCGCTGGCCGTTGGGTTGCCTTGTGGGCGTCGTCGGTCGGAGAGGGCGGAGGCGGTCGATGCGTTCAGGAGGTCGAATGGAGTTGCTGAGAGTCGTTGGAAGCGGACCAAGGGCAGGATGGCAGCGAGCTCGAGCTCGAGCTTGGGCCAGTCGCCGAATGAAAACACCACCCTCGAACCCCTGAAATCACAACAATGCCCCTTCGCAGGCGCGCGACGGCGCGGGCCCTCCCTCCCTCCCACTTCGCCCGCACGAGCCTCGATCGCGTCTTTGCTCAACGCCACCACCACCGCTGAAAAAGGGCAGTCCTCGCGGGCGGTTCTTCAACATCTACCTATCGACAAGGCACGCACCATCCTCTTGCAAAATTCATATTCGAGTCGTGGCCGTCATCGCTCTTGTTGCCCTGTCATCATCGTCGGCTTTGCTTCGCTTGCGTCTGGATCAGCAGAGGTGGACGTGCATGTGTCGGGGATGGTCCGTGCTCGGAAAGCCCACGAACAAGACAATGAGGCTGGCAATTGCAGCACGACTCTTTCCATGAGCGTTTATGAATGGTCTGACCGACTCGCCTCCAGCGATCCAGGCCTCTTGGTGCACGCTCTGCTTTGCAGCTGATTATAGAGAGGTGTCAAAGCTCAACAAGGGGAGCTTCCTTGGTTAACGCGCATGATACAGGAGGGCGGATTATCACACTGTGCTCGAACGCTCTTAGACGTCCACCTCGTTCAACTCGCTGGCTCGCTTGAGGACCGGGTTCTGCAGGGTATGGAGAAGCGGTGGTCAGCTTCGCGGCGCACAGACCACCGACAATCGACAAACACCAATCTCCAAACCGCCGACTCACGCCGTTGTCCTGCTCAATGACCACGCTAGCAAGTCGAGGCGCGCGAAATTGCGGCGCAATCTGTCAGCTCGGACCGCACGGACCAAAACGGTCCAGCTTACGCCGGGTTCTCCTCGTCTCCTTTCTTCTTGATCTGTTCGAGCAGCGTCCGGAGCAATAGAGAAAAGAGAGCCACGCGACCGCGCTATCAGTTCCAGCGCTTTCGGGACATGGGCGTCTAGGCTCTCGCAAGTCGCACATCCTTGTTGTTCTTGCTCTTGATGGTCGTCTCCTCCTCCTTGACGTCCTTGACTGTACCAGAGGGAGCACCACCGCCCCAGTTCCACCTACATACACGCATCAGTCCGACACATGTCGTCTTCAGCGTTGGCAGCGGCGAGATGTGGAGAAGGCAGTGGATTGCGCGGCACGCACGAGACGGAGTCACCCTTGTCGATTTGGTCAGACATTGTGTGCTCGGGATGTATGTAGACGTAGAGCGAGCTTGGACACTGAGGAGGTGAAGGCGAAAACGACGACGACGACGAGAGTGAGGCAACGAGAAGAGCGCCTGCTCCTCCTTCTCTTCTCGGAGGGTCCGTCGGGACCGGCCCGATCTCAATCGGATGACGTCCGGGCAGTCTCCCAGCTGCGCAAGCATCGAGGGCGTTCAGCGCCGTGGACAGCTTTCGAGATGCTCGCGCTCATCTCTCCTCTCGTCTACGAGTGTAGTCAGCTGCTGGATGCGATACGCGATGAATGCACGCGAGGTAGTCTGCGGAGCTGGACTCGGTCCGGCGCAGCATCTGCGCTCAAGCGTGGAATACACTCCCCCCGAGCGCCTCTATACGCTCGTGCAGACGGGCATTGCGAGTCTTCACCTATAAATCGTAGGCTATTCGCTGTCGAAGACCGCTTGGACACCGGGGGCGCGTTCTAAGCTAGAGCGAGCTGAGACTGCGTTCCTGCTCATCATCGGTCATTCACCTATCGAAATGGGGAAGGAAGTCGCTGCATCGGCGTGCTGCATCATTCAAGTAGCCGCTCAAATGCTCCCTTGTACCTCTGCGCAGTCCACGGGCATATAGCCAAGGGACGGACCACCCGCGTGCCGCTCCTTCGGCAGAGCCAAGATCGACAACATCGACCTGTACCGGTATATCGCGCTCACCCTCGCAAGCATCCGAGGGTGATGGCACAGCGGTGGAGGCTCCACAGTTCGCGGTGTCTCGGCGTCGACAAGAGATGATGAGCAGCTCACTGTCCGATGGCACGATCGTGATCCGGAGGCCAGAGCGCGAGGGGTCCTCTGTACGCGAGTCCCAGGTTGCACAAATGCGGAGCAATGTCCAGCACTTCGCCGTTCGCCGATGGGACCCGTTAGATGGCAGCGCCTATAGCCTTGAGGCGTTCGAAGAAGCTCAGAATGAAGTCGCTCAAAACCAGCAGGATTCGCTAGCCGCTTGCTCGTCGCGGCAGTCCACGTGTACAAGAGCGCAATGGGCTCATCGAGGAAGCTGCATGACGATACCGGTACCGTCGGGCCAGTGACGGAAGGCGTTGCATGGTCCTGTGAGCGAGATAGTCCGCAGCTCCGAAGTGCAATGCGCCATTTGGTCACTCGCGTAAAGCACCGCGTAAAGAGGTCGAGATTGGAGCTCTTCGACGCATTCGCTCGGCGGATGACGCCTGGCATTGATCAGACGAGCAAAACTGCTCATGATTAGGTGCGGTCCGTCGAGTATTTGAAGCCGTGCCTTCTGCTCTTCTTTCTTGCTCCTGTTCCATCCTCTCCACTCCTCCCAAGCTGCCCATCTGCGAGCCCCTCTTGACAGTACCACCCTCTCACCATGCACTCTCAGTCACTCATCGCATTCGCTCTCGCGGCTGGTGCCGTCTCTGCATCTCCCATCTACAAGAGACAGGAAGTGTCCGTCACGGCGACCAGCACCGTCGACGTCGCAGAGACTCAGGCGACCACACCCGGCCTCACCCCAACTCCTGGCCCGACCGTCAATGACGATGACGATGACGATGACGAGACCTACCCTGCGTACCCTTGCCCGGCAGGCTACCTGCTCACCTACGCACAGGCCAACAGGACACTCGGCCAGCCGATTGACGTCACCAACGAGGCTGTTGGCGAGTGGGCAACTGCCATTATCTTCCCGAACATCACTGCGTCTGAGGGCGGATCTACCCCTGATGCAACCCACACCTGGAACCTCCTGTGAGTCCTTGTTCCGCTGCTGTCCGATACAATGGCGCTAGTAATAAGCTAACGCCGATTTCTCCGGGGGCGCTACACAGCGGGGTCGAGTACCCGGAGGTCCTGGTCAATGCGACTAGCGAAGGCGGATCTGCCTACGTGCAGTGGGTCTACAACAGCACCGCTGAGGTTGTCGTCGGCGATGTAAGCATGAGCAACTACCAGGCAGTGTACAAGTCGTACGACCCGACCTTCCCGAGTGAGTGCACCCTGTTTGGCAATCATGTCAACGACTGCTAACTGGAGCGCTCTTCCCGAATGCAGTCACTGGCGAACGAGGACCGAGCACCCTTGTGCAGATTTTCATCAATGCATGTGCCAGCGACCAGGACGCGGCTCTCCCTCTCTTGCAGAATCTAGTCGACGTCCAGCTGGGCCTCATCACCAACGACACCGCCGGCAACGGAGGGGAGCTTGTGACATCTGTCCTGAGCACCGACTCGCTCACCGCCACCGAGACCAACACTGCCATCGCAACCGAGACGAACACGGACATTGCCAGCACCACTGTTCTCGACACTGCGACTGACCAGGTGACTCAGACCAACACCGTCATCCCCGCCGTTACCTCGGTCGTCGCAGCAACCAACCAGGTCACCACGACTGCGGCAACCGAGCAGGTGACTGTCACTCCGGCTACGCAGACCGCCACCACCACAGCCGTGACGAGCACCAACACGGTTGCTACGGTGTCGGTCACTGCCGATGTGGAGACTGTCGCAACCACGACGACTTCGGTTTAAGGGCTCTGGCGGAAATAAGCAGAGCAGCGATCCCTTTTTCCCATGCCGTATCCACAAGTATCGGCAGGCGCATAATCTGAATCATTGAGAGCAAAATACACATGTATCCTCGTCTCCCTCCTGTAGTCACAACATCGGCGGTCGTGAATGGACACTACCCTGCCTTCCGCGTCAGATGCCTCAGCTTGCTGCGGGTAATTGCCAGTCAGCCTGTTCTGCCTCAGCCAGCCTCCAGGGCCAGCACGCAGAATAGTAGTGCATACGCGCCGGAATCGAAGCAGGCGTCTCACGTTTGCGCATCCATCAGATCTGGTGGGACGTGCAGATCGGATCCGACCGGAGCCATGGAGGATGTATCTATCCGTCCGGTTACTGCGCTCATCAGCAACTCCCACTCTGTAGTAAGGAGGTAGATTCGAAGATGTACTTCGTCGCGCGTGTCCACGTCCACGATCTGAGTCTTCCGAAGTAGTCACCCAAGCTCGAGCTCGAGGCGCGTGCCAGGCACAGGCCGCCGCCACCCGCGTCGAATTCGCAAACAAGAGGAGCCCAAGCCACCACGCTCAAGACAAGACAAGAGCTTCGCCGAGCCCTTGGAAGCGGGTGTCGTGCATCTCTTGGGAAGAAGAGGGCAAGTGACGTCTTTGCTGTTGACGCCGGTGCGAGGCTGTTCCCTCTTCCCCAGCCTGGGGTCCGACCTTCAAAATACCGCGTGCACAGGAGAGCAGCACCGCACCCGCATCCGCCGGCCGAACTCCGCTTCGCCATCAGCATCAGCCAGGCGGCCTGTCCTTGCGGTGGAAGCTCTCTTCCCTTTCTCTGCACGTTGATTCAGCTTTGAGGGAGTGTTTGACAGACGTCTCGTACGAGCTGCACCACATCAGCACATTGCTCATCGGTGAGTCGCCTCAGGCTCTCTGGCATTCGGCTGGAGCTCGACGGGGTGGCTGCGACTGCAGTCTCAGCTGGAAGGAGCATGGCGCAGCCCTGAGCAGGCCTGCCGAGGAAGAGAGAGAGAGAGAGCACACAAAACAGTCACGACGAGAGAGACTTAGTGAGCTGACGAAAGGTCGCCGTGTCGCGTCCCGCCCACCCGCCTCCAGGCTCGCTCGCTCTCTCGCACAGACCGCGCCAAGTTCTCCTGCCCTTCCGTTCTCGGGCGCCTCGGTGACACCGCGACAGGGGGAACAGCACGACCAAATCTTCCAAACACTGCCCGCACTTTGCACCATGGCCCACCGTTACACCTCTTCTGCGGACATGTACCCACCATCAGGCTCCAGTCAAGGTCCGGCGTCCCTCTCCTACGACCCAGTCTCGTACAGCAACAACAACGCGTCGCACGACTACCTGAGCGGCGGCGGCGCTTCGGGGACGGCGACTCCACGCTTCGGCAACAACCCAGAGGCAAACGACTCGTCAGCCTTCCTCTCTGGAGGTGACAGGAACCCGTACGGCGAGAAGTACAGCGACACAGCCGACGAGGCAGGACCACCAGCGCACATGCTGCGGAACCACGGGGGAGCCAAGCGCAACGGCGCGGGCACTGGCATGTTTGCGGGACGCAGAAAGCGCTGGTTCATCATCGGTGGACTGCTGCTCCTCGCTGCCATCATTGCTGGCGTGGTGGGAGGCGTCGTCGCGTCCCGCAACTCGGAGTCGAGCTCCGCCAGCACGGGCAGCGGTATTGGCAGCAGTGCCAACGATGGAAAGGGAAGGAACCCGACTGTTGTGCAGAACTCTGCCCTCATGGGGGGCAATGGTACAGAGATAACCATGGAGAATGGCGGCAAGTTCACCTACATCAACAACTTTGGAGGGTACTGGTCGTCCACGCCGTACGATGACTCTGCTAGACCGCAGAGCTGGACAAAGGCTCTCAATGAGAGCTGGGACTTCACGAACGACAAGTGAGCATATGCGCGGCTTGTGCCGGGTTGATGCATCATAGGCTCGCGCTGACCTTTCCCACCTGTCGTTTATCACCCAGAATTTACGGTGTCAAGTTAGTGGCGCAATTGTCGGACTCTGACCACACAAGCCATGGCATTGTCTGACACGCTCTTACGTTCTCATCTGCTAACAGCGTCGGCGGATGGCTTGTGCTCGAGCCTTTCATCGTTCCTGGTGTTTTCGAGCCATACGAGAACGATACCGAGCCGGCCGTAGACGAGTACACCCTCATGCAGAAGTGGGGTGACCAGGCTGTCGCGCGGCTTACTGAGCATTACGAAACCTTCATCGTGCGTAGAGCCCCCTATCACCCCGTCCCGCACATCACTCACATGCTCTCGTTGCCGTTCCTCAGACCGAGCAAGACTTTGCAGAGATGGCTGGAGCCGGTCTCTCCTGGGTCAGACTGGTCACCCCGCACTGGATGATCGAGACAATCGAGGGCGAGCCCTTCGTCGAGGGGTTGGCATGGCAATACCTCCTGAAGTGCGTTCATGATCTGAGCAGCATACCGCCGTCACAGCCGCTGACTGGTGCACTCTTGCCGCACCGCAGGGGCATTGGATGGGCACGCAAGTACGGACTCCGAGTCAACCTCGACCTACACACCATGCCCGGCTCGCAGAATGGCTGGAACCACTCTGGCAAGCTTGGGACAACCGGCTTCCTGAATGGCACCAACGCGCTGTTCAACGCACAGCGAGGTCTCAACTACGTCCGAACCCTCACCGAGTTTTTCAACCAGCCCGAGTACCGCAACGTCGTTCCGATGTTCAGCATCATCAATGAGCCTCAGGTCGAGACGATCGGCAACGAGACGATGCGAGCGTGGTACCTAGAGGCATACAACATGATCCGCGAGATCACTGGCACTGGAGAGGGCAACGGACCCTGGATCTCGTTCCACGACGGCTTCCAGGGTCTGCCCACTTGGCACGGCTTCATGGCTGGGTCCGATCGAGTCGCCATGGACCAGCACAACTACCTCGCCTTCTCCACGCCTTCGAACGACTCTCTCGGCTACACGGCCGGCAAACCCTGCTCGTACTGGGCCGTCAACTACAACAACTCGATGAACAATTTTGGTCTCTCGCTCTCTGGCGAGTTCTCGCTCGCTATCAACGATTGTGGTGTCTACCTCAACAATGTCGGAAACGGCGCCCGCTTCGACGGCACATACATCGCCCCCGGCTCTACCACGCCAACATTCGAGGCAGTTGGCGACTGCACGACCTGGAACGACTGGCAGAACTGGGACGATGAGCGCAAAGCTGGCATGAGGCGGATTGCCCTTGCCGAGATGGACGCGACCCAGAACTGGTTCTTCTGGACCTGGACGATCGGCAACTCGACAAAGACGGGCATCCCGCCCAACCCGCTGTGGAATATGAAGATCGGCCTTAAGGAGGGCTGGATGCCGGCAGAGTGAGTCACATACCGCACAGGCTGGGCACCGTGAGCGCACCGAGCTGACACAGATGACTTCTTCACGAACAGCCCGCGCGAGCATGTCGGTCTTTGCGCTCAGGTCATCCCTGAACAGGGCTTCGCTCCGCTCGACCCGACAGCCACCTTCACCGCCTTCCCATCGCCCTGGATGACTGGAGGAGCCGGTGCGGGGACTGTTGCTGCTGACCAGGTAGCTGCCTACCCATGGCCACCGACGTCCATCGTAGCCCCCGTCGGCACACAGGCGACCAACTTGCCGCTGTACACGGCGACCGGCACGCCAATCACGATGAGCGCCTCGACCCCTACAGCATACCCGTCGGGCGCATCCACCGCCACACTGGGCAATGGCTGGGCCAACCCCTCAGATACCGCTGCCTGGTACACGCCCATCGCTGGCTGCGCGTACGCGGCGCCCTACGACGGCGTATCCGTCCCAGTCCCTACGGCGCGATGCACTGGAGCATAAGCGGGGTGTCCTTACCAGAGTCCTCCGCTTGAACACCTTCGCTTTCTTATGTCATCCAGTGACGCCTTGCTCGCGTGCGCTCTTCTTTGAACATCTGCAAACATCCTTCCTTTCCTTCGCGAGACACCTGTCTTGATGGACAATCATTCCCTCCCTCCAGACTACCCACATCCTGCATCGAGATATCCTTCAGTGACCTTCCAGTGACACCTACTGTGTATTCGTAGAGCATCTCCCTCCTGCGCCCTCCAAAGCAGGGTCTGGTCTGCTGATAGCGCATCAAATGATCAACCTGCAAGCTCTCCAAACTACCATTCGCGTGCTTGATGATCACTGTCTGGGATTCTAATCGCTCGAGGAGAGCATGCTGCGCCGTGTCCTCTACTGCTTGCGAGCTGTGTTCTACTTGTGCATATACTCAACGCGCTGTGGCGGACGGATGACAGCCGAAGGTCGGACCCGCGGAGGTCGTCATTTGCGAGCTCCGTGCCTTCTCTCCATCTCTCGCACACCTGCAAAGGCCTGCTCATGCTCAGAAGCATCGCGTTTTCCATCGCAAAGAGTATCGCTACTGTCCAGCCCGCTATCTGCTGCAGAAGAGCCCTTTCGACATCGCGACCCATTATGGACGCGCTCGCTCAATCGTCCTCCGAGGTCGGACCGAACAAAGCGTACCACCAGATCACAACGCATCAGCAGTACACTGCGCCCGCATTGGACATCCCTTCGCTGAAGAGCTCGCCGATCGAGCAGTTCAGCGCCTGGTTCTCGGAAGCGCAGGAGTTCGGCGTGAAGGAGCCCGAGGCGTTCAGCGTCGCCACCGTCGATGCGGATACTCTGGCGCCGTCGGTCCGCTTCGTGCTCCTGAAGCAGGTGGACGACCGTGGCTTCGTCTTCTTTACAAACTACGAGTCTCGCAAGGGCAGGGAGATGGGCTTGAGCCCGGACCTGGACAAGCACAAGGGTACCAAGGCAGCCGGCGCCTGGTACTGGAAGGAGATGTCGCGGTCGGTTCGCATCGTCGGCGAAGTCGAGCGCCTTACACCGGAAGAGTCAAACGGGTACTACTCGACGCGCCCAGTCGGCAGCCAGATCGGCGCGCATGCGTCTCCGCAGAGTCGCGTCGTGAGCGGCAGGGAGGACCTTGAGAAGCTCGTCGAAAGCTTTGAGGACAAGTTCGACATCGCAAGAGGCAGCGCGGATAGGAAGGCAGACGATGTCAAAGATGCAGGGAAGAGCGTTCCTCTGCCTAGGAATTGGGGAGGTGTGCGCATCGTCCCGACGGAGGTCGAGTTCTGGGTGGGCAGGCAAAACAGGTGAGCGAGCTCGGCTCGCCTTTGGCGTATGGGCGAGTGATACTGACATGTCTTAATTGTCAGACTGCACGACAGAGCGCGCTACACGCGGGCGTCGAGCAGCATTTCAGAATGGAAGGTTGACCGTCTTGCGCCGTAGAGCCTGTTGGTGGCGGAAAGGCGTCCCTGACAGATCGTAAAGAGACATCAGCTTGAACGTGTACCGTGTAACCAGACGAGTAGTCTATCCACCTCCGTACACGCTTGCTTGAAGTTTGGCCCGGCACCTCCGTGACACATCTCCACGTCCGCTTCCGTCTGCCCCTGACTGCAGTTTGGGCTCTCCTTCCTCCTGCCCTATCCATCGCAAAGTGCACTGCACGAGGCAGCATGCCAGTGCAAGTTCTGCTGTCAGTCAGAGAGCAGTAGCCTACACCACAACATGAGCGGAGACGCTCGCATCTCTCGCGTCCGACAAGGAGCTGCTGGCAGCCCGTCCACGCAGCACGCGCGTAACGCGTCCGCAGCCGTATCGAATGCAGGGAGGAGCATCAGCGGCCACAGCAGCAGTACTAGCAGCAGCAGCAGCGGCAGCAGCAACATTGATGCAGCCCTAGACCAGCTCGACGATCCCACGAGCAGCGAGAGCGGAGGAGCAGAGGATCCGTCAGACTCACCCCTGCGTCGCACAGTCACGCGGAAGGACGGCCTCGCAGGCAGTAGGACTGGCAATAGCCCGCACCAGGCAGGCGGTGACCACTCGCAGCTTCAGCACACGCAGTATGCGGCATATCACACTGTCGCTCTCGGCCTGCGAAGCTTCTCCAACAGCGGACGCGGCGGCGGCGTCCTCCTGTCTTCCGCTCACAGGCTCGCCAAGGACTCGCTCCCGTCTCCGCCAGCGACGAGCAAAGGTGCAGAGTCGGAGAGAGGGAGCAGTATCGGCAGCTCGAGCACCAATAACAGTCAGACAATGGCCGCGCTGCAGGCGGCGGGCGAGAGGAGCGATGCTGCGGGAGCAGGCCGGGCTAGGACGCGTCCGAGCCTGGCTATCCACCAGAACGTTGCAGGAGCGCGGGCGGAGAGCCCTGTGCACGCCAGACGCCTCCCTCCCAGCGAGAGCAATGGCTGGAGCTCTTCCGAGTCCGAGCGCGAAGACGCAGTGTCGCCAACGGCAGAAGCCGCAGGACCAACAGAGTCTCCCGCTTTGACGGAGAGCAAACATACGCCTACCCCAGACCTCTCCTCCCTAAAGACCGCTCGACCCGACCTGTCGCTGGATAGCCCTTCTCTGCGTTTCATATCGTCGAGTCCTAGCCCCGCGCCGCGCCAAGCAGCCGGCTCTGCATCCATCCTCTACTCGTCCAGCGGGAGCTCCGCCGCTAGATCTCGCCCAAGGAGCCCGCTGGCGGAGCTCACCGAGTTCACCCTTCCGCGAACCGACAGCGATCAAGATGTTCCCAGTCAGTCCTCGGCTCGAATGTCGACCGCACAACAAGATACTGCCCAAGCAGGCAGGAGCCAGGCGGAGACGGAGACGGAGGATCACCTCAGTAGCGACCTTGCTCGGACGGAAAGCTTGGCGTCGGATACTTCACACTACTCTGGCATTCGCCCTGTGCGAGGGACAGGGGAGCACGTCCCATCGCCGAGCGTATCGCGCTCTGGCTCTATCACAGCGAGCAGAATCAGGAAAGCCGGCGAAGCGACCAGGCAAAGAATGTATACGAATTCCGAAGCTGTACCTTCGAGCTCCCCCCTCAATCGCCGGCAGAGCGCCAACACCTCGAGCGGGTCGGAAGGAGCTGCTCACAGACGCCTGACCTTGCCTTTGATCCGAGATGGATCCAAATCGTCCTCCGATTCGACTGCAATACCGTCCACCCTATCCGGCGACGAGCACTCGGCGAGTCAGCGCCGTGATGGCTCGGATAGCTCATCCACTCGTAGTTCCGGCGTAAAAGAGGGGGGCAGTACGATGGGAAGAGCGGGCTCAGAGGCCTTTGCTCGCAACAACAGAAACAGCATGATTAGCCTTTCTGATCGCCCAGACGAGCAGACTCCTGGTTGTCCTGGCAGATACCGCCCAATCGGCACACGCGAGAGCTCGAGAGACGTTCTTCAAGGTCTGCGAGACTTGCGGAGCGCGGACTCCTCGCTCGAAGAAGGGGAGATAGTCGACGAAATCGAGCCTCGCGCGTTTGAGAGTGCTTTGAGGCGGCTGCGGCAAAGCAGTGTCGAGCAGGAAGCGGACAAACAAGCAGATCTCCCTGTCGCATCGACATCTCGGTACAGACAGGACTCCTCGGATAGCAACCTCCTCGCCTCGCCCGCAAGAATGTCACGCCAGTCCAGTGGCTCCGGTCTCAGCGAAGGCGGATACGCTGCCGAAGCTCTACGAAGATCAGGAATGCTCGGCTCCAACCTCAGTCCCAAAAGTCCGATAAGCCCGCCAGGTCCTGCTACAGATACAGAAGGTACCTCTCGAGCAGCGCGCAATGGCGCCCACTCCCGCAGGACCGTGCCAGATTCGCCGCGCTCTCTCCGACAGGCGGCTTCATCGCAGCATTTGACAGAAAGGGCCAGTATTTCGACTGCAGGCCGCAGCCAGACTCCCGCACGTCAATTATCGCACGAGCCTACTCATTCGACTGTCCATCGCAGCAGCAGTGTAGCTATCGAGCTGCCAGAAGTGTCAGACAGTACCACCCGGACGCCTGATCCCTCAAGACATGTTCGGTCTGCCCATATGCCCCAGTCGGCTCGTGTGGAAAGGTCGAGCACCCTCGGTCGGGTCACCGGAGCTGCGGGATTAGAGCGCGAGGATCCGGCCAGTGCTATTCTGCCTCGACGGTCTATCACGTCTCTTTCGAACTACTCGGATCTCGACAAGAGTCGTGAATACAACCGGCTCTCAGCTTATGCGGGAAGCGACGGAAGCACCAACGCAGGGCCTCCAAGCCTGGCAGGAGGATCCCGGCGCAGAGCACGCTACTCGCACTCTCCTGACAGAGGCGCAGCGATCCGTGCTAGCAATGGCGCACCACCTGGTGCTCAAGGCGCCCCTCGGCGATACGAGACCATTAGCGCCGGAACCCGGCGTGAGTGGAACGAGAACCGATCGAGCAGATCATCGGAAGCGTCCTGGGCGCGCGAAGCTGGATCTCGTGATGGAGGTTCGCAGTACAGCCCGCAGCGCTCGATAGGCCACACTGCCCCGGTTTCCGCTAGACAGAATGGCGTGCGATACCGATCGCGGGAGCAGGACGAGGACGGCATGCAGCACGTGCGTAGCTCTGGAATGGAAGAGCCCGCAGACGTGCTCGACAGGGTTCGGCGACGGACTCTCAGCACCCAAAGCGATAGAGCCAGAGATGGCCGGGGGAGTGGTGGCCGGACAGACGGTAAGTCTTGGTCTCGACGCTATTACTAGAATGATCCGCCATGTTGACGTTATTCGTCACCTATGATAGTCTTCAATAACGACGCGCCGCCATCGGCAAACGGGTCAGACCGCTTTCGTACGATCGCCTCTTCCCGACCGCGGACTTCGGCCAATCTGCGAGACCTTGAGGTCGGGTCACCAGATTGGTGGGATCAGGTCAGCGACATTCGGCACCGTACATCAGCCTCTGTCAGCGGCGATAGGCCTGCCTCCCGCGCCGAGAGTCGAGCAGGTGGGCAGCATGGCGGTCGAAGCACCGATTCGCCTCACACGAACTATCACGACTCATCGAGGCAAGACGCCTACCCAGACAGGCAGCGTACCATCCGCGATCGCGTCAGTCCGGCCATGCATACACATCGCCAGAGCAGCGCCACAGACTTCGGCCATTTCAGGCGCAGCCGCAGCAATAGTATCACGAGCAGCGAGCAAGACGGTGGCTTTAGGCAGCCGCCTTCCAGCGAAGGCCGGCGCTCCTCGACGAGATCTCACACGCCCCAGAACCTCGACAACCACGCAGGCAACCGCACATATGACAGTCCTTCGACCCGCGCCGCCTCACGGCTGCAGACCATCCCATCCTCGATGTCAATGAGGAAGCTGAGGTCGGCGAATCAGACTCCCATACAGGATGGCCAGATCAGCCGTCATCAGAGGCTCCTGATGAACGCCCTGTACACTTTTGAGGATCAGTTCCGCTCAGCAGAGACTACGGGAGCGTCGGAGCTGGCACAGCAGGTCGCAACCGTTGTCGGCAATGCCAACATCATTGCCAACGACATCAGGCGATTATTGGACGATATTGTCGCGTACAAGGTAGAGAAGGAGGTTGATGGCGGGTCCGAGAGCCGGACGACTTCGGCCAGACGCGAAGGAGACCTGGTCGGGCGGATAGAGCGGATCGCCGCGCAGCTCAACCGAGCAAGTGAGGATCAGGTCCGTGGATTCACAGAAGTTCTGATTTCAATGACACGGATGGATCGTCAAGCTTCCGACAAGGGCAAGTCCGCCGATCCCCGCCCTCACGTCAAAAGGCGAGAGTCTCGTGACCATGTCAGCAGCGAGGGTAGACAAGATCGGAGCTTCACTGCGCCCTCCGCTGGTCGTTCCAGCCGGCTGTCAACGGACGGACAGCAGCACTCTCCTTATACCCACGGCAATTCGAGCAGGCACATGCGCTCCACACCTCATCTCGAACGCATCGATAGCGTGCAGGAGGAGTTGCAGCACGCAGGTGGCTCGCATGGGCGAGGGCAGTCGGAGCAGGCATCGCAAGCACCACAGCCATCGCCGCGGTCACTCAGGAGAGCAAAGAGCTCGGTAAGTCCGCGTTCGATAATTCGCGTTCCGCATGATGAGGCGAGCTAACGCTCTGGCCCTGCCCTGCAGTCAACCTCGCAAGTCTCGCAGTCCACTGTGCGAGGTTTCATGGCAAACTTTCCACCCAGCGGGACGCTCGAGGAGCACTATACCCCGATATTGAGCAGCAGGCATAGCTCTCGCAGAAGCAGCCTCGCTTCGGTCGGTGCCGACGAGGTGGGCGATGTTTCCGTGGATGCAGGACCGGCAATCCTCAGCAACACGTCTGGCGAGCTCGCTGCCGGTCGTCTGGCGGAGCACGCATCGCACACCCCGGCCCGAATTGGTTCAGGCTCCAGCAGATGGAGGCCCTTCAGCAAAAGTCGACCCTCGCTGAATGCGCACCAGGAGGATCTGCCGGACAGTCCTTCGATAAATGGGGCAAACAGGAGTTCCGAGTTTTCAAGAACCTTCAGCAGGTTGTCCCTCGCCAAGAATAGCAGATGAAGCAAGCATGTCGTGACCGCAGGCAGTATCAGAAGGAAGAGGCCCGCTCTAGTGTTGTTGACCGACCGACTCCTGTCCGCGTGACTCCCCAGATTGTCCATGACGTCGCAATGTAGCCGCGCCCGCGCGCCCTGGACGATGACTTGCCGTATTGCAGACTACAGGAGGCAATTCGATCGAACTAACACGGGTGTCTTGACCTTCATGCGGGTAGCTACTTCCTCGATGAGCGCAGGAGCGATGACGACTTCAAATTCCCGCTCTGTCGGAACTGCGGCGCCAGCCGGGTTCTCCTCCGCCTCTACGTCTGCCAACGAGTCTGCTCGCACAGGACGGCGCGCGGGGGTCCTATACCTCGCGAGACCAGAGTACACCAGTGCGAACGCGACATCGTCGTCTCGCAGGTGAGTCGCGTTGGCGATCTCTGCGAGCGAGAACTTCATGGCAAAGTACTCGGACGTGTCGTCTTCGACTGTGACAGGGGCGGCGGATGTCCCGTTTTCAGCCGCATGCTTTCGTGACCGCGTGCGAATGGCCGGCGCGTCCGTTGCGAGTGTGTTGCCGCCTTTCTTGGCTAGAGCCTCGGACTCGAGCCTGAGCTTGACGGCTTCGAGATCTGCGTCCGGATGTGCGTCGTCAACCGCTTTAAGGACGTTCTTCTTGGTCCGCTCCTTCAGGAAATCCGCTGGGACAACAAGGCGGGGATCGTTTCGCGTGTAGAAGATCAGGCGGAAGTAGCGGATGAGAACCGACGTCCAGAACTGGAGGTATCCTCTAAGACCGAGATCCGAGAGTGGACGCTCTGGTGTTCCAGCCCGCAGTGAGGTAGACGAGCGGGCGGACAGCTCGTAGCCTGGCGAAGAGTCCCAGTCAGCATTTATTACGTCGAGCAGTGTGAATCGCCGTGCGGCAGCTCACTGAATTCCATCATCAACGAGCCAAACCCTTTCTTCTGGTAGGGTGGGAAGGTAACGATGCAGGCCAGGTTGTAGTCATTGTACGAGACCTTCTCCTTGCTGAAGAAGCCGAGAGGATGAGAAAACTGCGGTCGAGTTTCTGTGATGACGTAGAAGAGGAAGCCAGACGTCTCGAAGAAGACGTATTTGTGATCGATGAATAGCTTTCCGAACAGGCAGAGGTTCTGGCAGTAAAGCTACAGAATGACCGGAGGACGTTGAGCACAGCTCGCAGGGCAGTGCGGGAGCAGCGATGCGACATACCTTTGCTGCTTCGCCGTCTACCTCCCAGATGACATGGACACCGTGTTCGTAGACCTTGCGCCCGGGTGGCTGTGTCATATGGCATAAATTCTAGATGTATGGGAGACAGCGTCAGCTCCCCGGCTCTAGCTTGGCAGTATCAGAAGGGGAGGACGGACGGCGTGAATGATGTAGGCCTTCTCTTCGACAAAGTACTTGAAGCAGGCCTCGCAAACATAGAGATGGTTGCGCGGTGGAGGCGGCGGCGGGGGCGGCGGCAGGGGCAGGGGTTCCTTCTTTGCGGCCGGCGCGTACAGCTTTGATGCCTGCGCAGCAGTCATCTTGGTTGGTAGCTTCATGTTGGCGAGCCTCTCTGCTTCCATCTTGGCCTCCCTTTCGCGGGAATCCACCCAAACCATGCCAGGAGGTTTGGCTACTGGCGGTCCCCCTAACACGACTATCGGAGCAGGCGGGGGGACCTCTTCCGAGCCGCCCGCCTGCTGCATGCTGTCATCTGCCTCGGTCGAGTCGGTCAGATCGCCGGGATCCTCGGCGCCGCTTGCGTTCCCTTCGCCCGCCCCGCCGTTCAGCCGCAGAGTTCCCTCACTGTTCCCGGTCGGACCAGCAGTATCTTCCTCGTTGATGATGGTTGCGCTACTGCCGTACGCCTGGCCCTCTTCGAATGTGTCTGCCAATTGATATGGCTTGGTTGCGGGTACTGAGTCCGCCTGCGCAGCATCAGTGTTGCTGAGAATCGCCAGAGGCTGGACCATGATGTCCTTGGGCAAGGTTTCCAATCTTTCCGACCTTTCTGACAGATTCCCTGCGCTCGGACGGGGCGAATCCATGGGCTGGGCGATCGCAAACTGCGTATGCGATGCCGGCGGAGCGACGGCGGACGGGATTGGCATTATGGGTGAATGGCTGTAGTACGAGTAGCCTGCAGGTGCCGGAGACTGTGAACTTTGGCTTTCTACGAAAGGCGCCTCTGCTGCGATAGCATCGTGCCGAGCTGATCTTCGACGTGGCGCTTCTGCTGTCGACTTGGTTGTCGTCGATTGTGCTCTGGCGGGAGGCTTATGTGGCCTTGCCTCCACTTTCTCTGCCTTCTGCTTGCCCTTGTCTGTGGCCTTGGCTCTCCTCTTCTCCTCCGCTATCAGCTTTTGCGGCAGGGCTGGGGCTGGAGAAGAGGCCCCGGCAGCTTCCTTCGCCAGCGCTGCGAGCATGTCATCCAGGTAGTATGGTGACGAGTACCAGGGCTTGATACTTGAGGAGGCAGAAGAGAGGGCTAGAGTCAGTCTTGCATCTGCAAACTTCCGAATCGGCACCCCGAGCTGGAGCTCACTCGTAGGAACCGAAAGTGACCATCGGGATGTTGCGAGGGTGCATAGCTGACGCCGTAGATTCTGCACTGGCTTTCGTGGCGGACGGCTTGCGCGGGAAAAGCGTCTCGTATCAGGCCGATGGACCTCTCGGTGCGCCAGGCAGATGTCACTCACGGATGCGCTATCCCTCTTGCGCTTGAGCCTGCCTGCTCCAGGATGCCCAGGGGAGTCTGCTACGCCATCGAGACCGCCCGGGATGGTGATCTGTATCTGCTTGACGGCGGGAGCTCCTGAATTGGGCGCGAGCGAGGTGGAAGCCTGCGCTGGGGATGTCGGAATCCCAGATGACGCCTGCTGAGAAGGTGCAGACACCCAGCGTTTGAAGGCGGTCGTAGGGATCCATTGGTCCAGGCGCGTGTCAGTTCCGACAATGTGGCAGTAGCATTCTTGCTGTATGTGCTGATGCTGCTGCAGCTCTTGCGCCTTGATGCGGAACGAGCGGACTACGACACGGCCTGTCACGGAAGCAGGCGTCAGACGGGCTTGCACCAGCTGGAGGGTGCGTCGCAGAAGCTACACACGCTCTTGACCTTTCAGGTCAACAATGTACTCTTCGCCTGGCAGGATGCGCATGGCTGCGACCGATAGACTGGCTCATGCGGAAGTACAAGAAGGGCGTGTCTACTCGTGCTCGGACGCGCTGTGCCGAAAAGAGGGGTTGCTACAACTCAGACACTCAAAGTGTTGACAAGGTAGGTGCCCTAATGGCAAGGAGCTCTTTCATAAAGGCCCCTTTTCTCTAATCCCTCTTCCTCTCCACTCCGCTCCACTCCGGATGGGCAATCTCGTTCCCTCCACTCGTGGACGGCTTCCGTGGTTCTAATGTGTGCC
>VUYT01000026.1:229369-296668 GCA_008802785.1 Symmetrospora coprosmae | reverse complement strand
GGGGGGGGGGGGGGGGGGGGTGGGGAGGGGGGGTGGGGGGGGGGGGGGGGGGTGGTCCGGTGTGGGGATGCGACACGACGTAATTGCAATCGGGGTGTTTATGCAGACGCGTCCGCGTCGAGCCTGTGCGACACCAGGGATCGACGCAGCTGCATCGAAGCTAGGGGCGAAAAAAGGGGGAATAAGGGATCCTCTCATCTCCTCGGGAGGATCGCCCGAGATACCCGGAGAAACCAGTCGCGTCTCTGCAGGGTCTCACAGAGGTCAGAGAAGCCCAGAAGAACCTCGAGGAGATGCACAACAGGCACAAAATATCCCAAGACAGCTTTGTAGCTCCACAGTCTGTGTTGTTGCGTCTCTGGAGTCTCAGAACCGCATCTCGGAGAGATCGTCGTCATCCCTTCCTCAGAGTAGTCGCGTGGGTGACGCAGATCAGGGATCGGCGATGGGCGGGTTTGCACGGCGGATCCCATCCCGCCCGCTCACCCGGCCGAGCTGAGCTCAGACCCGCTGGTCATGGGGAGGTCCGGTGACAGCACAGCACAGCCAGGCGCCAGGCCCGCCTCGGTGCGATGGTAGGCGGGCATGCAGGCAAGCAAGGTGACGGACGAGGAGGCAGGAAGCGCAAAGAGGAAGGCGAGAAGACAGACAGTGGAGCTGAGCGAGACGAATGAGAGCAAGCACGGACCAGGAGACAGGCAACAAGCAAGGGGCCGCATTGCATTGACAACGAGGATCCTCAAGCACCATGCCATCTAACACAACGGCGAGCGAGCGGACCCAGGCGGGAGCGCAAGGCTTGACAAAGCGACAAGAGAGGAAGGAAGGGGGAAGGAGGAAGGGTCGGGATCAGGATTAAAAAGCTCTGTGTTTATTTACTCCTCACCGCCTTTCTGAGGGGCTAGGATGAAGAAATTCATTTGTTGTTGTTAAGTTTGTATCATCTTTTGCGTGGGCTCCCGCGCCGTCCGACAGAAGCAGCAGCAGCGGCAGCGGCAGAAGCGATGCCTGGGTATGCACCTCTGCGCGAGAGTTTAGTGAAACGCCGAGGGCTCCAGGCAGAAGCCACGCCACTGCTGCTGCTGCTGCTGCTGTGTGGAAAGACAGGAGACAGGAAGGGTGGAGAAGTGAAGAGGGGAGTCGAGCAGGAATAAGCCCCGTTGAGTTGACCCTGCGACCGCGAAACGGGCCGCAGAGCGATCATAATAACTATCGTGCCGAGGTGCGCGGCCCCGTCATGTGAGAGCGGGGGGGCAACCATCGCGCTATGACGAACGTGTTCGCTTTCCCATCCCGCTCGCCCGCTGCGGACAGTGGGAGGCGGGACCGTCCGGCTTCATCGACGTAGCCTCCCCCGTTCTTTCGAAGCAGTGGCCGCTCTTGCGTGGTCTGCCCGGCTCGATTCGGAGCTGGATGAGCACCTCTGCATCCTTGGATACCCTCGGCAGACCTCTCTCGCCCGACGCCCATCGAAGCAGCATGGGAGGCAACCTCTGTGCGTGCGCCAACCGAGCTCATGTCTTCGCTCGGCTGCTAGCGACAGTCGGAGTGGGCTTTGCGTCTCCCTCTGTCAACGAGTTCGGGGTGCCCGTGACCACCACCTAATCTCCGAAGATTTCAGAAGCGGACGGCAGTGAGAAAGAGGAACCGACGGGGAGTCCAGAGGCGCGGTCCGTGCTCCGGCGAGACTGTGGGCAGACGAGCGGCGGGGAGGTGGTGCAGTCGGAGCTAATCGGCAGACGGGCATCAAGCCCAGGGACTCACCGCCTCATCGGAACCGCGTCCTCCAATGCCAAAAGGTACCGCCTCATCCAGTCGCTCCTCGAGCCTGCACATGCATCTGACCCCCTCTACCCTCCTCCCAAAGCCGGTCGCCCTCCCATTCCCGGGTCTCGCTCCCTGCGACAGCAGCCGTCCTCCTCCCAACCGCGACTCGGCAGACGCGGTCGCGCCCCAAAGTCCTCCATCCCCCCATTTCTCCGAACCTATCACTCCTGTCGGATGGCGCGCCCCCTGTGAACCGCATGCGGGGACCTCGCCATTTGACGGACGGGCGCTTTCCTTTTGGGCAGGGTGCAGGCGGCCGTGACTGGGAGATGGGATAGGTGCCCACTCTTGCGAGCAGGGCTTTCTGGTGTAGAGAAATGGGTAGAATGTGAGACGAGGCCGACGCTTGCATTGCCGAGTGCATCAGGAGGAGAGCGGAACGCTGCGAGGTTGATAATGAGCGAGTCGGGAAGCGAGAGGGCGGTCGACGATGCGGAGGAAGGCAGACGGAGAACCGAGCGGTGCGCAGGAAGGGTGTGAGAGAGCGAGGGTCAACTGTGGTCCAATGGGCGAGGGCGGTGGACGGGCCTTCTGAACCCGAAAGTCCAAAAGTCGATGGAGGGTGGCCTGAAGGCTATAGGAGTCCGGGGACTTTCCCGACAGCTGATGGGTGTGAGGAGAGGACGGCTACCCATCTTCATCTCCTCTGTGTGTGCATGCTGCCTTTGTGTGTGCTATGATCCTCTGCCCGACTCCCTTGACCACTGCGCATTCAATGGGAATGGCGGGTGATGGTGAGAAGGAGAAGGGCGAGCGCACACCGAAATTTGCGATTTTGAAGGCCACGGCAGCGCGGATGGATGGGATGGAGCAGGATGAGGTCATCCAATGGAGGCGCGAGCAAGGGAGAGAGAGTTGTGCAGACGACAGGGACAGGATAGGATAAGAGTCGTGCTCCATCTCCCATCCCTGGCTGTACATAGGGTCAGCTGTAATAGCCAGGCCAGGCCAGGGCGCCATCCCAGGCCTCAGGCTGCAGAGGGGACGCGACTGCCCTGGCATGGCCCATGGAGCCGCTAGGCGGGGCGAGATGGAGAGGTCTGCAAAGGATGAACAGTACTAGCCAAGCGTGGGACCATGTACATGTAGTAGCCTCGCCTGCAGCATACTGCACACTGTCTGCTGTGCATACTTTGCGGTAGAGGATGCTCGCGCCCGTCTCTGTCGTCTGCCAAACAACAACGGGACGGCGGACCGGGGCAGGGCAGGGCAGCAGCAGAAGGCCGCTTCGTCTCCTCCAGTCTGACATTGGCAGGCATAGCAGGCACATCTGCTCAGACACTCTGGAAGAGACAGACACACAGGCATCTGCACAATGTCGTCCAACCTCAGCGTGCGTCAATGAGGAACTGAACCCAGATCGAGTCCTGGCTGACCCAGGGCCAGGCACATCCACGCGCCCATCCATGCATGCACACGCCCGTCGATGCAACAGGAGACCCGCCGTCGAGCAGCAAAGAAGGACGAAGCGATACGCAAAAAGGTTGAGAATGACCTCGCAAAGAAGCGCGGCGGCGGGGGTACACCCAAGCCAGGCAATGGATCCGGGCCCGCCGTCGGATCAGGCGGCAGCACGGGCACACCATCGCGTCGACCAGGAGGGAGCGGCGGACGCACACGCAGCGCAAACCTCGCAGGGACCGTGTCTGCACTCAGGCCCACACCCGCACTGACGGTCCCATCGCACATCAGCGTGTCGGACGCGTCCCAGCTGTGCGCCGCAAAGCGCACAGACTGCGTCCTCGTCGTCGACGAGGACGAGCACCTCTGCGGCATCTTCACCGCAAAGGACCTCGCCTTCCGCGTCGTAGGCGATGGCCTCGACCCCAGAGACACGAGCGTGAGGGACATCATGACGCCCAACCCAATGGTCACGCGAGACACGACGAGCGCGACCGACGCCCTGCAGACCATGGTCACCCGGCACTTTAGGCATCTGGTGGGTTGGTGGTGATGACGCAATGCGAGGACAGGACGGCAAGATCACAGAGCGCACGACGTGAACGCTGGAGGGGGAGGAGGGAGTCGCAGTTCGGAGACAAGCTCGCTCATTCGCTGACAACTTTGTTCGTTTCCGCCCTGTGGTCCCGCCCACAGCCCGTGTGCAACGAAGAAGGCGACGTCGTCGGCCTCCTCGACATCACCAAAGTCTTTCACGAGTCCCTGGAGAAGCTCGAGCGCGCGTACGGGTCGTCTCAGAAGCTGTACACGGCGCTCGAGGGTGTGCAGTCCGAGTGGGGCTCAAACGCCTCGTCGCAGTTCGCAGGCGCAGGGGGGCTCATCTCGTACGTCGAGGCGCTGCGCGAGAAAATGTCCTTCCCGGACCTCGGCTCCATCCTCGACGCCCGCACCCGCGCAGTCACCGTCAGCCTCAAGACGAGCGTCAAGGAGGCCGCACGCCTCATGCGCGAGCACCGCACAACGGCCGTCTGCGTCGTAGAGGAGTCTGGCAAGCTCGCCGGCATCTTTACGAGCAAGGACGTCGTCCTTCGAGTCATTGCGGCCGGGCTCGACGCAAGGACGTGCTCGGTCGTCCGAGTCATGACCCCTCACCCAGACACCGGCACGCCCAGCCTCACCATCCAGCAGGCGCTCAGGAAGATGAACGGTAGGCGCATTCTCGATTGGATCTTTGCATTGATGTGCGACACGGAACTCATCATCTCCGCTATCGTTCGCAGACGGTCGCTTCCTCAACCTGCCCGTGCTGGAGGAAGATGGAACTCTCGTGGGCTGCGTCGACGTCCTCAAGCTTACCTACGCCACGCTGGAGCAGGTGCGTCAGCTGTGTGGCAGTCTGCATCTGGCTGCATAGGATCAGACGATTGACGCGTGCAGCGACCTTCACGCACGCAGGTCTCTTCGATCGGAGCAGACGGATCGTCCGGTGGCAATGACGGTCCTGGCGGCCCACTGTGGTCGCGATTCTTCTCGTCGTTTGCCGGCAACCCGTCAGCCGACGGCGACAACGAGTCTGTTCTATCCAACTCGCAGGCGCCCACATCATCCGTCGCGCCCGGTACGCCCTCGATGCCAAAGCACCTTCGCCATGACTCCGCCCTCATGACCCCAGGCAGCGAGATCCACCCGAACGACAGCGCCTCTGTCGTCAACGACGATCCGGAAGAGCTCTCGGACGTCGTCGTGAAGAAAGGCATGGCCGCCGACGGGCGCAGCCGCAGTCGGGGCGGGCACTCTGCGGTTGACTCGGCGGCCGTGGCGGCGGCGGTAGAGCACGACGACGGGACGTACCTCTTCAAGTTCCTCTCGCCGTCGTCGACGACGCACCGCTTTGTTGCGCGCCACAACGATTTCAGCATCCTCAAGGAGATTATCTCGGGCAAGCTCGCGACGGACCCGTTCTTCACCCAGCACCACCTCGTCCCGCTCACGGCGTCGCAGTCTGCGCGGCCCCCTGCGCCCGCCCTCGACCCGGCCGATTTCACCGTGCACTACACGGACGACGACGGCGACCTCGTCCTCCTCTCGTCGGACCACGACCTGCAGGACAGCGTAAAGACGGCGCGCAAGCAGGGCAGGGACCGCGTCCTCCTCATCATCAGGGGCGGCAAGGGGTGGGAACACGTCATGGCGCAGACGGCAGAGAACGCCCAGAACCAGCAGAACCAGTCTGCGCAGCAGCAGAAGAAGGCGCTGCAGTCCGTCCAGGAGGAGGCGGACCGCGAGGACGAGCAGGAGGTCGAAAAGACTACAACGAGCAGGAAGAAGGTCAAGGCGGACGTCAATGACGGAGAGCTCGTCCTCGGCTTCCTCAGCAAGGACATGGTCCTTCCGGCTGCCATCGCCTTCCTCGGAGTCGCAGTCATTGGCGTCTTTGCTCTGAGCAAGTCGTCCAAGCACTAGAACGGTTAGAGACAGTTGCGGCTCCGTGTTTTCTCTGTAGTGCCATCGTTTGACGTCTTGTCTGTACACTCTTCATTTGAGGCCCATGCCTTCACGATCTCATCACGTAAGCACGCTCATCCATAGTGCGGCAGATTCAGGGGCAACCACGATCTCCAGAGGCACAGAATCGTTTAACACAACCATCTAGTCTCGCATCGGTCTTGCATACAACGCTCAACTGTAACTACTTTTCACGCGAGGCCATATCTCGCGTCCGTGCCATGCCGTCTCCTGTATCACTCGGCCAGCGCATCCCTCGCTTTTCGGGCGTTGGTGCGGTACTGCTCGACCTGCAGCTCGAGCTTGCGCACCAACGCATCGCGCTCGCGCAGCTCCGCCGCTAGCTTTGCATTCTCCTTCTTTAGCTGCTCGACCTGGCCGGCGTCGCCTGAGCCGTTGGTCTGCGCGGAGTTAGACGCATACGGCGACGCGGAGGGTGGCGGCGATGCAGCACGAGAAGCTGGCGTGGACGCGTTGTTGCCTCCTGCGGCGGGCGAGGAGGCAAGTGTTGTAGGGGACGGAACGATGCCGCCGGCATCGGCCACAGAGGCTGCCGGGTGCACGGGAGTGAGGGCGGGTTTCGGCGGGTCGGCAGAGACGGTCCTGCTGGGCGTGCGGGTGTGCGCTGGCGAGGCGGGCGTGCTCGACGCTGGTGCAGCCTGCTTGCGGACTGGCGCGGTGTAGGCAGCCTGCGACTGGTCCTCCATGTTCTGTGCGTGCGAGATCGTATGTGTTAGCTGTGAAGGCGGGGATGACAGTTTGCCGCTTGAAACCCACAATGAGCAAAGGAGCTTTTGTCTCGCCAGCGAAGAACTGGTCGGCAGAGAGAGCTGCCTGACCGCTAGCGGCAGCTGGAAAGAGGTCGCCTTGGAAGGAGTCGCTCTTCCTCGGGACGATGAAGCTGATGGGTTCGATGGCACTCGTGGTGACCTGTGTCACATGTTTGTGAGGCTCTCAGCCGAGAACGAGCCAGCGCTTTGTGGTCGCAACTCACCTTGTAGGCACGAGCAATCTCGCAATCGGTTGTGTTGAGATGGCGGATTGGCATCCATGCGACGCCCTTCTGAGGCTCCTTGCTCTGGTACTCTGACAGAGGGTAGATCTCTTCCCCTTCAAGCTCGTAGTAGCGGATGTTTCCGTCGCCCTTTCCGGCAAAGAAAAGCATGTTGTTGCCGGGGAGGAAGTAAGGCATCATTGTGCCAGAGGACGTGTCGACCGTGACCTGCTTGACGGGCTTGTTCATCATTTTCGTGTCAAAGATGAAGAACTGCCTGTCGGACATCTTGCTGAATCCCGTCGTGCAGATCTTGTCGAGGTCGCCGAGGTGGATGATCCTGCTCGCCTTGACGCCCGTGTGCCCTTCGACGGTCGTGTGGGCGGCACCGCCGTTGCGCGTGTCATAGATGCGGATCTTCTTGTCCTTGCACGTCGTCGCGAGGTTGGCGCCCGTGTAGTCGAACGACATTGCCGCGACCATGTCTGGCTGGGCCTCCATCTCCACCCTGGCCTCGAGGATGTTGAGGTCCCACAGCTTCACCTCGTACGACGACGATGCAAGCACATTCTCCGCGGTGGGGTGGAACATGACGTGCCCCGCTTTGCGGCCGTGTCCCATCCTGGCGTTCCCCTCGAGCGGCTGCAGGTCCGAGACGTCCGGCTCGCCAGAGAGGGCGGCCTCGAGGACGCGGTCGTCGACCCGTGTGAGCGAGACCTTGCCGTCCTCGCCCGAGGTCGCAAGGAGGGAGTCGTCAAAGGTGGACCAGGCGTTGTCGAGGACGGGCGCCGTGTGCCCTCTGAACAGAGGGAAGAGGTCTGGCAGCTTGCCCGTAGCGTGCAGGGGAATGACGCCGGTTGCGCCTCCGCCCGAGACCTTATCGCGGCGGGAAGGCACACGCAAGGATGAGAGCAGCAGCTCAGCCCATGCGTCTACGGATCATGGACGACCGGACGGTCAGCCCTCAAGTGAGAGCAGACGCACCTGCGCACTGTAGGCTAGGTACTTTGCCGACACGCTGGCCATATCCGAGTCCCAGGCATTGGCGCTGATCCGGAGGTTCTGAAACGTCTCCTTTGCCGGCTGGCCGTACACATGGCGGTACTTGCTGGGACGGACGAAGCGGCTGCGACGTGGTTCGTGCACGTCAGCATGTGGGTATATCGTCTAGCTGCTGTGCTGCATCCATATGGCCCGGCATCATAGGCAGACAGCCCCGCCGTTCCCGAACCGACTGCGGCAGGCGCTTCCTTCTCTGCTCAGCTGGACTCACGACATGTTGTTCGAATGCGCGTAGGGGTTTCGCTGGACGCTGTGTCGCTGCTGCCTGCCTGCTGCTGCCAGAGTATGGGTGGGGCGGATGGCAAGGGCTGAGAGCAAGGACGAAGGCGGGCAGGGGCAGGAGCACGAGCAGGAGCACAAGCAAGAGGCAATTACAAGCGGAGAGGCTCGAGGTCGCAGAGGGCTCGACAAGGACACGACGAGTGCACGCAGATCGCAATCGGGTGTCTACGGAACGCATCGACCCGTGGAATCCTGCGGCCTGGAGGTCTTGCCTGAAGGCGATGGACGAGCCCCGCATCAATCGCGCACCGCGACCTCCCTTCCCATGAGCGTCCCAACGACATGCTCCCGCTTGCCGCCTTGCATCCAGTCATCCCAGCACATGCTCCCAGTCCAATTGTGCCTCCCCGGTCTCCCCGGCTGCGGCAACCCTTCAGGCTGGTGCCCCTCTTTGCCTTCGGGGATGGCCCACTCGTACCGCATAATGCCCTCCTCGTGGTATCCCAGACGCTTCGCAGCGGCGACGGAGGGTGTGTTGAGCGAGTGCGCTTTCCACTGCACCCGGCGCAGCCCAAGCCCGCCAGCTTCTGGCGAGTCCAACGCGTACTGCATCAGCAGACCGCACGCGTGCGTCGTTACGTGTGTTCGCTGCAGAGCGAGCAGGCGGCCAGCATCAGTAAGATCTAGTCAGAGCTCGTCGCTGCATCATAGAGCTCGTCGACTAACGTGAAACTCGGGCAGGATCATCACGCAGCCTATCTCGACGCTGAAGTGCTGTCTGCTCCCTAGAATGTAGCTGATGGATCCCGCGAGGCGTGGCTCGCCCGACCGCGCGCTCAGATCCCAAATGACATAGTTGCAGGCTGATTCCTGAGAGCGCCACGCCTGTTCGATAAGGGTGAGATATTCGTCCAAGCTGGTGGGGATGGCCACGCCAAAGAAGCGGAAGACGGAGTTGCCGGGAGTGACTGAGATGCGGTCGTACAAGGGCTTTGCGTGGAGGGAGGGCTGCGGTTAAAAGGTCGAGAAGACTGCATGAAGTCAGGACTGCGAAGCTGCAATCCGATCCGCCGGGGACATCGGAGGCACCGCACAATGAGCGGTTCCAGGCGAACGCCATTACTCTCGAGGGCCTTTACGGGGAAGCAGAAATTCTAGGCAAAGACAGAGTGTCGTCAGGCACAGCATCAGCCTCCGGCAGCGACAAGCTGAACGTTATGAACCCGCACCAAGTCATACGCATCCTGCGGTGTGTCTCGATGATATGGCTTGACAGGCAAGGCGGACGAGCGTCCCTCTGCTGCCGAATTAAGGTACGCCGAGCTCATGCTTGGAAGGTGTCTGAGACTTTGCGAATCGTCGACAGCAAGACGAGGCGTGCTGTCCTTGGCTTTGTGCCAACCCGTCGTCCTGCTGAACTGGAGTCATCAGGCACCGAGTCAGGCAAGGGACAAGTGCTGACATCACCTTTCTTCGGATTTGTTCCGAGGCGGATTGTCCGATCACGTGCCTGACGCCGCAGGTGGCGGGACACGCGGCGCGGTGGCCGGCGCAGTGAGGCATGCATCTGCGCCAACTCAAAGCCATCTCCGCTCATTCCGCCCCTTCCCCCCTCGAGCTACTTCCTCAATCAGGGCAATAAACACGCCCTCGCCGTCTCTCCTCCATCCCCATTCGCAGTGCATGAACGACGTCGGGAAAGAGGCTGGCTTCCTCGCAACGACTACGACGACGACCTTTTCCCACCATTTCTAGTACAAGAATCTCTCGCTGCATCACGCTCCTTTCTTCTCTCTCCTCTCACAGCTCTCACACCACGCTCACTCGCTCTCTTATACTCACTGAGGTACTCGATATTCAGGTGTTCTTAACTGAATCACCGCTCGACGCACATCTACCCGAAGCACCACCTTCCACACAACATGCTCTTCACGCCATCAGCGCTCTCGGCAGCGCTTTCTGCGCTCCTCCTCGCGTCTTCCTCTGCGCTGGCCGCACCAGCGCACTCGCACTCGCACGCTCTGGCAGCGCGCGACCAGGTCATCGTCGCGCCGGACGAGGTCCGCATCAGCGTGGCACCGGTAGCCATGGCCGAGCGGCTCCCTCTGGCTTTCTCCCCATCGCCAGCCTCGTCTTCGAGGTCCAACCCAAAGATCACTGCGACGCTCGCCCTGCAGCGCGGTAATGCGCGCAACCCGGTCGTCCTCACCACCACGACAACGACCGTGTCGTCCACCTCGCTGACCACCCGGACCACCACGTCCACATCGAATTTCGGGACAACCACGACAAGGTCAACCACCACGACCAAAGCAGTCACCACCACCACCACAAAGCCCGCACCCACGTCCTCAACGAGCAGCAGCAGCGCCGCTCCTTCCGCCTCCGCCTCGTACAAGCCCATCAACGCGGCCTACTATGCCGACTGGACTGCTGGCCAGATCCCGCCCGAGAACATCAACTACTCGCTCTTTGACATCCTCTACTTCTGTGAGTGCCCGCTTATTGAGCGCTATGTTCGGATCGGACGCGAGCGACGCTGACAATCATCTCTACTACAGCCTTTGCCATCCCTGCCGAGGACAACTCGCTCTACTTCACCCAGTGGAACTCGATCGACATCCTGAAGCGCCTAATTGCCAATGGTCACGCCAAGGGCACCAAGGTTGCCATTACCATTGGCGGCTGGACGGGCAGCAAGTACTTCTCGACAGCCGTCAGCACTGCCGCAAACCGTGAGCAGTTTGCGCAGAACATTGCCGACATGGTCAATCTTTACAAGGCGGACGGGGTCGACCTCGACTGGGAGTACCCAGGACAGAAGGGCGCCGACGGCAACATCATCGATTCGCAGGACTCTGCCAACTTCCTCATTTTCCTCCGCCTGCTGCGCGCCAAGTTCGGCAAGGACAAGATCATCTCGCTCGCAACCCCGCTCAATGTTTGGTACGGCGACACGAATGCGCCGATGACGGACGTGCGCGAGTATGCCAAGGTCCTCGATCACGTCCTCCTCATGAACTACGACGTGTGGGGAGCATCGACCAACCCCGGCCCGAACGCGCCCATGAACTACTGCGGCGATTCGTGGCAGCCCGGATCCAACGCCGTCAACGCTGTCAAGAACTGGAAGGCGGCGGGCATGCCAGCCAGGCAGATCATGCTCGGCGTTCCCGCGTACGGTTACATCAGCGACTCGACTGCCACATCGCTCATCCACCGTCGTTCGCGCCAGATGGAGGCCATGGAGGCGCGCAAGCTCGCTGCCCGCTCGCGAGCCAACATGCTCCTCGGCAACACGCGCCCGCACCTTGGCGGTGAAGTTAGCGACTCGGTCGAGAAGCGCGACATCGAGAGCCGCGCAGCCGACGGCGACATCTCGTCCTTCAAGAACTCGCAGATGCAGTTCAACCAGCTCATCTCGTACAAGGTCATCTCGCTAGGCTCGACGGGCATCTACTACGGCCGCAACGGCTTTACGCGCAAGTGGGACGACTGCTCCTCGACGCCTTTCCTCTACAACACGGCCTCGTCCACCGTCGTCACGTACGATGACCCCGTCTCGCTCCGCATCAAGGGCGAATTTGCCCGCGAGCAGGGCCTCGCCGGTACTGGCATGTGGGACATCTCTGGAGACACCGCCGACTACGCGCTCGTGAGGGCTACCCGGGCTGGCCTTGGGATCTAGAGGAAGCAGGACACGTTCAAAAAGGGGGAATGAGCGATGCTCAGAGCCGTCACCCGATCCACGGCCCACGCTCATTTCGCTCTAGCTAGGCCCCTTCGCATTTCACGACCAACCTTTGACGACCCTTTAACGACGCACATATACTTATCAGTAGGGGAGCTGCCACTAGGGACAATGTTGTTGTAGTTAGCTAGCCTTATCCATAGAGCCGGCCTCTACAGCGTGTTCGCCCGGGGCGAATGAAACGAGAATCCAATATCGCTAGCGAAGTTCCTTCAATAATGCTTGCTCGACTTGGACGTGTATATTGCAAGTCTGCTGCTGATCGAGCGGTGTCTGGTGGTATGCTCCGTGGGTACAAACCACCAAGAAGAGCTGAAAGCTTTATGCCTGCAACCACCCTTCCTTCTTCAAATCTTCTAGTACATCGTCCCACGATGCTTCTGCGCCTTTCTCACCCTGCGCACTTGCACCGGCAACCCGCTTGAGCTCCTTGAAGCTGTCCACGTACTCGCCCTCGATACCAGCGCCGTACAGGTGCGGGAAGGTGTCACCATTCGAGGCCTGCTCCCACTTTACGCGCTTGAAGGCTGCCAGACGCGCGTAATCGATCTTGAGCAAGACGACCTCGCTGTGCTCGGCAAAGAAGCGATTCAATGTCCCCGGCAGCTGCTGGGCGGTGGAGAGGTGGACAAAGCCGTCCTTGAGGTCGAGGGGAGGGACTGCGGAGTGGGAGACATCAGATTGTGCGAACTGGACGTGACTGTGTGGTAAGGAGACACATCTCCGCAGCTCACGGAAGAACTCGTGTGAGCTGCATGCACGCACGCCGGCAGTCAAGAGGGAGGTGACCAGGCAGCGCAGCGCGTCAGTCAGTCAGTCAGTCAGTCAGTCAAGACCCCCAGCCGACACCGCATTCGATGCACAGATACTCACGCAGGAATTGGCACGGGAAAGAGATAGCGGGGATCCGACTTTGCCGTCTCTAGGATTTTGTAGACCTTCTTTACGCCGGCTGAGGCTGAGGCCGAGGCCGAGGTGGAGGTGGACGACGATGATGACATGGCACTTGAGCTCGCAGCGGGGTTTCCGGTGAGGTAGCGGATGAGGCGGGATAGCATGTGATATGCGTATGCAATAGCTTGTGCGATGCTGATGCCGTTGCTGTTGCTCTGGATGGGGGTTGGTGAGAGAGAGAGGAAGAGCGATACTGTAGAGCTGCTCGCTGCCTTCTCGTCTCTCCCAACAGCACACGAAAGACTGACAGATGGACATCCCTCCATCGCTGCTGCAGCTCTCCACTGACGCGTCTGCACCACCATCGCATCCACATCTTCCATCCCTCACGCCTTTCCTCCTCTCGCTCCAGGCGCTCCTCTCGTCTCCCTTCCCGCCGCGGTCCATCTACATTCACGCGACGAGCAACGCGAACCTGCTTCCGTCCATTCTGCAGGCCTGCTTGAACGGGACTGAAGGCAGCAGCGACGACGACGACGATAGCGAAGACGGCGAGGAGGAGGGGCATGCCGACCCGCGCGACACCTTGCAGCGCGCCCTGCCCCGCTCAGTCTCGGTGGACTGCGCAGAGCTCGCGTCCTCGAAAGCCCTCTTCGGCCGCATTCTGAACGGCCTCGCCGGGTGGGACACTGCGCAGGCGTGGGACGAAGAGCTCGGTGGCGCGCACAACTGGGACGGGCGACAGGGCGGCTGCTCAGTCGCGCCATCGTCCGCTTCAACCGCCAGATCACGCGCGACACGCCGCAGCAGCGCGACTGTCCAGTGGGACTATGACGCAGCCCGCGACGCGCCCCAAGTGACTGGCAAGGGCATCATGGGCGAGCGCAAGGACGAGTCCCTCTCTGGCTTTCTCGACGGCCTGCGAAGCGTCTTCAGCCTGGGAGACACGGCTACCACCTTGTCATCTGCTCAGCGGACAGGCCGGCCACGCGAACGGCCTCGATTCGTTGTGCTGCACAATGCGGAGCGGCT
The DNA here is from genome assembly GCA_008802785.1 of Symmetrospora coprosmae. Taxonomy (NCBI): domain Eukaryota; kingdom Fungi; phylum Basidiomycota; class Cystobasidiomycetes; family Symmetrosporaceae; genus Symmetrospora; species Symmetrospora coprosmae. The sequence goes on along the minus strand of VUYT01000026.1, from coordinate 282,980 downwards.
GCCCGGGCTCGAGAGCTTGCCCGCCGGCCAGGGGGATGGCACGCTACTTGCGAGCTTCATGCGCCTGCGCGAGCTGGTAAGGCTCCTCCCGATGCGACGCAACGTGAGGTTGTCCGTACTGATACGTGCTCCTGGCTATACTCAGACAGGCAAGCCGATTGTGCCCATCCTCGTGTCGTCAAGCGAGTGGCTCCTCCTCAGACCGACACGAGGAGCAACAGAGCCAGCAGCTTCCCTCTCCATGCCCGCCCTTTCGCGTCGAGGTGAGCTCGCACAGACGTCCGGGATTTATCGGCGGCGTGTATAGAATTGCCAAGACGCTGACGAGCGCGTCGCCCTCGCCTTCTCCGCTAGACCTGCTGTCGTTTCTCCCGGCCTATCTCTCTCCCGCGCTCCTCTCGCCAAATCGATGCCCAACTGAGCTCGGCCAGCAAACGCTATCACAACTTCTCGCGTCCCTGTTGGACTTGATAGTCCAGACATTCTCGACTTACGTCTCGTACGAAGTCTCGGAGCACGTCTATCTCGCCGAGCGGCTGTGGCCTACCTGGGTGGGTCGGGTTGCGCGTGGCGATGTCGCCTCAGAGGACAGCGGGAGGATGGTAGCGCTGCTCAAGGGCGATCTGGCGCGGGAGATCGACAATCTCGCCGAGCTGCGGCCGCTAGCTGGCACCCCTCCCGCGCCCGAGCAGCGTGGCGCGATAAGCGACGGCACGCGGTCGCCTAGCAAGATGCGTATGACGATGACAGCTGGCACGAGCACGGCGACGACGCCCACGAAGGTGCCTCCCCTCCCCGGTTTCGCGTCGCCGTCCTTCTGCTTCCCCTCCGTGACGCCGTCCAAGCGCGCCCACCCAGGCACGAGCACAGGTACGACCAGCACAAACCCCAGCCTGACATTGACGCTCTCGCTCCCGCTCCTCTCGCGCTACATTCTCATCGCGGCTTTCCTGTGCTCGTCCAACCCGAGCAAGAAGGACCTGCTGATGGTCGCCACGGGCGACGAGGACGTCTTTTCCGCGCGCAAGAAGAAGAAAGGCGGTGGGACGCGCAAGACACCCCAGCGCCCTGGAGGAGGAGCCAAGAAGGACGCAGTGCCGCAGCGCTTGCTTGGGCCGAAACCGTTCGCGGTCGAGAGGCTGTGCGCAGTCACCGAGGCAATCCTGCCGGTCGAGCTGCGGAGTCTTGCACGAGGGCCAGACATGTTCCAGGAGGTAGGCTACAGCCCCGACACGCGTGCCGGTCGAATCTTGCGTGCTAATGTGCGCACATGCGGGTCAATCGCAGATTGCGACGCTTACGAACCTCCGGCTGCTTGTCAAGACCTCATCATCCGCTTCTGCAGCGGCAGCGTCCGGCTCGGTGGCAGTAGCCGTGTCAGCCTTCGACAAGCTAGAAGGCATCAAGCTGAAATGCTCGACGTCGCTGGAGCTCGAGCTCATCGAGAGCATTGGCAAGAGCGTGGACTTCAAGGTCAGCGAGCGGCTGTGGGAGGCTCTGTGAGCGGGGCTGGATGACTATTGCGAAGGTGTCAGTAGACGGTATGTTGTTGTCGATTACAGAAGCCTTTCGAGCGGGAGCGGGAAGTACGGGTTGTACGCCCAAACTCGTCTTTTGCATTGGCATGTACAAGCAAGACTCTACTCAATCAGGCTGGACCTGGCTGCCAGCCAGGTAGGTGCCGTTTTGCCGGGCCTATATCTCTCTTCCCACGCTCCCGAGCACGAGCAGTACAGGTGACCATGTCTGCCATGGCTTCTCTAGTGGTGGTGACTGTCGGCGCCCTCGACCTTGTAGCCGACAACGTGCCTGCGGCGAGGAAAGGACACACAAGGGTTGTCAGTGCCTGCACGGGCGTTGTGCCATGCAGCACGCCAGAGCCTCGCTCGCCGCTCGCCCTCACCTCCTTCCAATCATCTCTCCAATCTTGAAGAGCCCATAAGCCTCGAGAGCGTAGATTCCCAGTCGCTTCCACTCTCCGCTCTCTACGAGGTTCCTCCACCAGCTCGCATCGCTCGCCTTGTGGTAGAACTCCTCGTACGCTTCCCGGATGACCTGCGGGTTGGTCGGGGGTGCGAGCTTCTCCGAGATGTAGACCTGCTTGCCGAACTCGCGCAGGACCTGGAGGTTGTAGACGACGGGCTCCGAGTAGGCTGCGGGGTTGGCCGTTAGGAGTGAGGCCCATTGTCAGTACAGACTTCGAGCATAGCCGTGTCCCTTCCCGCCCGCATTGCGCCCACCTCCGAGCAGTCCATTGGCTCTCTGCCCAATCGACCCGAGGGCGTTGGACCCGCTCTGGACGGCCTTGTTGGCGTATCCCTTTGCTGCGTCGACCCCCTCGCTCGCCTTATCCTTTGCTGCCTCTGCCGTCTCCTTGGCCTTGTCTGCTGCTTGGCTGGCCTTGTCGCTCGCTGCCTGCCCCGTCGAGGTCGAGGCGAGGCGCGCAGAGGCGACGAGGAGGGAGCGCCGGCTCGATGCCTGGAGCATCCGGACTGAGGTGGAGGAGAGCGAGAGCATACTGAAGAGGAAGGTAGTGAGATGCTGCTGCTGCCGTCGTCGTCGCCGTGATCTCGGTATGGTCGAGAGGGAGGAGCCGCCTGCTGCTGTGCCCCTCCCCCTCCCGGCTTGCCCCTGCCCTGCCTCGCTCTCACGCGGGTTGGTTCTGCTCGGAGCCAGCAACGAGGAACAGCGCAAAGATGGCACAACGGAAATCGACAGCAAGAGCACTCTGACCTGATATGACGATCCACTCTGGCTAGATGGATACATGCACGCAGCCGCGGCGGCCTCTCCGACCACTGCTCAACAGCCTGGAAATTTTCGAAAGACGTCAAGACTGAATGCTGCACAGAAGCAAGCAGAAGGCGATTCTACAGCGTCGAGCGTGCAGCTTGATCCGCTGTCAGCCAAACAGTGAGTTCCCGCACCTGCCTCGAAGCCCTTCCTGCCCGGTTCCAAGTCTCCCCGACACCTCTCCGCTCCTTCAACGTCACCCACCGTCCAGCACATTCAGCGATGATACACTACAAATCGATTAGTCTTGCTTAGGCCTCGCTATCATAGCGAGCCAATGCCGACTCACACACAAACACTGAAAATCCTGAGATACGCGCACATGCGCCCCGGGCGCACTCTTCCCCTTATCCTCCTCGACATGGTGCACGTAGCGTAGACAGAGGGAGGCAGCGTGCTGACTCCTCCGGTCTACCAGTCCGCAGGTGCGTACGCTCGCATGACGGCGAAGATTGAAGTGTAGGGCAGCTCCCGCAAGAAGTGCACAAGCGGGTTGTCCCGGTCAGGACTTCGTTCGTCACACTCGGGTATATTCGCTGGCAAGCAGCTATCGGTGTACATAGTCTCGTCCTGGTAACATTCCGCCAGCCTCCGTCCCGTACACGTGTGCCCCTCTGGCCCGTGACGTGCTGCTTAGACTGACGAAGGTTTACGCCTAGGCTTGCATATGATCTTGCGGCTCCCATGGTCGGGCACAGGTTCCTCGTACCCGGTGATTTGGTGTTGGTCGAAGTGCTCCTTCATATGAGCTTTGACAATGCCGCATAGAAGGTCAGTATCTCGAGCCCGCAGGTTGACGTCTTTCCTCGGTTTTCCGGACTTCGCGTCTCTTTCGCATTGCTCGCAATCGAAAGTATAGAGCGGCTCTCTCGGCGTCGTTGACGATCCTCGTGGCAGAGTCACACGCCGAGTTCGCACCGCAGGTAGCCGTCTCGGGCCAGTTTTGCGGCCAGCAGGCTGGGCTGCGGACGGTGCATAATCCGACCTCCACGGCAGCAGTATGGGCGTGGTTGCAGCTTGGACGGGCTGGCTATGCACTGAATCTCTCCATGGCAGTAATATGGGCTCTTTGCGCAAACCTTCCGGCGGCGAAGCTTGAATGGGGGCGGGTTGCTGCCTTGCTGTAGGTACTGCAGGATCGAGATCATGGCGTGTCAATCCCAACCTGGCGCGCGCCGCTTGCGTTGCTCCTGATAACTCACTCTTGGCCGGTCCAGAGGTAGTAGTACTCGACTGCTGAGCATTCGACGAGCTGGCATGCTGGATGCGCCCTAGGCCTGCGGTAGCCTCGGGATGGTTTGAGGTGGGGACAATGCGCCTGCCGCCAGCAACTTGGCGAGGGGGCCTTGTGCTTGACAAAGCAGTGGGAGATGTCAGCGTCCTCTCCGGGTCAAGCGTGGTGGCAATGCTTACTTCTGTCCAGAAGTGCTGCGCAATGTCGGTCGGTGTTGACCTGATGTACGCCCCGAATTAGGATCGTGCTCTATGTTGGACGTCAGCATTAAATCAATCGATTGCTAGCATCGCCCATGGCGGCCTGCGCTCACTCTGCGTTGAGGAATTGTTCGATCCCATATCGGGTGCTTTGGGAGAGCGAATGCGTATGCGGGCTACTTGAGGGCTTGTGACAGACAGTAGAGAGTTGAGCAGAGGAGAGGCTCTGGTAGGGCGGTTAGCTTTAGAGGCAGAATGCACGATGAGCGGAGTCCTTTCGAAGCCATTGAACCCAGGCGCTGCAGGATCTGCGTCAAAGGTGGTGCCGGTAGCTCTCCGGACGCTCTTCATTCCCACGCGGTCTGCGATCCAGCTATCGCGTAAGTAGGTGATGTCAGAGTAGAGCGCAGCTCTGCCGTTCCATGGGACATACCGGCCCGCGGAGGGGGCCCAGCAACTGCGCTTGGCCAATATACAATATCTCACAAGGCTCCGTCGTCTGTCAAGGTCTCGCTCGGATCTCTGGTATAACTTCGCTGGCTAGCAGCTTAGCGTTGTACAAGATCTCAACTTGCAAGTAGTGAACCCGTACGTCTGCTCGGCGCTAAATCGTCAATATTCGATGTATCGGTGGAGCTCTCGCTTAGAAGTCACCACGCGCATGGATTCGTCCGGTTTCGGGTCCTCGAAGCCGGCAATCCGACCCTTTTCGACGTGTTCTTGCATGTGACGCCTGACATTCCGACAGAGGCGCTCGACATTCTGATCCTCCCAGTGCGTCTTGACGTCTTTGTATCGGAGCTCGAAATCCGCCGCGCACTGCTCGCAGTCGAATGTGTACTTCAAGTTTAAGGTTGCAGTGAGCAGACCGGATTTGCCATCCCAGCCATCGAGGTTGTAGGAGCGCTTGCCATGCTCTCGCATGTGGGCGCGAGCGTTCTTCACGCAATCGTCTCGACCGATAGCAGAGATCGTCCGCTTACAGTACGCATAGGGACAACTGCGACCCACGCGCTGGTCAGTCAACGCTCGCTGGACCTTGGCTACCTTCAAAGGGCAAAGAGGGACTCACACGAAGGTCAATAATTTGATGTGATCAGGAGGCTTCATTTGGCGGCCCCTTTCCTTGCCGCTTGCCGAGAGTTCGAACCAGGTTTCGGAAGACGGGATCTGAGTGCGCTGCATGGCGTTACTTGCATGGGTAGTTGCGGGTTTCGGCGAGACCGATCTTCGTACGCTGGCGGTGGGTAATGCAGGTCCAGTCGTTCTGCCCCACTTTTCTGTACGAATTCCTGTGACTTGATCTTGGACGGGCACGGAGTGAAAGTGTTCAGAGTGGGCTTGCATCGCAGATTCGACTGACTTCTGGAGACCGCTCAACGTCAGTCCGCGGCAACCACCACGCTGCGTACAACTGTTCGCGTAATGCAGTGAGCCAGAAAGCAGCACAAGCATCAGCGCCCGAGAACAGGTTGCTACGCTCAATGCACGGTAGAGCCCGGACGTTACGCACCTCAGCGTAACGTCTCCGTGGAAAAGGGGCGGTCCGGAGTAGACTGGCAGCGACTGAGACTGCCTGTCCAGTCGAGCGTAGTAGATGCCTGTTGAACGATCGTACTTGACACTAGCATTATGTGTTTCAGGATGGCGCGCATTGACGTGCTGCTTGGCCTGCATCTCCAGTTCGACGTAGCTGACGGCCGTGAAGGTCCTATTGCAGCCCTCGCGCAATTGGCAGCTGTATGAAGCTTTAGCCATTCGCCCAATCAACCGGACTTATAAAGGCTCACCAGAATTGTTCCTGGGCTGTTGAGGCCATAGTCGTGCTTCCTGAGCCTTTACGATGCTGAGACGGATCACGAGGTGGTTCTGGAGCATTCGAGATCTTCGGCCAGACTGCCGCAGGTTTCGGAACTGTCGGCTGAAGGGCAGCAGAATCACGCGAGCTCCCTTTCTGCCGCCCAAAAGGATGCGGGAGTCTTGCACAGAAGCACCGAGAATCAGCATCCCACACATCTGTAAGGATCAACGACAGCCCACCTGAACCGAGACCGTCGCTCAAGACGTAAAGGTTTCGTCATTGGATGTCCCTGCGTCCTGCGCAGCCTGAATCCATGCGATGCTACTCCGCGTGCCGTGGAAGACTTGCTCGCGGCTGGATCTCCGGACCATCAGCACGCTGGCTGACTCAGTCTTGACCTTCGTTTAGAGCTTACTTTGTGCTGTGGAGCTGTACGAGCCCATGGTCGGAGACCGGCGTTTGCTGGTGAAGGCGAGCGAATGCGCGTACGGAGTGCCTGAGTACTGCCGGTCTTGATGTCGAGAGCTAACGCAGAGGGGCGCCCTTGTAGAAGCAGAGCGAGTGGCTCGTAAGTCCGAAAGGCGAATTCTGCAGCGAGCAGTTCCTTTGTTGCCATAAAGCTCGGCCGCTGCTGTATCCGCGTTCAAAGGTGATACGGCAGCTTTCCGGCTGCTCTTCGTTCCCACACAGTTTACGCCTCGACTCGCGGATGTAGATCTAGAGGGGCGTCAGCGCAGGGCGCAATCCGTCCGTGCGAGATGTACCGTAGAATTGCGCTCGCTGGCCAGCAGCTTTCGTGTTGTACAGTCGCGAGCTGTCATGGGGTATATCGCGTATCTGGCTGCACATCGCAACATTCGTCCGCATCATCAGGATTACTCGTACCGGTACTCTGGGTGTGGTATACGCTTGCAAGTTACCATGTGCTCATCCTGAGGGTCCGGGTAAGCCGGCGATTTGCCCACTCTCGACATGCTCCTTCTGCATGCTCCTGAGGTCTTGTCAGGGCTATCGAGGCAGGGGCGGTGCCGTATGGGTGACTGAAAGGTCGCTTTGCATGCAGCTTGGGAGAGGTGCAAGCCGGCCGTGCATAGTCCTGCTCAGTCAGCTGAACCCGCTAGTTTGCAGGTATTGAGCATACACCGATGTATACTGTCAGTAAGAGGGGTTGCTTCCAGCGTTGCCGCCATGTCTCGCGCTCCCCGGTCGTCTGACGGACGTCTCGCTGCTTTCGGTATCCAGGCTGGCATTCGACTGACTGGCTGCGCATCAGCACGCATCTCACCAGGGCCGGACCAGATGTGTCGCAGCAGCATTGAAGCAACAGCGTGAGACTGGCCGGCGTCAGTGGGGACTCCAGCGTCGACTTGCAGGCCATGGCCGACCAAAACCACCATCAGCTGTCGAAGCGGGCTCCCGTCAGCGAGGAGTGGGCACGGCACCGGCGATACGGCGTCGTGATTGATGCAGGATCATCGGGGAGCAGGATCCAGGTGTACAGCTGGATTGACCACGCCATTGCACGCGAGAGGAGGATAGCCAGAGGGGATGCTATCGGGGTCCTGCCAAAGATTGAGAAAGGCGTCGAGCACGGCGAAGGGTGGACGCTGAAGGTAGAGCCGGGTGGGTGGATGCATGCACACACAGGGCTGCAGCAACGGCGTGCGCGCACGATGACCGAAGCTGACCTGCTGCAATTTCGTCGTGGTCGCCCGCTCGCAGGCATCTCCTCGCTTGGCCCGAACCCTGAAGGCGTCGACGCGTATCTCGCGCCGCTTTTCGACCATGCCCGTTCCATCATCCCCGCATCCGAGCTGGCCAACACGCCAGTCTACCTGCTGGCCACGGCTGGTATGCGCTTGATCCCCGCTGCGCAGAGCGAGGCCGTCCTGCAGGGCGCCTGCCGTTACATCCGCGACTCGACACCTTTCCGGATGACCGACTGCGAGGACCAGGTGCGCATCATCTCCGGCGAGGAGGAGGGCGTATACGGCTGGGTTGCCATAAACTACCTCATGGACGGGTTCGACGCGCACGGCCTGGCCGATAAGGGCAAAGGGAGGCACTCATCGACGTACGGCTTTCTCGACATGGGCGGCGCATCCACCCAGATTGCTTTTGAGCCGAGCACAGAAGCGAGGAAGGAGCATGCGGATAACCTGCTCAGCGTCAATCTGCGCCTGCTCGACGGCGTCGATGTGCACCACCCGGTCTTTGTCACAACGTGGCTCGGCTACGGCACAAATCAGGCGCGAGAGCGCTACGTGGATGCTACCGTCAGCCAGTACCTAGCCCACCATCCACCAGACGTGCAAGCCTCTGCGAGCGTGGGCTCCGAAAAGCCCACTGTCGCTGTCTCCGACCCATGCCTGCCCAAGAACCTGCTTCTCACCGAGAGCCGGCATCCTGGGTACGCTCTGCAAGGCACCGGCGACTTCCCCGCGTGCATGCAGAAGGCAGCTCCACTCCTCAACAAGGACCTGCCCTGTCCGGACGAGCCATGCCTGATGGGCGTGCACGTCCCGCCTATCGATTTCTCCGTCAACCACTTCATCGGCATCTCCGAGTATTGGTACTCGACGCAGGACATCTGGAGCCTCGGCGGCATGTACGATTTCCCGACGTTCGAGAAGAGCGCTCTGGCGTACTGCTCGCAGAATTGGGACAAGATCGTTAGAGACCACTCCGAGGGCGGGTCTCGCTGGCAAATAGGACAGAAGGCGCCAGATCTGCACAGGCTGGAGATGCAGTGCTTTAAAGCGGCTTGGATTGTCAACGTCTTGCATGACGGCATCGGCATTCCGCGCATGACACTGGACGCAGGTGGGGACGGCGGTAGAGGCAACGGTACGGAGGACGCGCTCGTCAAGGCAGGCCAGAAGGGCTTTGCAAAGGCACAGAGCAGCTTCCAAAGCGTCAACGAGATCAACAATGTGGCTGTCAGCTGGACGCTCGGTCGGATGGTCCTCGAAGTCACCGATAGCATACCACGTTCGTCGACAAAGAGCAGCCAGGCGCACGCACACGAGCTGGAAGATGCCCTGACGCCGGCCTTTGAATGGCGGGCGGGCCATGCGAGAGAGTCCTGGCGGCATCGCATCAGCAATGCCCTTCGGCGTGGATCGACCAGCTCGAGTCCGCTCGCCCTGATCGCCATCGTGCTCCTGGCCTTGGCGCTCTACTATTTCTGCTGGAAGACCCGCCGGCGAACCTTCTTCAGCGGGCCATCGAAGCCTGCGCGCGAGGACTACGGCCTCGTCTCAATGGAGGAGGGCGATCACGATGATGATTACCCAGGCAGCGGGCCGGGCGATTCTGCCGCATCTCCGCGCAAGATCCTCAACCCGCTCTCGAAAACGATACTGCCCTTTCGAATATTTGCATCCAGGGCAGTCACGTACATGAACCAGCAAAAGCCGCTCGGTAACGGCTCTTCGACTTTCTCGCTCCCCACTACGCGCCCGAGCAGTCCCACTCGGCGAATGACGGGCCATCTGCAGTCTCAACCCAGCCGGCCCGGTACTCTCAAGCATGCCGTCTCCTCCCCAGCCCTGTTCCGCGGCTCTCCACCACAGGCCGAGCATCCCGTCTTTACATCTTCTGCGCCCACATCGCGGGCTAACCTGCACCTCGACCTCGCTGGCACGGGCATGGAGCAGGGCGCTCCTCCGCCACTCACCCCGCCTGTGCGACAGGGCACCGCTCCCTGGCACCTGCGCATGACAGCCTCTCCAGGCCGCAGCCCTGGAGGCGGGGACGGGCGCAAGTCGAAGCGACGAACGCACACAGCCACCACGTCGAACAGCGACTCGGAAGGCTATCTCTCCGTCCCTGTTGGTGTGTCGTCTACTGCTCCCTCTCTCTCGAATGGGAGCGCCTGGTCCGCTGATTCCGGAAGCGGGAATGGCGACGCCCGGCCGGGGACGAATGGCACGGGCTCAGGCAGCTCGGACGACGGCAAACCGGGTCTCCGCTCCAGGAACTCCAGCTATACGAATCTCGGCGCACTCGCCAGGCAGAGAGGCGGCCACTCACGGCAGGCCACGCTGGAGTCCGCGTGACGATTGCTATCCGATCACTGCGGTGCTAGACCAACGGACGCTATACGACGACAACGACGAACTGCACTGTACGATCCTGCTATATCCACCCTGTCCTGCTGCATGCTATTGCTCTGCCCTCTTGTTGTCCGCATGTCGTTGTATGTTTGCCCATCTTGTGAAATGCAATCTTGCTTTCCTCTCCCGTATCTGATTCGTTTACGCACCGTCCCTTCAGCATGCAGAGCTGCCGCTTGAGCTGCGGATGTAAGTTGCGCTGCCTGCTCTGCTCGTCCCGGGCGATGATGCCGACAGTGACGTGCGCTGCCTCTTGAACGGCCCACCCTCTGCTGCAGCACTCCTGTCGATCGATCGGTGGGCTTTCCTCCTGCGCGGACATCGATAGCAAGGTCAGCAGTGCTTGCAGCGCTTAAGAATCGAGCTCGCATCGCACCTCAGGCTGACTGGCGTCCCGCTTTGCGCCAGGACCGAATCGTCTTCCTCCCTCTTGAAAGTCGGCAAGCCCTTCCTGGTCGAGAAGGAGAGCGCTGTAGCTTCTTGTCCAGAATCGTCGCTACCGTAGTCGAGCAGTCTCCTGAACATGCCGTCCGTCTCTGCTTCCTCCAGCTTGAGGGCCTTCGCCGGTGCGTGACTTGCCTGCGTGACACCGCCTCGCTTTGTCCATGGCACTGGTCCGACAGTTGGGAAGCGCGGAGCATTGGTATGGACGTTCTCGACAGCTTGTCTACGCCGGAGCCCGTCTGCGTGGCTCTCGAGCTTGGACATGTATGTGCTGTGACTGCTCTGGAGGTTCTGGATGACCTTGATCTTCTGTGATAGCTGTTCAAGGCGCTCTGCAGCGTTAATTGCATCTCCAACTGTCGAGGCGGAGGTTTGGCTGGTGTGAGCTGGCGCAGAGAGGTCATTTCCGAAGCGGGTATCATCTGAGGAGAGCTCTGTGAGGTCTGCAACTGGACGCGAATACGCTGGTCGGCGCTGAAGCTTGGAGATGTGAACGAGGGGTAGCTCTCGTTGTTGCTGATGGCTTTGCTTGTGCATGGGAGGCTGGCTTGTACGGACACAGGTCCGAGATGAGGGGTGAGGCTGCGTTTGTGCATCTGCTTGCATGTGATTCTTTCTGCTGTTGTGGCTGGCCTCGTGTGCGTCTGATGCAGGCATGTCCTGCGGCTGAATAGGCGGTGGTGCGACATCACTTCCGGAAGCATGGATCAGAGGGGAAAGGGAGATGGCTGTCGTCTTGCCTGCGCTTGTGCCTTTCTGCTGCTGAGTCAATTCGGAAGCTGTATCGAAGCGAGAAGGAAAGCCTGCAGCGGTCTCTGTTGTTGTTGATGGTGATGAAGTATCGCTAGGCGGCCGTGTTGCAGTCTTGTCTGTGGTCGCGCATGCTGGCAGGTGGGGATAGGCAATATAGGCGACGCCGATGACCATCTCAGCATACATGTCACTCACAGGATGTATCGTCGAGCCTAAATGGCGCGACTTCGCAGAGCTTTCCTGCCTGGAGAGACGCGTTGATCCAGGCGAGGTCGAGAGTTTCGATGTCGAGGCCCTCTGGCAGCCTGTTACAGAGAGTCTCGGTAGCTGAGCATGGATCGGAAGCATCTCCAACACAGACGACAGATGCACCTGCTCAGGAAAGGGTCGCCAGCTCGCGAAAAGATGACGTCGATGGGGAAATCGCCGCTCTCCACCCCGCCGAGACTGGCGAGGATCCCCTTGTTCGAGGCTGCGCAGGAGGTTGAGAGCATGGTCATTCTCAGCACATGTTGCTCAGAGGCGTCATGTATACGGCAGCAGGATGCACTCCAGGTGTAAATTGCTGTCGAGTGCGTCCCTCTGGGGAAGAACGCCACCAGGCCTCGGAACGCGTCGGTCGGCTGTCGCGGCTTGAAAGAGCCAGTAGAGCTGGAGCTGATGCTGGCACTGCGGGTGTGGAGCGTCTGCGCGCTCATGTCTGATATCTTGAATGCGGCTAGAGGAGGATGAGCATCTGAGGTTCCAGTTGCCAGGAGCGAGAGAAGCAAGAGGCGGAGGGGCATATCCTCCTCCTCCTGAAAGCCCTCGGACCTGACCCGAGCCGCCCTCTAGAGGCTCCTATACATGTCCCTTCCTCCGCATCAATCGCGAATTGAGCGTACACCAATGACATGGGAAGCAGACTACATCGCTTCACTCAAAGTGAGCGGGCCCGCTTTCAGTCTGCGCGCATGAATGAAGGCTCCCGCTGAAACCGCCGAACGCGTCCCAATCCATAGCAGCCCGTCCAGGTCATCTCGCTCGAGGGCGATGAGGAAGACGATGGTCATGATGAGCCTGGCGCGTATTCATCGCATTCGTCGAGCTTTCAAGCTCGCGCACGGTCTGACCCCCTTCTCGCCGCGTTCGTCACCTCAGACTCTGCTCCATTCCCCGTGATACGTCCCATTGAGACGACATCCCAAGAAACTGCAAGACGCGCCGACGCCTACAGAACCGCTTGGACCACTTGTGAAAGTCGTATCAATGTCAGTGGACATGCATTCTGTCGGCGCGAAAGGGCGTCTCGGTTCTGACCGGCACGTCCTCCTCACCGCCGTATTTAGGAGGTGCTCGGAGAGCTGTACGCTTCAACCATCCAGCAGATAGAAGACTTCGTTGCAGACATAGACTCGACGAACGTCAGCATCACGGGTCAAGCCATCCCGACTGGACTCATCCTCGGTCAGTCTCCCGGGCTCTTACCGGTCGAGCAGAACTGATGCCGCTTCGCACATGTCCGTACAGGTGCAAACCACACCCTAACCTCCACTTTGACCAATTCGCTGTCGACTTCCTTTCAGCGTAGAGCCGCAGATATGGATGTGGATGGAGATCCGGTGGACGGTCTCGAAGCTTTGCCTGCGGGACAGCGCAAAAGGAAGAAAGACGGATCTCTCCTCGTGCGCCTGTCGAGCAGGGACTGTCCAAACAAGAAGACCGCCTTGAAGAGCCTCATAACAGGCGTCATCTCCTCCGACACTGCGGCAGCTCCAGAGGCTCATGTTAGTGCAGAGTCTGCTCGGTTGGGAACATGTGGTGGCATACGCTGACATTGTAATGCACACGTCTTCAGCGACGAGCGGGAGGTCGAAAACCGGCTCTGTTGGCGAGTGACGATATGCAGGTGCTTCTCTCCTGGTATCGGCACAAGTTCGCAGACCATGGCCCGAAGATTGTCCTCTACCTGGAGGACTTTGAAGCCTTCGACCCGAACGTTCTCTCGGAGCTGCTTTACATCATCAGGTGCGCTCGCTCTGCTAAGCTCGTGACTCTCGCAATTCGCTGAAGCGCTCTCGCCTCAACAGCCTACACACAAGATCAATACCCTTCGTCCTCCTCTTTGCAATCGCCACCTCCACCAATGCGATCCACTCGCTCCTCCCGCGCGCAACTTCAGAGCTGCTGCGCGTGGTTTCCTTCACCGTCACGCAGAGCTCCGAGACGTTCCATGCACTCATGGCGGAGCTCTTCATCAGGAACAGCCAGCCGCTCAGCCCTGGTCCGAAGGTCTTCAGCGTCCTCCGAGATACTTTCCTCGACTTCGACCAGTCGATCGACGCTGTTGTTTCGAAGCTGCAGGTGTGTCGGAAGCCCCTCGGTATTAGTCGCACGGGCACGGCTGATGCCCGGTGCTTGCGCGCTCTAGTACATGTACATGAGCCACTTCTTCAGCGAGCCAGCATCGGTCTTGGCTGTCGAATTGCCTTCTCCAGATCGAGAACGAGAAGAAGCAGACTCGCTGGAGGACAGCTCCGGGCTTACAGCCTCCTTACGAAGCACCCCGTCGTACCAGAGGCATGTCCAAGCCGCACTCAAGGGTGACCGCGTGGACTCCTCGTACGAACGCGCACTCAGCTCGCTGCAAGATGACACCAAGCTCCTGGCATTCCTGCAGACGAGCCGTCGGACGAAAGACCGGTACTGCGCTACGCTGGAGTCTGCATGGAGTCTCTTCGAGATCTTGCAGGAGACATGGACTGAAGGGCGCGCGGGGATGGACGCGCTTCTCACAGACTACTACCGCGGCAAGCTCGTCGACCGCGCCTGCAGGGCGTGCTCTACACTTAGGTGCGTGTGTGTGCCGATGCCGACAGCTACAGTCGGGTCGTGAGCTGATCGATGGCAATGGCGTATCGCAGGCGTTCACGAGATGAGCGGTGCCTCGCTTTCTTGCAGAACGCAGTTGCGCCAGACCCGATTCGAGCAGCAGCGAGAGCTGTTCCATGCCGTCTGGACGAAAGCTTCGCGGAGCTGGAAGATCTGATGCAGAACGGCAAACGACAGCCAGGCCGCAACACCTTCGTGAATGGCAACGAGCTGGGTGGTATCCCGCAGTCCGAAGGGGACAAGGCGTACACTGCATTCGTGGCTCGGCTCGCGGACCGCCTGGAGCGTTACTTTCGGTAGGGATCGCTTCAGCAGGCTTGGGATCTTCAGGAAGCGAGAGCGCGACTGATTCCACACGCCAACAGCGACGCACTCAGGCCGCACTCGCATTTGACATTCCATGAGCTGTGGTACTCTGACAACCACCGCATACTCCGCAGCGTGAGTAGCTCAGCATCGAGCATGTGCTATCGCTGCCGCCACCGCTGCTGAGCGAGTCCATCTTCTGCTTTCCCACAGACCTTCCATCCACCCATCCTGAGCCATCTCCACGCATCACTCACTTCCCCGTCCAGCAGAATACCCAAGCATCTCCTCGAACATAGCGAGGGTGACGAGGGTGCTCGCGACGCAGGTGCAACTCCCTTCCTCCGAGCCGACGAGGTGGACTTGTGCAACACGCACAAGCTGGTCGCCGATGCCGGTAAGCTGGTCAATCTCGCCGACTGGTACGGCGCATTCGACCTGGCTGGTCCATCGAGCACTGCCTTGCCAACCGGGAAGCGGGAAAGGGTCGATGCCGAGATTGGAGAAGAAGCGGAGCCTGTCACGCCGCAGAAGGGAAGGAAGTCGAAGGTCGCTTCAAAGGGAAAGACGGCGACTCGCAATGGGCACGGCGGCGGAGGGGAGGAGGATGAAGTCGCGGAAGGTGCTGAACGACTGAAAGAGGCCGTCTTCCTGGACAGTGTCGCAGGGCTGGCCTTCTGCGGCCTCGTCGGCCCCTCGAAGCGGAAGGTGGAGCATGTGTCGCGCATAGTTTTCTGATGCGCAACACTGTACTTCGCTCTGGCGCATGTGAGCGAGCGACACAGCCCTGCGTGCCCGGACGTGCGGAGCGAAGCGGTTTCGGCGGCTATCCGGCGCTTGCCTGCAATGTGTCAAGGCGGACCAGCGCTTGGAGCTGGCGCACCCCTGCTCCGTGCTGGAGCACCACGACCGCCGCGACCCCTGCCTCGTCCAGCATTCTCGACCGCGCCAGACCGACTATCACTGCCGGCAGAATGGACCGCATCGGCACCTTGCCCTCTGCCAGCGCCGGCGCCGGCGCCGGCCCCGCCTCGGCCACCGCGTCCTCGCATCGCACTCCCACCAGCAGCCCGCGCCTGTCCGCCCGCGGCCGTCCCAGATGCGATCTCCCTTGCAGCATCCGACCTGCCGGTGTTGCCCGCCTGCACCTCGGGTTGTGTCTTCTTGCCGGTTGCCATCTGCGAGGCGAATTGACTGACGAGCGCGTCGAAGCCCGTCGAGGGTGCCGCAGGCTTGGCTTTGTTGCCGGTAGGCACTGTGGCTGTTGGAGCGGATCCCATTGACGAGGCCGAAGAAGCCGGCGGGCCCGCTCTCCCAGCGGCGAGGCCCGGTGCGCCAGCTGCCGACAGATTCGACGTGGCGCCTGGTGCGCCTGCAGATTGTGTGCGCGGTGGTGCAGCGAGGATGGTCATCTTCTGCGGCGGGGCGCCAGCATCTCCCTTCGGCGCGGCCCCTCTCGTGCCCTTGGTTTGCGACGTGCCTGGTCTGGGCGGGACGTTGCCCGCGGGAGCATCTCGCTTGTCGCGATTGCTGCTGCTTTTGTCTTTGGCAGCCTTGCCTGACCCAGATCCCTCGGCTGCTCGAGGCTCGCTGCCCTTCCCGCGTGCTGCGTTCGAAGGCTGACGGGGCGGTCCCGCTCGCTCACCCGCGGTCGTAGGGGGAGCCTGACTCCCCGCACCCGCCACTGGCCTCCCATTAGCGACCGCTCCTGCTCCTGCTCCTAGCCCGGCAGGCGCAGTAGAGGCCCCGCTCTCCTTCTCCTTTGCCGCGCGCGCGGCCGCCCTCCTGGCGGATCTCGACCCTTTCTCCTTCTCCTTCTCCTTCTTGCGGACCTCCTTCTCGCGCTCCTTCTCCTTCTTGAGCTTTTCGCGCTCCTTCTTGGACAGCTTGCTCTTTTCCGCGCGCACGGCCTGCTTCTCGAGCAGGGCTGCCTTGTTGCGGCGCAGCTCTTCGAGGAGCGGGGTCGTCTTTACGCGCGTTTTGGCTGTGGGCGGTGGGGTGCAAAGCCGCATGAGCTCGTTGTAATTTGTAGAGAGCGGCCAATACAGGGGACGGAGCACTTACATAGTCCAGTCGCTGCCTCGGGTGCTGGCACGGGCTTCTCTGGTTCTGCCAGGCTTGTCACGAACGCCAGGTAGTCCGGGTCTGTAGGAGGAAGGCCAGTAGGGCATAATGAGATGGGCGGGCATCTCCGAGCGAAACCATAGCTCCATAGAGACTGACCGGTGTCAATAGTCCCTGCGAGCGGGTCGGGCTTTTGCTTCTTGTTGGGTATCTTCTGGAAAGGTGCATACTGAACGGCGACCTGGCTCTGCTGGCCTGCGACAGCAGAAGGAAGAGCGAAGGAGTGGGCACAGTTTCAGTGAGGTTTGCGCGCTGATGTAGCAGTAAAGCGGGACGCTATGCCGCACCTCCCTTGCTCCGAAAGACATGGCCCTGGAATGCCTGTGCGAACCTGGACACATCCCCGGGGAGCTTGAAGTGGATGTAGGCGACGCTGTCGATGTTCTCCTTGTCCTGGCTGTGTGCGCGTGTGGGTGCGCAATCACCATCTCAGTGTCAGCGGTGGCCCTCACCCCTCTATCCCCCTTGTCGTTCATACTGCGACTGACCGCGTCGACACTCTCCCCTGCCGGTACTGTCGACGCCAGCAGCAGCAGCAGCATCGCATATCAGCAATGGCCGTGGGGGCAGCTCCCATAGCATAGCAAGCGACGTGGATCCACGCACGCTCTTCCAGTCTATCGCGTCGTCAAAGCTGTGCAGTGTGCTCCAGAAGACGTCCTCTGGCAGGGCAGGCGGGCAGCGGCGCACAGACACCTTTGTCGACAGCGACACTGGGGCTGCATTGGAACTGGAGGTGGACTGCTGGGGTGGAGGCTGTCCTGCTCCAGTTGCTCCTGCTCTACTCGGGATAGCTGCAGGCATGCTCCCTGTGCAGGTGTGCAAGATGCCAAGGGGTGATGACGATGTCGAGGACGACGACGAAGCACAGGATGAGGTCCCGGACGAGCTGAGCAAGAGGAGGATGGTAACGACGACGAATACGCGTCTGGGCAGCGGCCGCCTGAATGGGAACAGCACAGATGGCACATTGCATCAGCCACAGCGACGGCCACTGCCATACAGGATTGGAGGCAGCGGGAGGGAGGAGCGCAGTAAGAGGATGAGCGTCCACGCCCTGGGTTCCATACGGGTGAGGGCGTGGAGGGCCATATGCCATGCCATGCCATGCCATGCCATGCCGTGGACACTTCGCCTGAATGCTAAATGCTGCTTTGTGTGCATTCCCCGCAGCATCTGCAACACCAATTCGCAAAGCCGGGCGGGCTCGCATCCGGGCGAAGGTGAGCAGCAATACTGTATCCACCGGGCAACCCTGGCCAGGTCAGGCCTCACACACTGAGCTCCATCCTCCGCAGTCCACTGCTCGGCACGTCTGGGCGACCTCTTCCCCTCGCCATCCCGGGGTACGACCCGCACGCTGTACCTGAAGCAGATTTGCCACCATCGTGAGCCACCCGCCCGGAAGTCGCAGCCTTCCCTGACGTGCGGCGTTCATTACAGACCATCTCCACCAGCCCCTGTTCCCGACAAGCCGACCTTCGACATTGACTCGCAGCCGTCGCTCCGCGTGCGCCAAGAGCAGGTGTACGCTGCAGTCTCAGACGTGTGCGAGCGATGGGGCCTCGTCGAGATGGGCAAGCAGCTCTCGCATCGCCGGGACTCATCCTCTGCGCCTGCTGCCACCGCAAGCACGGACGAGCGAGCGCGCGTCACACCCTCGCCCAGCCTCAGCGAGCGCCGAGACGGGGTCGCAGACGGGGAGGGCGCAGTCGAGACGGAGCACGCCGACAGCCTCGTCCTCGACCTCCTGCAGACGACGACGGCCGCCATTCGTGCCGTGCAAAAGTACTTTGTCTCGCTCCCGCCAGACAGGCTCTCCGGCGAACCCGCAGCGTCGAGCGCGTCCGCTAATCGAACGGGCCTCATCACATCTGCCCGCCCCATCCCGCGCTTCTCGACATTGGGCTTGGGCAATCCCGCTGCCCGTAGCGCATCTTCCCCCAGTCACTCCCGCCGCCAAGCATCTTCTTCCAAGACCGGGCCGGAAGCCTTCCCGAGCGAGGCAGACCCGCTCGTCAGCCTGCGCAAGGCGAGCCTGGGTGCACTGAGCAGTCTGAAGGACATGGACGCCCGCTATCGGATCGCAGGGACGAGCTTGTCTTCAGCCGAGGCCGCATTGGCACCTGGCGAAGACGCATCCTTTGACTCGAGCATGGGCGACCTATCCCTGCGGAGCTCGTCCTCCTCCTCCTCGGCGGCCGTACCTGGCGTGTTCCTGGAAGACGCGTCCTCCTCTGAAGCAAGCAGCTCTACAGGCACGGGTGGCGGCCCGCGCGGAGCAGTCACTGGTCACCTGTACGACGCAGGCGCCACGCTGCACGATCTGCGAGAGGAGGCGGTTGCTATTCGTAGCTGGATCGAGACGGTTGACTCCCTGCTCTTCGCGAGGCCGAGCACGGAAAACAGCCCGCTCACCCCGCGGCCTGGCGGATCGGCTAGTGCGTTTGGCAAGGACCAGGCGGACGTGAACTATCGGAACAAGCACCTGCCGGGCTGGGCGCGGGAGGACCGCTTCGAAGGGGATGATCTGGGTGAGCTTTGTCGTTATCACCGCTCGCTCCCACCCGGTCTGACGATATGTCTTCTCCGGTGTCAGCTCGCGCGCATGCCTGCATCGCTGCGCACCTCCCTCCAGG
Organism: Symmetrospora coprosmae; assembly: GCA_008802785.1. Taxonomy (NCBI): domain Eukaryota; kingdom Fungi; phylum Basidiomycota; class Cystobasidiomycetes; family Symmetrosporaceae; genus Symmetrospora; species Symmetrospora coprosmae. The sequence continues at coordinate 263,697 of VUYT01000026.1, read as the reverse complement.
TCTCCTTGCACACCTCCCATCTTACGACCCTGCCGCGCCAGAGACCGTCGCAGCGCTTCTTGACACGCTCAGCCACGGCCAGCTCCTCTGCACGGCATACAACGCCGTCCTCCGCAAGTCTCAGCGGCCATGGGGCTTCATCCCCTCGTCGAGCATACACGACATTATCGCTCTGCAAGATCGGCGGTCCTCATGTGCACAAGCGGAGGCGCAGGGGAAGCCTCAACGACACGGATCAGGCGAGGCAGGCGCGTCTGGCGCGGGCTCGAGCATGCTGCGCCGCGTCTCGTCCGAGGGCGCAAGCACCAGCGCAAGCGATGACGATCCCGCCGGCCCCAATCGAGTGAAGGGAAACGAGGCAGGAGGGTCACCCGCGCGCAAAGTCGGATTCACGTTCCGCAGGCTCGAGAACCTCCGCCTGTTCGTCGCGGCTGTCAAGCTGCGGTATGAAGTGAATATCGACGTGGACGTCAAGCGTATCGTGCAGCGGGATGCGCGCGATGAGGAGGGCGTCTGTAACGTGCCGGCGTGGGAGGCAGCGATGCGCGAGGTGGCTGTGCGCTGGGTGATGGCTGCGGCGGCGGAGAAGAGGGAGGAGGAGCCAGACACGGACTAAGGACGAGGCGGGACAGCACCAAGGCACAATGGACGCAATTCGACTCGACGATGGAGTACCGTAAGGAATAAAGCAGTACTGCAGACCCGCGACCAGAGATACGACTTTGCAGCAGATTTTGATCATTCTACCTCATTCACGGCCAGCGCGCCGCCTCGCAAAGCAGTCAAAGGTTCACGCAACTCGTTGTATGAGACTGATCGGGAGCGTCCAATCTGCTATCTGCGCTATGCTACAACGGCGAGCGCCTTGAGTAGTGACGAGGCGGGGAAACATGCAGCGCAGGATAGCAAAAGCGGATGTGACGAGCTGGAAAGCGATGCCAAAAGTTAGGAAGTTCAGGTGGTGGGACCCTTTGCCGACGTCCCTTCCCCTGCACGGTTGTCCTCCTCAGTCCCGTCCGCCGCATCATCCTCTTTGGCCTGCTTGTCGCTGTCGGCATCGCCGTCCCCATCGCCATCGCCATCGCCGAGCTCGACCTGATCCATGGGAATGCCGTACATGACGGATATGCGCCTGCGCTCGGCCTCCTCCTTCTCCTGGAGCGAGAGCTGCCTGAACTTGTCGAGGTCAAAGTCGTCGTCATCGCCGCGCTCGGTGCCGTCGTCGTCGTCAAAGTCGTCGCCTTCGAGCAGGAGGGGGTTGAAGGTGAACAGGTCGCGCCCGGACATGCCAACGCTCTTGCCCGCCTGCATTTGCGCCTCCTTGCTCTTCGCTTTGGCCTGCTCCTCGGCCTCCTTGCGGTTCAGCCGCGTCGCCTTCCACGCCGCGAACGACTCCTTCGTCACGGGCGTCCGTGTCGTCCCGACAAGCTTGTGCCGCTCCACCTCGAGGAACTCCTCCAGGCTGATCTCGCGCGCCTTCTCGGCCTCCTCGTCCTTCTTGCGCTGCGAGCGCAGAACAAATCCTGCAGGAAGCGCGTGCCGGTACTTGCACTCCGTATCGCCGTTCGGGCACTTCCAGAACCACCCGCTGTGAGCAGAGTGCGTCAGCGCGGACCGCCACCCGGACCCAGGTGGAGGGTGGACACTCACTACTTCCCGCTCTCAACCGCATCGATGAAATGCTTGCACACAATGTCGTAGCGCTCCTGCGTGTTCTTGCCCTTGACAGTCTCCTCCTCTCGTGGTGCTTCGCCACCCATCTTTGCGGCAATAACCTCGCGAAGCTTCTCTTCCGTCCAGTTCTCGGACGTTTCTGCGGGTGAGGAGTGTCTTCGGTGCTTGCACGAGAAGCGAGCAGCAGTGAGAGGCGAACACACCTTCCTTCTTCTCGGAATCGCGCACGTCCGTGTAGATATCCTTCTTCTCGACTTTCCGCCCGACGTTCGGGTCGTGCGAGAACTTGCAGCGGTCTCCACGGTCGCAGACGCCATTCTTGTGGTTGATGCAGTATACACCTTTCGGATCTACGCCAAAGGGGACCTATATCCCTCTCCCTTGCTCAGCCTGGGACTTCTTTCCTTTCAAAGAGTGCGAAAGCTACCCACCTTCTGATTGACGATGAGTGCCTTCTGCAGCTCGGCCTGTTCCGCCTTGAGCGCCTTCTCGCGCTCCTTTTTTGCAAGCATGGCCTGGCGCTCCTTCTCTTTCCGCTTGGCCTCGTCATTGCGTCCGACCTGGGCGGCTTGCTCTTGAGCTCTGTGCGGGCCGGCCAGCGTCAGACCTGATCAGACGAAACATCAGCGCCAGCGCGCGAACGTACAGCTTCACGGCAGCTTGTCCTTTGCCTCCCTTCTTGTTCTTCATGCCGAAGGTCCTGGAGGGCAGAGGACAGGGAAAGAGAGGGTTGGGCAAGGTCGAAAGGAGGTAGGCAAGAGAGCTCGTATCAGTCAAGCTGTACAGCGAGGTGCCGATACTCTGAATCACGGACTTATCCACGGCCGGTTTTTTCGGTGCGTTCGCATCCTTCTTCTTGGGGGGCATTGTGTATGGTGTTCTGGGTGGTAAGATGTGTCGGAGGCCGTCTGCCGGACGGGATTGTCTCTTCAGGCGTGGGAAGTCGGCTGGTTTCGCTTGATCTACTCGGCGTATATGACGCTGTTTTCGAGTGTCTTCGCTAGCTGTAGAGCTGCCTGCGGGCTATCCTGCTGCTGTATGTCGACGTCCGTGAGGTTTTGAGACGGAAAGAGGTCAAGGAGAGCACGCCGGCGGATCCCAGCTCGAAATCTGGTGGCTGCGCCAGAGGCGAGGCTCTCAAGCGGACACCAACAGCATCTCTGAAGAGAGCGGCCCATTGTGCAGCGGCAATTACTTGTGTACAATACGGTTCAGTCAGTGTACTGCCTCCAGTACAGCTGTCTTCGTCTCAGGGGGAGCTGCGACCCTCTAGCTGCGCCCGCAGCCACCGCACGTCATGCGCTCTCACGGTGCGGTCTTGCGACAGCGGCACCGCATGCGCTCGGCATGCTGCAAAGGGAGTAACACTGCTCAGGACCGATATACGGGCATGCGTGCCATCCCTTCTGGCCGACCCGCTTGATGGAGCCAGCTTTTGAGTCGTGCTTTACTTCATACACTCGGAATGGGCTCGGCGGACAATGGCTTTCTCGCAAATCCATGGCTGCTTGAACATAGAACATCTGTCCTTCTACTTGTCTGCATGCGATGCACAACAGCTACTGCTTCCGCTGAATTGTCGCGAATACCTGAGTTGCCGTTAGGAGCGGGGATGTCAAGGCGCTACTGGTATCGTGCGCAGCGAATGCAGCGAATGAGCAAGGCGGCAGGCACGCTGATGGCACCGGGCCTGTACCCCGTCAGCTCATGTAGAGTGGTATATGACTCGCTAGATTGGCGTGTGAGGCATCGTGCTCACCTCGGGTAGCTTGGGATGCTGCTAAGCGTGTCAGGAGGATGCGAATGCGCTCTACGCATTACGAAGCGGCGGCAAGGGCCTGTCTTCTCTCCACGGTATCGAAGAACTGGTAGGTCACTATCAGTATCACTGATAGCAGGCCCAGAGCGTTGGCAATGTTTGTGAGGGTGATGTCCCTGTGTGGTTCGGGTCAGTCGCGCGTCAGCATGTCCAGTGACGGACCGCGTTGAAAGCCAGGTGCACGAGGTCGGCGTACGAGATCATCCTTGAGAAACAAGAGCGAGCTGTGTACGCTGTCAGTATGTCGCTGCGAACGAGGCGGACAGGTGAAGCAGAGCAGTGCGACCGAATGCAGCTGGGATGGACGACGGATCTCATCCGAGCCGCCACCTTTCTCGAGAGCGTCAGACCTTCCATCCTCTTGACTCTTCTCCAAGATCCTGCTCATATACCGCAAACAAGCAATGCGAGATGGGTGTGCACGGTGAGTGAAGCGCGTACGCTGTGCGAGGCGCCCATCCCTAGGAGCTGAGCGAGGCAGACTGACGCGTTGATTGCCTTTCTGTGCCCTCCCGCATCCTCTTGCTTCCTCAATACGCACGCTCGAACCTCTACGCTTCTTACCGTGCTCGCGCTCGTTTGCAGGCCTGTGGCCTCTCATAGCACCATGCGCGCGGCCTCAAGCGCTCGAAACCCTTGGTGAGTCATCCCGAGCTCGTGCGCACCTCCGCCGACAGCTCAGCCTCCCCCTGACCGCTCCTCCATGCAGGCGGTCAGCGCATGGCCATCGATAGTAGCATTTGGCTGTACGAGTTCCAGCATGCGTTGCGAGACAAAGATGGTCGCGCCCTCGACAATGCCCACATCCTGGGCTTCCTGCGCCGCATCAACAAGCTGCTGTACTACGGCATCAAGGCTGTAAGCGCGTCTCCGCCTGCTATCTTAGACCAATCACAGATGCTGACATATCATCTCCCCTTGCGCCCAGGTCTTCGTCTTTGACGGCGGAGCACCCCAGATCAAGAAGCGGACCATCGCAAACCGAAAGAACCGCAAGCAAGGAGCAAAGGAGTCGGCAGCTAGAACAGCCGAGAAGCTCTTAGCTGCACAGCTGCGCGCAGCCGCCGTAGCACAAGCACAAAAGGCAGCGCAGCGCAAGGAGACGGGCGAGGCTGTCGAAGCCGATAACGCCAACTACCTCGATGGCGATGACTACGGTATCGCCCCGCGCGGAGCACCCGTCCGAACTCGGCCTGCCCCTGCTCCAGCAGAGGCTACCGGCGAGGATGAGCCGCCAAAGAAGAAGAAATACGTTCACCGAGATCAGTACGCTCTGCCCGTGATAGAAGGACCGATAGGCAGCAACGCGACTGGGTCAGACCCGCGCTTAGCGACCGAAGCGGAACTGCGGTCGTTCATCGAAGACATGCGCCCAGAGGACTTTGACATGGACAGCGACTTCTTCTCAAACCTGCCCATCGACGTAAAGTACGAGATCATTGGCGACCTGCGTATAAAGTCGCGGCAGGCCAATTATCGCCGGGTGGAGGCGATGAAGAGCGCGCCTACCGCGCTGGACTTCAGCAAGGCGCAGATCCTGGGTCTCTCCCACCGCAATGCCATGACGCAGCGCCTCCTCACCGTCACGGACAGTCTGAGCCGCGTCCAGGCCATGTCCGGCACGAGCGTGCGCATCGCTGGCGAGCGCAACAAGGAGTACGTCCTCATCAAGAACGACTCGAGCACCGGCGCAGGCTACATCCTCGGCATCCGCGGCGAGGGAAAGAGCAAGAATGAGCCCGTCAAGATCGACGCTACGACGACAGACGAGAGCGACACGGACCAGAAGGGCACCACAGACGAGGAGTTTGAAGCAGTCGATATCCCCAAGGACGAGGACGCGAGCGGGACAGGCTCTGGCTCGTCTCCCTTCCGCGGTCAGACGTTCCAGCCTCACCTGCAGGGCAGGGAGGACTCGCCAGAGACAGAAAGAAGGCGCAAAGCGCGGGCCATGCAGGCAATTCAGCAGCGCTACTCGCCAGTCAAGCACACCGGCAGAGGCCGTGGCGACTCGCCTATTGACGACTTGCCGGTACTTCCCCCTCAAAAGCCCCTCTTCTCCGAAGAGCAAGCCGAAGCACTCGCATCCACATCTGAACAGAACAGCAGCGCGCTTGAGATCCTAAATAGCTTCCAGCCCGACTTTGATCTGTGGGACGCTTTACAACAGTCGGTCCGGGCGGCAGAAGGGGATCAGGGTCGAAAGGATGAAGAAGCGGACCTGCAACGTGCCATGGAAATGAGCAGGCAGGAACAGGGCGGTTCCAGCTATGCGGAAGACCGCACGCAGCAAGGAACACATGGAGAGCTGGATGTAGGAGATGAGTCGGACGTCTCGTTCGACGAGGTTGAGACGCGAGCAACACCCGAAGCTACGGCGCAACCGTCACCATGTGCAGTGATGCCGTCGAGCGCTCGGTCTACTACAAGCCGGCGCGGCGTTGACATCGTTACCGATGGCGATCTTGACAATGGCAACGATAGCGATCACTCTGTCGAGTACGTCAGAGCGGACCCGGGGGCCTCGGACTTACCTCAGCAGGCAACGTTATCGCGCGAGGTCACTGCCACCGCAACGAACGCCTCTAAAGCTCAAGCTCAAGTTAGAGGTCGCGAGAATAAAGGCGCAGTCGAACAGCGCGGAGCTCGAGCCGCACCTCCAGCGAACGCAAATTCCCCCGCGAAGTCGCTATTCACAGCCATCGCCCTGTCGTCGTCTTCCGAGGACGACACTTCAGCTCCTCGACCTTCGTCTGCCTCAGTAAGCACCAAGAAAAAGCCGCCCGGCCTGCATCTCTATATCCCTCCAGAGGCATACCGGCCGCCCTCACCGGAGCAGGAGCAGAACCAACAGAGTCGCACCCCTCGACCCGATCTCACGGACAAACAAGCTCGGCGGGACACCTCGCCGCAGCTTGTGCAGGAGCACGATGGTGTCATCGAGCGGGATTATGCTCAACAACCAGACTCGCCTGCAGTCCGTTCACACACCGAGCGGGAAGCAGAAAGGGCCTTCACTTCACAAGCGGAAAGCGCAGAGGTTGCGCAGAAGGCCGCACAGGCTAGGCAGCCAGCTGCATCCCGGCCATCCCTCATGGAGCGGACGATGTCTAGTCATAGCTTGCGGTCGGCGTCTCCCGAAGAGGATGGCCCTCTCCAGCCTTCCATGGCTGCAGATCCGGCGAAGAACGCAAGAAATCAGTCAGCCAGAACTGTCTCTGCTGTTGATGCGTCGGGAAAGGGAGGAGAAGAGACCAGCCGCTCGGGCACCTCTGTCCAGCAAGTCGAGGCCGCCACATCCGGATCATTGGACGCTGGCACTCAGCCTAGCGGGATGGACGGGCTAGATAAGGGAGACCTTCCGGAGGAAGCTACTGCAGATGTAGCCGGCAATCCCGCAAATCAAATTGAGACGGGCGCAGGATCTCGCGACGAGTCTCCAGAGGTCTTCTACGAGTGGTCACAGTCGCCCGAGCCGGTAGCTCGCAAGCGAGTAGACGATCCGACCCTATTGCCGCCAGACGATCCCAACTACATCCCTCCCGAGCTGCTCGCTCCGGACGCTGGGATGGGTCTATCGGACGAAGAGCCGGACAACGACGAGGATGCCGAGCAGGCGGCCAACATGACGAGCGAGCAAAGGGAGTACGCCAAGTTCCTTTCGGAGCTTACGAACAAGAACCTTGATGAAATGGAATACGAAGTACAGAATGAATTGCGGACGCTCAATGAGCAAAACAAGAAAGACCGAGCACTCGCGGATGACATCACGCAGCAGATGGCAAAGGACATTCAGGTGCGGCTGCCATCCTTCCTCGATCAAAATGTACGTTATACTGACTCGGTGATCATTCGACAGACCATGCTCAAAGTGCTGGGACTGCCGTACGTCGTGGCACCTATGGAAGCCGAAGCACAGTGTGCCGAGCTCCTGCATCGGAAGCTGGTGGACGGAGTCATCACAGACGACAACGATGTCTTCCTGTTCGGCGCCACAAAAGTCTACAAGAACATGTTCAACCAGAACAAATATGTCGAGTGCTACCTAGCGACCGACATCGACCGGGAGCTGGCGCTGGACCGGGAGAAGCTCATCCGCCTGGCCCACTTCTTGGGCTCGGATTACTGCGACGGTCTGCCTGGTGTGGGTCCCGTGCTCGGTATGGAGCTCATGGCAGAGTTTCCTGGAGAGGACGGGCTCGTCGAGTTCCGGAACTGGTGGCTCAAAGTACAGCGGGGCCGGGACACGCCCGCAGACCACGGAACCGCCTTTCGGCGCAAATTCAAGAAGAGCAAGCGCTCCCTCTTTCTCGATGAGCACTGGCCGAACCCGGAAGTGGCCAAGTCGTACATGAACCCCGAGGTCGACAAGTCGGACGAGGCCTTTGCATGGGGCATTCCGGACCTGGACGCCTTGCGCGATTACCTGAAGGACAGTCTCGGCTGGGGCCCCGCCAAGGTCGACGAGACGATGCTGCCCATCATTCGCAGGATGACCGGCCGTCAGTCTGGGCAGGCGCTCAACCAGAGCACTATGAGCAGCTTCTTTGATGTGACCGGCGGTACGGGCAGGTTCGCACCCATGGCCAACTCTGGGTACAAGAGTAAGCGCTTGCAGGCTGTGCTCAAGGCATGGCGGGCGAGCCAGAGACGGCTGTCAAAGGAGGAGCAAGGAGACGAGAGCGACGAACTCGGCGATGGATCTGGCGACCATCGGAAAGCGCAAAGCAGTGACGAGGATGACAGCGATGCAGCTGCTGCTCGAGCGAGGCAGACCCAAGCTAAGGGTAAGGGCGAGAAGAAGTCTCTTACGCGACCAGCTGCAAAGCGGGTCCGCAGCGGGACCAAGAACTCTTCCTCGTCGCGACAGTCGTCTAAGCGGCCTTCTCAGCGCGGCGATTCGGATCTGGACGAAGGGGAGCTGTCGGCTGGGGAGCTCGATGAGGAAGGCCAGGACCCAGATGCGGCTTTCGATGCAGAGCTCGAGGCTCGCCTCGAGAAGCTGGGCGTCAAGCGCAAACGAGAAGCGCCCATCGGCAGCGATCGCATCATCAAGCCTGCGAAGCGCAGTAAGCGCGAGGTGCGGACGAGCGGCTCGGCCAAGACGAAGGCAAAACCGAAAGGAAGTGCAGCCAGAGCCGGCCAGAGCAAAGCCTCCAAGACGAAGGGCAAGGACAGGCGTGCAAGCTCCGAGGACGATGCCGAGTCAGCAGAGATTAAGGACGCATTGCCTGCGCCATTGAAGGAGAAGAAAGCGGCACGCGCGAAGGGCAAGACGACCAAGCGGAAGGTGGTGCCAGACGACGACGATGAGTACGCAGAGTAACAGAGAGCAGTAGCTAGCAGCTTAGCCATACCCAGCCGTTTGTTAACCTCATTGAGCGCACCTGTGCACGATGGGACACCTATGTAGCAAGCCAGCTGAATGCGAGTTAGCCCATGATCAGGCGCATGTCGGCTACGACCCCTCGCGATGCTGTGTGAACTGCCTATGCCTGCATGGCGAACGGTGCGTAGCGAAAGTGAATGCATTTCTGACGTGCCTGGTTGGACACAGTGCTGGGTGCACGAGATAATACTGGTTATGTGAGATAGGAGATGCCGATGCTAAGGATGTCAAGCTCGCACAGCATCTAGATATCATCCTCTATGCTCTCAAAGGTAAGCGGCGCGAAGGCTGTACCAGCGCCCTCGTAAAATTTGCCGTTGAATTCGACCTGAAAAGTGGCAGCGAGAAGAGGTCAGTCACCGCAATACAAAGGTGCGAGAGGACAGCAAAGACATACCCAGTGAAGTCGAAGAGCGTGCAGGAAAGCCGAGAGACCCTCCATGACGCAGAGAATGGCGACTGAGGAAAGAATGCAAGCACGCCAGTCAGAACAGCGGCATGGATGGTACAGCAGCGCACGTACGCTGGTGAACTCACTGGTAAGGACCAGCCACATGGCAAACATGACGAAGAGGAAAATGACCTGCAGGATGCTCGACGAGAAGTATTGGTCGCCAGAGAAGGCGCCCTTGATGGTCATTCCCCAGAGGACCTCGGAGAGCTGAGCGTGGGCGAGCGACAGGGCCCAGAGACGGAGGTAGGACGCCGTGTTTGAGATGCAGCCGAGGCAGAACTCGATCGTGTGGATGACCTGGTGCACGGCAATCTCGCCAAACTCAAACTCGTCCTTGTGCTCCTCGTCCATGTGCTCGCCGTTTCCGTTTCCATTGCCGTGGCCAGCATTGGAGTTGCCCTGCGCGTCTGCAGCGCTCACGCGCGCGTTGGCGTGTGCGCCCGAGCGCTCCGGCCCGTCCTCGTCGTCGGCGTACTCGTCATCGTATGCGCGCCCACCGGCGGCGCCACCCAGGTGCGTGTAGCCCTGCTCGACGACCTTCTTGTTCTCCTTCCAGAGGATGTACGGCTTGAGGCACAGCATCCAGGGGACGCATATGAGGGCCGTAAGCAGGAGCACGGCCTGGACAAAGGCTTGTCCGCGGTACAGGGGGTCCTCGATGGTACCCGGCGAGAGGAACATGTACTGCATGAAAGACCACGCTTCAGCACTGGAGCCCGTGAAGCGCGAGGCTGGAGCAGACTGATGACCCACAATGAGCATGTTGAGCAAGCTCGGAGGTCGGGCCTCGGCTGCGACCCAGTCGACCGACCACTTGTAGATGATGCAGATGATGAGGTAGCCAAAGATGCACTCCATGAAGAGAATCTGGGGGAGCCACTCTGCCCAGATGGAGAACTTCTTGCCAAAGTGGCGGAAGTTGGGGACCTGAAGGCAGATGGCAAAGGACATCTGTTGGATAGGGGAAGGAAATTCGACGCCAATGTCAGCAGAGGGTCAAGCATGACGCGCGAACACGCAGCAAGGACCTACATGAATGACACCGATGATGACCGACATCTTCATCTTGAGCGAGTTGGTGAAAATGAGGTTGTTTTCTGCACCGTGCCATCCCGGGTCAATGCCAAAGGGATAGACGCCGCCATTGGACACGGCCTCGAGGACGCCCTCTCCACGGGGCCAGTCCCAGCCAGACTTGAAGGTGCTCAGCGAGAGCGAGAAGATGTCGTTGTAGATGGATCCCGTGTAGATGGCAAAGAGGCCCATGAGGAAGATCATGTAGCGGCCAAAGTAGAAGGTGTCGAGGATCTCGTTGCCAAATCCTTTGCCGATGCGCTTCTCAAAGACGAGCATGGCGCCCGCGGTGAGCGTCATGAGGACACCGTGTCCAATGTCGCCGAACATGACGGCAAACAGGAACGGGAAGGTGATGCAGGTGAACAGGCCCGGGTTGATCTCCTGGTACGAAGCCATGCCGTACGCGTCAATGATGGTCTGGAACCCGACGGTGAACTTGTTGGTGCGGTGGTATGTGGGCGGGCCCTTTGTGGTCCCCGTGAGCTCGTGGAGGATGGCGGGCATGGATGTGCCGTGGCTCTCGGTGGCCGAGCGGAGGGCGAGCTGGACGCGGGGCAGGTCGCGAGTGGGGACCCATCCTTCGGCGATGAGGGTCGAGCGGCCCTGGTCGACCTGGTAGTTGTTCATCGTGTGGTGGATAAGCTTCTCCTTGCGGACGCAGCCCCACCACGCAGAGATGCTGTCGGCAATCTTGAGCAGCTCCCCTCGGCGCGCCGTCTCGGTCTCGTGCGTGATCTGCGATACCTCCTCGATGCGCGCCGTAATCTCGCGCAGCTTGTCGCTGCGCTTGTCGGCGTCACTGTCGATGTTGTACAGCGTCCCGCCAAGCGACTCGCTGATGCGACGGATCTTGTCGAGCAGCTCGCTCCCGTGGGCAAAGATGATGAAGACGTTCTTGTGCACGGCCTTGGAGCTCGACCCGCCGCCGCTCGAGGAGGACTTGGTGGGCTCCTGGAAGGGCGTCTCGATTCTGTGCGGTGGGCATGCATGAGTCAGGGATGTATCGTTTAACGGGTATCGAGAGGGACCTACTCACTCGGCGTAGTTCATGTACAGGTTGCCTCGCAGAACGCGCCAGAGGACCCTTTCAAAGGTGCCCATCCGCTCTCGGTCGATCGTGCCAGAGACGAATCTGTGGTGAGGCCAGTGTGTAGACGAACGTCAGCGGAAAGGGGACACGCAGACACGCGGAGGAGCAAAGAGCGATGGGAGAATCAAACGTACTCGAGGTGCATGGCACCGAGATCCCTGCCGTCCTGCCCTCCAGACTCGAGGGCATTCTCGAGCAAGGGCGCGTCTGCCTCGTCAAAGCTCGAGCGGTTGTTGCTGTCGTCGGTGAGTGCCGAGGACGAAGGGTTTGCCTGCGCCTGCTTGAAGAAGACGTCCGTCTCTGTGAGGACGGCCCTTGCCTCTTCGAGCTCGAGTGCGCGCTGGCGGATGCTGTCCCAGTTCTCGCGCAGCTGGCGGAGGCGCTCCTCGGTCGTCTTTAGGCGGGGGTCGAGCTCGTCGACGAGCTCGGGCCCGCGTCGCTGCTCGAGGATGAACCGCGTGTCTTCGAACGGTCGGATCTGGACGAAGGACGGCGCAGCACATTGGAGGGTTCAGTCTCTATGGCCGCGGACGATAGCGTGCAGGAGTATCAGTGGCGATAACGCACTGCGACATCTGCATCCCTGATCTCGTTGGTCAGGAACACCAAGCGTCGCTCCATCTCATCGAGTCTGGTTCCAGCAGTGGCATCAGGCATCAGTCGTCACGTCGTCGGTTACACTCATACACAAGGGACAAGACGCACCTCCGCAGCTCGGATACGAATGTCCTCTGGAACGGGTTGACGTCCGGGTTGAGGTCGACCATCTGGACGAGGCCGAGCTGGCCCAGCTCCTCCGTGGTGGCATGGGCAATCTCCTGGGGGATGTAAAACTGGCAGAGCGACATCTGCGCCGAGCCTGCGATGGAATGCATGTATCGTGGATGCTGTGTCAGCGGTCGTGTTCTGTATGGGCTCCCTCCTCCCTCCCTCCTCCGCTGGGTGCATCTGCCCATCGCATTCCATCGCATCCCGACTCACGCATGAGCGACTCCTCTTGTCCCGCCATTGTGTTGAGGCTGCGGGTGGCGTTGCACTGTATGAGATGTGTGGGTGTGCTCTGCTATGTTATGCTCTGCTCTGCTATGGGCTGAGCAGGTTGGAGTTGCGTCAACGGGCAGGGGCAGGGCACTGCGCACAGAGGAAGGGGGCGGCCTCGATGAGCCAGCGCGGCCAAACTGGCAGGAAGGGATGGACGCCTCTCTCTCTCTTCACACACATATATACACACGCACATACACACACACATCAGATTGCCCATCCTGTCGATCCCATATGTCTATCCGAGGCAGCAGCAGCAGCAGCAGCAGGGGACGCCGGCGGTGAGCACACCGGGGGGACCATCACCATCGACCGTCAACAGCAGCATGCAGTCATCCCCTGCAGGAGAGGCGGCAGCACCGAGCCAGAAGCAGAAGAAGGCGGGGGCAGGTGCGGGTGCGAGTGCGGGGCCAAAGAAGGCGAAGGCAAATGCGGCGGCAACCGCGACTGCGACTGCGGCTGGAGCAGCGCCAGGCGACGCCGAACGCGCTGCGACGCCTTCAGGAGATGCAGCATCAGCAGCAGCCGGGACCACAGCCACAGCCACAGCCAAGGGGAAAGGCAAGGGGAAAGCCAAGGCAGATAAAGGCAAGGGGAAGGAGGCAGATGCTGCTTCACCTGCTCAGCAATCGACCGGACCTGGATCAGGCCCATCTCCCATCAAGGCCCAGCAGCACCAGCAGCAGAGAACCGATGACGGTCCACGAGGTACCAAGCGGCCTGCTCCGAACGAAGCGGGACCCTCCTCTGGCGCATTCGCCCTGCCACCCATGCCTGCTCCTCTCCCTCCCCAACCCGGCGGAGCTCCCAATGCGATTCCCTACGCTGCCGCTGGAAACACATCTGGCGGGGCTGGACCTGGACACACTGGCGCAGGAGGAACCGCAGCGGGAGTCAAGGAGCGAAAGGAGCGGCAAAAGCTCACTCGGAAGAACCTCTTTGCCAAAGACTGTGCGTGTCGTGCCTCCCTAAACTCCAAGCTCTAAGTACGCGAGCAGCCGAACTGACAGACCGCCGGACCTTGTGGCGCCGCAGTGCCCTCCATGATGTACGCCTTCGGGGACGACCCCGACCCGCTGCCAGAGAGCGTGGCTGTGCTGGAGGAGATCATGGTCGACTACATCACGGATCTGGTGCGCTTACTCTTTCTTTCTCTTGTTCTCCCCCTCGCCCGGCTTTCCCGCGTACCATTCGACTGACGCTGCTGGGTGTCTCCCTCTCTCGCGCCTCGCCTCGCCTCGCCCAGTGCAAGGCCGCCGCGGTCCACTCGCCAAACGCTAAGAAAATCCGCATGGACGACCTCCGCTTTGCTCTGCGCAAGCCCCAGCAGGCGCGCCAGCTCGCCCGTGTCGAGGAGCTCCTCTACCTCCAGGAGGACATTGCGCGGGCAAGAAAGAACCTCGACATTTCGTATGGGAAAGGAGGCGGGGAGGGGATGATGTGATGTGGGTCAGAGTGACGCTCGTGTGTGCTGTTGTTGTAGTAATGCCTTTATTATATGATGCAACGGATCTTGGTGGCCCCTGCGCGTGACGTCGCTCCTTCTTAGCGAACGGTCTGAGGTGCATCCATCGAGGCAATTGCAAGCAAGGATGGACAGGTGAGATGGGGGCCAATCGCATAGCATAGCGAAGACGAGGGCTGACGATCTCTGGTGCTGTCGTGTCTGTGGTATGCGTCGTCGTCGACCAGCCTCGACTTCAACCTGCACCAGGCCATCCTGTCGAGCCTCGCCGCCTCGTTCAGCAGGGAAGACAACAAGAAAAAGGACACAGACAAGGGCAAGCATACTGAGATCCAGCACAGCAATGGCGACGATGCTGTCGACGCCGCAGCAACAGCAGCAGCGCCGCAGTCCAGCGCCGGCCAGGAAAACGCCCTGAGCCGCTTTGGCTTTAACGCCGAGCTGCTCAGCTCGAACGGCTCCGGCTCCAGCTCCCGCAACGCCCGCCTCTGGAGGCTCGGCGACGCGAATGCCCTCATCGCAGTGTGCGAGTACCTCCGCGCTGCCATCGTTCCAGACGCGCAGGCCGAGCGCGTCGTCCTGGCTGCGCTCGAGCAGCTTGGGGATATCCGCATCGAGAGGTGCCTTGGGGCGCAAGGTCAGTTCGGCCACGCGCCTGCATCCCCCAAGAAGCATCTGTGCACTGGCTAATCACTCACCGCGCACACAGGCTCCCACCCGGAGTGGCTCCTGCCAGACCAGCTCGCGTTCCACCTCGCCACCGCATCCATTGCGCTGCAGGCCAGAGGGTCCGCTGGGCATGCCCTTAGTGCTCTCTTTGGCACTTACGGTCGTCTCAAGAGCGCCGTTGAGCACGCAGAGGGTGAGTCGCCTGAGATCATGCTGCTGAAGCTCGACTGGGAAGCCAAAGCCTGATGACCAAATGCTAAACCCCTTACCGCAGCCACACGCGTCATCGAGCACATCCTGCCCTGCTTGCATGGCATCCAGCGCGCCGTGCAGTCCGCACGCACAATCTGGCCTGCCAGTGCCCTCAGCGACGCCCTCGCCGCCACGGCCGGGAAGCCGCTT
This sequence comes from Symmetrospora coprosmae, assembly GCA_008802785.1. Taxonomy (NCBI): domain Eukaryota; kingdom Fungi; phylum Basidiomycota; class Cystobasidiomycetes; family Symmetrosporaceae; genus Symmetrospora; species Symmetrospora coprosmae. The sequence continues at coordinate 248,617 of VUYT01000026.1, read as the reverse complement.
AGTGCCGCGGGCCTCTCGAGCCTGCACGCCTGCTTGACGGGTTCGTTCGCCCACTCATCGGCCGACGGGCGCGCCATCCTCTCCACTCTCGCAAAATACGAGAAAAGGAGCGCGCCCTTTGTGGCTAATGTCGTGACGCGCTGGGATATGCGCATCCTGCAGAGCGTCATCGTAAGCCTCGCGTCTGCCGACACGAACACAGACACAGAGGCAGGGCAAGGGCCAGGGCCGGGCGGCTACACCGCTGAGGAAGGCTGGGAGCGGCTTCGCAATGGCAGCAACCGTGCGCAGAACCCCGGAGCAGTTGCAATCGATAAAGAGATCCTGCAGGAGGTCACGAGCGTTGCAAGGCACAGACTCGAAGCTGCCATTCAAGCGCTCCGCGAGCTGGACGAGTTCGCTCAGGCCGAAGGTCACGATGAAGACAGTGAGAACGATGGCACAGACCAGTACGAGCTCGACTGCATCGCCGATGCCCTCAAGATCGGGACGGCGCTGTGCCTGCTGCGAGGGGAAACCGCGACCGCGCACGCCGTCACGCTGGACACTTTTCTCTCTGAGCAGAGCCCAGTCTACGATTCTAAGGTCCAGATGGCAGCTCTCGACAGCGTGGCTGTCCTTGCGCAGAGGTGCGTCTTGCCTCTTTCGTTCCCTGGGCGATTTGACTGATGCACTGCACTTGCAGATTCCCCAACCGCGCCGAAGGCAGCACTGCTCTCCTGCGCAGGTTCATCACCTCTCCTCTGCGAATCTTCACCCTCGGCATTGAGGACGTTGCCGCTCCAGCCGCCGCCTCGCCGCTGCTCCAGCGAGCCGCCGAGACGCTCGCCATCTGCTTCGAGGTGGCCAACCAGGACGACCAGACGCTCTCTACCGTCTACTCGCTGCTCAACTACCTCCCGTCGACGCGGGGCGACCAGAGCAACGGGTCGATCCGCTCATCGTGGGTGCCGAGCGCAAGCGTGAATGGCAACGGGAACGGGAACGGGCATTACGACTCGCTCCGCAGCACTGGCGGCGGAGGGATGGCGGGCGGAAGCGTCCGCTCGCCCGAGGAGCGCGCACTCGTTTCGAGCAACACGCTCGTCGCCGTTACGCACCTCGCTAAGCGGCTTGGCCCTGCTCTGGCCGGAAGCAAGAAGGACGAGATGCGCTCGCTCGCGCTAGGGATGATGCTGCAGCGCCTGAGGAACTCGGACCTCAGCTTCCAGCACCATCACGATAACAGTCATGTTGGCGCAGGAGCCGGCGCGCACTCTGTAGAGAGCACGACGCTGCTGTGTGTCGCCGAGCTGGCGGGCGAGGCCAAAGAGGCGGACTTTGTGGACATTGTGCGCGCACTGACGGAATTTGCGAGAAGCTCGCCCGTTGGCTCTGTCGAAGGCACCGAGGCCGAAAGACGCTCGCACCATCCGGCAGTGAGTCAACGTCCGAGTGCAATTTCTTCTGAAGTTTGCTTACAGTTCGACGTTCACAGCTTCACGCCGCATCGCTCAAACTGGCCAACTGTCTCGACGGAAAGCCCCAATTTGCGGGCCTCTTTCTGCGAGAGCTCCTTGTCCTTTTCATGGACCAGAGCTCGCCCATCAAGCCAGCTGCGTCGGCTGGCACCGGGGCGCACCATCGCCACCTCTCGCTCCATCACAGCCCCAGCGCCACCGCTCTCAGTGGTACGGTCCCATCTGCAGACCGGATGTCCAGTTTGCGCCAGCTGCTCGATACGCTCGCTCTCATCGAGACACTCCTCGCGCTACCCACATTCCACCCGCACCGCGAGCACCTCACCGAGGAGCTCGCCCTGCTCTTCCGCAACTTCTGGCTTATCAGCACGGCGTCTGGACTCGCGAGCAGCGCGGGCAAGGACACACAGCTACACAGGGCCTGCCTAAAGAGCATCGCCGCAAAGACGCCGTCCTTGCTGCATGGTACGCCACTCAACTACACCGAGACTGAGCTCGAATACAACCCGATCCTGAGGAGGGAACACGGAACAGTGCGTACCGAGAATCCAATTGGTGATCTACGGCGATGGCTGACGAGGTTCCCGCCCTGTCACGCAGTCCTCCGAAAGCCTCAGGGCAGAACTCGCTCCGTTCCTCAGTAATCAGAGCGTGGCCCAGTCGCGTACCGTCACCTACCCGCAGGTGGTCTTCCTCCTGGCAGTAGCCCGGCTCGAGACGTTCAGAGCCGAACTTGGCGACCCGTCCTTCGTGCTCCGGTACTTCCACAATCCGGGCGTCAACAACGGACCGCTTGCAGGACCCCTGGCAGAAATCGCTACGCGCGTAACAGAGGCATTCATCCGCTCGTTCGGACAGCGCGTGCGGCGACATGCCATGATGAGCAGCAGCGCCAGCCGGCTCAAGGAAATGGTCCTGCAATGCTCGAACACGCACCTCAAGGCCAGGATCGCTGCTATTAAATCACTCGATAGCATTTTTGCAGTGTTTCCCATTCTTCTGTGCGATGCTACCCTCCTGCGTGGGATACTTGATTCGCTCACACTCTTGCGAGATGCCTGTGAGAGCGAGATGGACGATGAGGTGAGTTAGCGATGGGATTCGCAGTGCCATCTCACCGTCTTCCGCTGTTATTCGCTGACCGCTTGAGACCTCCTCCAGTTTTCACCGATCTTTGAGTTCCGCTCCGAGCGAGCGGACATCACGCTCGTCCTTCCAGACGACTACGATGTTCGCAACGAGATGCTCGCGACAATGTACAGGCACGCCAAGGTTTGGCTGGCAGGCGCACTTGCCGCGTCGCCGGCGGAGATGATCGGTCTGCTCCAGGACTATCTGGACGTGGAGACATCAACTGAGCTCCGGTCTACATCTGGAATGGGCCAGGGCGTAGCACTCGAGCTTGCTAGGCAGATGCCTGTTAGCGCGAGAGAAGGTGAGTGTGCGATCCAGGTGTCTTCCCATGATCTAATTCTGACTGACGGTTGCGCTTTGACATTGTTCGCCCGGTAGCTGGCCTGCCCGATTATGGAGGCTGGCGAGCAGACACGTCGTCTGTCTTTTCGAGTGCGTTCGGAACAAGGCACACCTACGGATCCGAGGCCAAGACGGTGTTTGGTCTATGTGAGCGACTTGTAGTGCGTGTCCGAGTCTGTAGTACAGCTGACGTGCTCTCCGGCTATGTTCCACAGCTCACGAAGACGATGCGATCGACACGCATCACGTCAAAGAGCTCAAAGACCGCCTGCGCACAATCTCCGAGGCAATGCGCCTACGGAAGTCGGCCATCGGCGTCGAGGAACTGCGGACTATCCTGTATCGCGCTGCCGCCGTCATCCTCGCGAAGACGGAGCTAGACTACGAGCTGCTCCGGGAGATCGTCTTCATTCCCCTGCACGCCATCAATCCGCCCGCCATGCACCTCGGAGTCGAGATCTGGGCCTGGCTGGTGGACAAGCGCGCTGACGTCGAGCAGAAGCTCATGGTCGATCTGCACCTCGCATGGGCGTGGACTGTCAGGCGCCGTCGCGGCCTCTTCTCCGCTTTGCTCAAGTAAGCGAGGCCTGCTTGGTCCTATAAAAGCGGTCCCGCTCGTCCGGAGCAAGCTGACGTTACCTCTTGTACCATCGTGTAGAGCGGAAGATCCCATCAATTCCAAAACAGAGTACTCGCCAACAGATATTGCCGCCATAGCGAAAGCATCCAGGGTGGTCCGTACGATTCTGACGCCTCATCGATATCTTCTCGAGTTCCTCTCGAGTCGCTTCCAGGCCTATCGATATCGAGACCGGTACCTCGTTCTGGGCTGCATGCGGCTTGTCGTCCGCTCGTGTCAGCGTTTCAAGATCTGGGGGTGAGAGGAAACCCGCTACTTCCGCAATGACGAAAAGTAGCTAAGTTGTTCCTTTACACCTGACAGCAAACACCCGCTGTGCCGCGAGTTGCGCATGAAGCTTCTCACGCTCGGTTTTTCAATCCTGAACAGTACACACCTCGAAGCGTCTCTCGAAAGAACGTACCGCCACGAGCTGTATGCAGCAGCGTTGAGCTGGTTCGAGGAAGCACCGACCTGGTCGTACGGAGCCGATCGCTTGCAGATGCAAGAGGACGTGCGGGCTATCCAGCGATTGCTCGAGATCGTCCGGGATGACGCAAATGCCGCTGGTCCGCACCTTCATATTTCGAGCCGGACTCTTCCGTTCGAGCACGAGATGAAGACCTCGCAGACACGGCCTGCAAAGTATAGGAGCCTGCAGCAGGTCCTCATACTGCACCTCGAGAACGAGATTCAGCGTCTCGCAGTGTGGATCAACCCTCTCGGTGATGCCAAGCGTGGCCAGGACCCGCCCATGAATGTGGCTAAGGGACTCACGGAGGTGAGTGGGCGCTCGACCTATCGTATCCCGCATTCATACTAAAGCAGATCCTGCTTCAGCCTGCCTGGACTAGCATTGTCCGAGACACTTGGACACACAGCCCTCGCCTTGCCATCCTCATGCGAAGCCGTTTCAAGAACGCTGCGGTGGCGGCCGAAGTGCACCGGCTGGTCCTGGCCGATCCGCTCGCGGCTTCGTCATCGCCGGAGGCACTGGACGTTTTCCTCGGATCAAAAGTCTCTCCTGCTGCTCGCCCGCATCTGAAGAACCTTGTCTTCTGGGCGCCAGTGTCGCCGGTGTCGGCTCTGCGCTACTTCCTGCCAGCTTTCAACCAGGAGCCGCTGGTCTTGCAATACGCTATGCGCGTCCTCGAGCAGCACCCTGTCGATCTTGTCTTTTTCTACGTCCCTCAAGTCGTGCAGGCTCTTCGCACCGACCCGCTTCGTAAGTCTGCTATCCGAGATGCCGAGCCAACTACCGAATCTTCTGACGGCGCTTTCCCCCTTCCTACGCCATCCACAGACTACATGGAACGGTTCATCTTCGAGACCTCCAAGATCTCGCAGCTCTTCTGTCATCAGATCATTTGGAACATGAAGGCTAACGCGTACAAAGACGACCTCGCCGAAGTGCCAGATCCAGACAAGGCCGTCTTCGAGCGAATGGTCGACCTCATCGTCAGTTCGCTGTCTGGCGAAGCAAAGAAGTTCTACGAGAAGGAATTTGGCTTCTTCAATGAGGTCACATCGATCTCGAGGAAGCTCATGCCGCTCGTCAAGAAGACCAAGCCCGAGAAGAAAGCCAAGATTGATGAGGAGATGGCAAAGATCAAGGTCGAGAAGGGTGTCTACTTGCCGTCGCACCCTGAAGGCCAAGTCATCGATATCGACAGGCACTCTGGTCGACCGCTGCAGTCGCATGCCAAGGTGTGTAGTGTTCTGGTTCGGTCATCCCGTCCACTTCTGCTGATCACCTTGCACATGTGCCGAACAGACGCCCTTCATGGCCACATTCAAGGTATCGCGAGAGTACGAGCAGGAGTACAACGAAGATGCCATCACGTCAGTTGGTGGCGAGCACACCAAGGATCACGGCAAGGATGGGGGCGCAGACGAGGGCTTCCCCTCGTTACAGGGTGGCGAGAGTGGGCAGCCCCGCAAGCGTCGCGAAGAGACGATGCTCTCTGCCATCTTCAAGGTCGGCGATGACTGTAGGCAGGATGTGCTCGCTCTACAGGTCATCGCGCAGTTCAAGAACATGTTCAACGTCAACGGCCTCGATCTTCAAGTCCAGCCGTACCGCGTGCTCGCTACTGGTCCGGGGACGGGCATCATCGATGTGGTCCCCAACGCTACCTCGCGCGATGAAATGGGACGAGCCAAGATCAACGACCTCACTTCCTTCTTCCTGTTCCAATTCGGTCCACAAGAGTCGGTGGCATTTCAGAGAGCTAGGAGCAATTTCATCCAGTCCATGGCCGCCTACTCCGTTCTCTGCTACATCCTCCAGCTCAAAGACCGACACAACGGCAACATCATGATCGACGGAGAAGGGCGCATCACGCACATTGACTTCGGCTTCCTGTTCGATATTGATGAGTTTCTTCGACGCCTCTGTGTAAATCCCTTTGGAGCAAGGTGCCAGGCTAACTCTTGTCCTCCATGCCCTTTGACCGTTCTCTGTCTTTACGGCCAGGAGTAAGTTGAGGCAACTTCTCGAATCATCAAGGAGCGTACTGAAGCTGATCTCGCTTCCATCCTCTAGGGCATCAAATTCGAGCCCAACTCGTTTAAACTCACGCACGAAATGATCACGCTGATGGGCGGCAAGAACTCGCAGGGCTACCGACAGTTCTGCGAGCTTACTGTCAAGGCTTTCCTCGCCTGCCGACCTTACGCCGAGGACGTCGTCTCGACGTGTCGCCTGATGATGCCGACGGACTTCCCTAGCTTCAAGGGCGAGGGAACCATCGACCGGATCCGGGACCGCTTCAAGCCCGACATGGCAGAGCGCGAGGCTGCCAACTACATGATGACTGTTATCGATGACGCTTGCGAGAACAGCATGAGCATCATTTACGATCGCTTCCAGGTAGGCGTCCCAGAAAGTGCCCTCGCCAGATTCGAATGTAGGATGCTGAACTTGTTGGTTTTGTTCGGTTGCGCAGTACGCACAGAATCGCATTCCATATGGTATGTCGGCTCTCACTTTCTGTCACAAGCGTCGTACTTGCCAGGCTGACACGCTTCCTGGCTCCTTTAGCGAAATAATCTGGCGCCTTCGGAACGTCTGTCCCCTGGTATTCTTCGTCGTCAACGAAGTGGTCATCGTCATTACACTAGAGATACATGTGCGTATGTTTCGGCGCTTGGGCGACATCTCGGTCATGTCGGTGACCTTCTTCTGCGCCTGTAACGAAGACGAGGGTTGCAATTATGGATGACTGGTACACCGGGACTGCTGCGCTTGGACTAGAGGAGGAGGATTCAGAGCGACTGCTTGCTGCGATGTTTCGTTAAGGGGACAACGTGTCGTTACGGAGTTGCATGATTGTGCCTGGAGGTGGTCCCTCGGCGCCAGCGAGGTCGCCAGGTTTCCGGTAGTGCCGAGGCCGGTGTTGGACAAGAGATGCCTAGTAGTCGATATGACTGAAGTGTCCAGCATCCCCTCTTTCGCAGCGCTCGCAACCCCGCTTGAAGCCCATGGTGAATCTCGCCTTCTTGCCTCTGCTGCTGCTGAGCATGGGCGAGAAGGAAGCGCAAGGCTGGGCAGGGAAGGTGATGTTGGACGTTGTATAGTCGGGGAGGACCAGGTGCTCCGGTACCTCCATTTCCATCCTTTTCGATCCTTGCGGAGTGGCGTCTGGGGACGAGGCGACTCGCAAGGATGTCCCGCGCATTGGCGGCGTGTGAGGGGGAAATGTATACGGAGAGAATGTGGGATGAGATGCTGGCGCGAGGATTGGCGAGCAGACAGGCGTCGGCGCTGCAAAGGGCGGCTGAAGGTGCAGGCCTTCAGCTGTCATTGCCAGGGGAGGTACAGCTGTCAGCTGCGGTGACATACCGTGTCAACGTCGCGCATCTCCACCTCCATCTCTGAGATCGGAGGCCCCGCAGAGGCCGGGTACGAGGCTCCTGTGGTCCAGCCAGGCTGTACTTCCGTCTCCTGAACCGAAAGCTGCGAAGCACCCCGGACGACCGAGTCGGTGCTCGAGGCTCGCGACATGCAAGCCGGTCCTGACCACTGCGCGTCGGTAAGCGAGGTATCGAGGTTGGTAGGTTGTTCCACGCGGCCTTGGTCACCGCTAGCTGCAGGGTGTGAGCTCGACAGGCTGGAAGCGACCGAGTATAGCGACGGGAAGGCCTCCTTCTCGCGCAGCCGCGCTTCGAAAATTGTCTTGTCGTGCGAGTAGCTGAGCTTGCGTCCAAGGATGAGGTGTTGCCGCTTCTGTTGCGGTAAAGTAGGCGTCATCAGCCAGGGATAGGCGCGCTCGCCCGAATGCAGGAGTTACGCACCCGACTGCCTGCATGAGATGCGGAAGCACTGCGACTGCCGCTGTCTGGACTAGTGGACCGCGCACGCTTCGTGCTTCGTGCAAACGCGGCCCCGCCCGATGCATCTCCCGTTCCGGCGCCGCTGCCGCTGAAACGTTCGCGTCCCTTTCCACCAGAACATAAGCGCCTGGGAGGCGAGTTGAGCTGGAAGGTCGTCATCTGCTGGCAGTGCAGGACTCTGCGCTGGATTCGGTGGGATGCTCTTGGAGCTGGACGAGCGGGGATGCCTCCCTCTCTGCTTGCAATCGCACCGACTGGCAGGTCAGACCAAACCAGACCAGACCAGATTAGGCCGGGCGGGCTCTGCACATTCGACGCAGTGCTGCGCCCGATTCTCGTCGTTAATCAGGATCAGGCGCTTCTCCTCGCCGCCGCTTCAAGCTCGGCGGCGCATACTCCTCGTCCCGGTCGGTGCCTGACCAACAAGGCTGGCAAGCCCTCAACCTGTCAAGATTAAGAAAGACCGTCCATAGGAGAGCCCTCGAAAGATACATCTCTCTTCGCCTGCACACTGGTCGAGCTGCTCGTCTGTCTGTACTCCTGCGCTGCCCTTTCGCGCGTGCACCGTCCCCTCCTACGCGATGACATCGCCGCCACCGCGACCGTCCGAGGACATCTCAGTCTCGTCTTCGTCGCTTCCTTTCACTGCTCCTACGCTCTCCTTCGCTCTTTGCGGCCGCGATGAAAGCGGTACTCTCGCGGCTCGGGCGGACAAAGCGCGTCTTGGTGCGTTTACCTTCACGAGAGATGTAGAAGGCTACTCCTGGTCCATATCGACACCAGCCATCATCAGCTATACGAAGAAAGGGTCTCCAGTCCACCTCACGAACAATAACGTTGACAGGCTGCCCATAGATATGGTCGCGGTCGCAACGGAGCATCTGTAGGTGGCTGACTTGGCTAGGTCTGGCCATCTTCCCAGGATTCGGCTGACGTTTGCCGATGCATGACCATCAGGCTCGACAGCCAGCCGCCACCCCACATCGCAGCGCCTTTCTCCTTTGCACGTTATCTCGGACTGCGCGATTGCCCGAGAACGATAGCCAGGCATGGCGACGGGTGCGTGCAAAATCAGCAGGTGGAGCAGGCAGAGCGGGATCCCCATGTGATCCTCGGAATGCTACGCGACCCGTCCAACCTTGAAATGTCGATAAGCAATCACGACGACTACGTTGCCTGCCAGACCTTTCGTGGAGTGCGCAAGGTGGGTCTGAGCTTCACAAGCGGTTTCACAAGCGGACGACTAGGCCTGCGGAAGTAATCACCAACGATGCCCTTTTCATAGATCACGCCGGCGGACTTCCTCGCCTACTCTCTCCCAAGACCGCCAGACTTGCTTGTTGCACTTGCAGACGAGCCTGTCGGCGCCAAGCACTCGCACCGGCGGATAGGCAAGAGCATAGCACGGTCTGCGAAATGGCTAGAAACCGTCGTGGAGGGCAGCAAGGTAAGTGAACCAAAGTGCTACCCTAGCCTTTGCCGAGAATCCTCCTCATCATCCGGACATACTCGCGACAGGATGTGACGAACGTCATAGCCCCACTCGTCGGGTCGGCAAATGGATTTGCACGCAAAGAATACGCTATGTCCATCTCGGAAGAACGAGAAGACGGGAGCAGCCTCGCAAGCCGTGTTGCAGGCTTTAGCATAAATCTGAATAGTCTGCGGACGCCTGCAGATACTCTGCCAGCATCGGAAGCCGAAGCAGCCGACCTCTCGATGCTCGTGCAAGCCAGCCTCGGGCCTGTACCGTCGCACAAGCCGCGGATAGCCCTGTGCCCACAGGGTCCTCACGAGGTACTCCGCCTAGTCGATGAGGGAATCGATCTCTTCGTCGATGAGTGGTCTAGCATGCTCTCAAGCACTGGCATCGCACTGGACTTCGTCTTTCCGCCGGCGGTCCGGGGCGAACAGCTCGCACAGACCATGCCTCAAGGCATAAACCTCTTCCGGGAGGAATTTGCCCGCGACTTCACCCCGCTTGCATCCCCCGCATTGCACGCTGCGTTGATGGAGCAATACGGCATCGAAGCCCTGGGCGATGGTCCAACGCGGGCCTATGTGCACCATCTCCTGCACACGCACGAGATGACATCGCATGTCCTGCTCGCGATGCACAACACGTGTGTCATGGCGCACTTCCTGCACGGTGTGCGGGCCTCGCTTGTAGCCGGGACATTTGAGTCCGACAAGCGCGCATTCGAAGCGGTATACGAGGAGCACCTCGCCTGCTTGGAGGAAGCACGGCGCGAGTGGGGAAAGGTTGCACAGGAGAGGGGGAAGGGCAGGCTGAAAGGCCTCGGCCAGGGCAGACGCGATGGAGACGATGGTCTTGCGAGCGGGAGCGGTACTCCTGGCGGACTGTATCCACCAGTCGATGAGTTGGAGAGGACGAGCGTTGTCGACCCGGTCGACGGTGTGGGTAGTGCTCTGCAATAGAGCCGGATCGGCGAGAGAGAGACGGACTTAGCAGCCGCCTGCCGTTGAATTTGGAAGGGTCCGGCCTTGCCCCGCCTTCGCTGCTCCCGCTCGACCCGCGTACAGATATTGATCGGCGCTGCAGGAAGCGGCAAGAAGACGGTTCCGATCCACCCACGCCGGTCCTGCTCGCGTGCGCTGCCAGCTGATAGATCTCCGCTCCGCAGAGCTTCTTGCGCCCAAACATCAGCCCGGCCTTCTTCCCCAGTCTCGACAGGATCACAAAGGGGCGAGAGGAAGATGGGTCGCGGAGTCTTCACTCATCGAAGCGGCAAGAGCATGCCACTCCGACTTGTGCCGGCGGCATGCCGAACGTCTTCGAGAGGTCCGACTCTATCGCTGAGATTGAGAGCAAAGGGGCCTGCACAAATACTTCCAACAATTGCTCTGACCTTCTGGACCTCCCATCTCACTGTCTGTGCCGCTCTTCTCCGTCTCTTCCGCTCGCATACTTCATCTCCCATCCATCCCTTCTCTTCTTCTGTGCCAAGCTACACATCCCAACACTCTTTAACCGTTTCTTTCTTTCTGGCGTTTTGAGATCTCTCCCTTGCCCTACACTTTCCCGGGCCACTCCTCACTCTACCTTTTCACGTTCTTCATCCCGACCGATATGCCCATCTCATTCGAGGACAACCTCGTCAACAGCCGGACATTCCTGGCTTGCATGGCCTGCTTGCTGTTCTGGGAATCCACAACGTCCATGCCAAAGGAAACCGAACTCATCTGGAGGCAGCGGAAGTGGGGCCTGGTCAAGGTGAGGCCGCTTCTCGCCCAGGCGCGATAGATCAAGCTGATGGTCATGTTCTTGCAGGGTGCCTACCTTCTGAACAAGTACTGCGCCATCATCGGGATGATTCTCTACCTGGTGAGCTCCAGGCCTCTCTTCTTTCTATCCAATGCCACATTCTAGTCTAACAGTCGCGGCTACAGGCCTTCTCATTTTCCGACATTTCCTTCGAGACCTGCCGCAAGATCCATTGGCTTCCTTATCTTTTCTGCCTTATCTCGGTGCGACTGCATTCATTCGGGTCTCCGTAGCCTAACCTTACGACGCTGACGCATCATCGACGGCACTGTTCAGATGGCACATGGCGATATGATTTTGGGCGTCCGCCTTTACGCTCTCTACAGCAAGAAGCTCTGGATTGCCGTGCTCTTTGGCGTGATGCTCAACGTCCTCGGGGCGTGAGTCACGGTTGCACGCAGACTGCACGCAGCCTAGGCAACGTCTGACTTCTCTTCCGCCTGCGCGATAGGTCATCCGTCTGGGCTGCTCACGAGAATGGTCCCCTTGTTCTGACGCCCGGTCAGAAGGGCTGCATCTCCGTGCCAAGCGATGCCATGGAGAAGTACGCTGTCGTGCCATGGGTGATCTGCGTGGTGTACGATGCCACTGCAGTCGCCCTCACTGTCTTCAAGATCTGGCGCTACAAGAAGGTCGGCGGGGCCTCTTCCCCGCTGTTTGACCTGTGGGTCGATTTAGCTCGACGATGCAGCCGTACCCAAAGCTTACGTTCGCCGACATTAGCATTTTGCAGGATGGCCTCATCTACTTTGCTCTCGTCTTCAGCACCAAGCTCGCTGTCACGCTGTGAGTCGCTGAGCGTCAAATCTGCGGAGAACCCACTGGATCTCATCCCCTCCTACCCCTTTCACAGCAATTTCGCCTTCAACAAGGACAACCCGTCGCTCATGGTTCCCGTGGCGGCATCGATCGGAAGCTTGATGTGCACACGGCTGCTGTTCAACATGCATGCGGCAGGCCAGTCCGTCTCGCAGATTGCGACGCACTCGTCTCGGGGCTTCTCGTGGCGAACGGGTCCCAAGACAGGCGGCGGTGGCGGGCAGCACGGGCAGAACAGCAACAGCAACAGCCTGAGCACGCCCGTCAGTCCGTACTCGACGCACTTTATCCGCAGCCCCGTCTCGCCCTTCAGCCCCGGTACGCCCGCGACGCCGCACCACCTGCTTCCCAAGCGCGGCAAGTCCATCTCGACCTCGTCGCGCACCGAGGTGTCGGACGACCGGGACTTTGACGACGAGGAGAAGAAGGTCGACCATTTTGAGCTCGACGAGGTCGTCACACCTGCTGATGGACGGCGCGACAGGGAGGATGGGCTTTAGGTAATCGGGAAACGTAGCGGCGAGGCTTAACCTTGGGCAGCATGCGGGCACTTTCGAGCGGGCTAGAATGGGGATGCCCAGGGTTGAGCCGCATTGACATCTGTTCATAGCCATACTCTGACTGCTAGTCAGTTTCCTTCCTGCCTGCTTGTCCTCAAGTTATTCTTCCCTGTGCGTGTCCGGAGAAAGACCCGTTCCCTTAGTCGGGCTCTGTGCGCTGCCCGAAGTTCCGTACGTACATCGTTGCTCTCTCTTCCACCCACTCGCACTCGCAATATAGAACATAGCTGCAGCAGCAGCAGCAGTCGCTCTGCCAGTCAGGATGCCACTCTACAACCTCGTGTGCATCGCCCAGCACTACAAGACGGCGTACAACCCTCTGCGGACGCTGCTCGCCTCGTCGGCGACGCTGGTGCACGAGCAGGGCGGCAATGTGCGCAGGATGGACAGCCTGGGGTGCAAGGCGCTGCCCAAGCGGATGCGCAAGGACGGCGAATGGCACGTCGAGGGCGACTACTGGACAATGGACTTTGACGCCAACCCGCGGACGGTAAAGATGCTCGACGACATGATGCGCGCAGATCCGCGGGTCCTCCGGTGGGTTTCGCCTTTCTGGACCTTTGGCACCGGCGCGCTTGCTGACTGACCTTTCGCGCGCTTGCACACACATACACACGCACACTCACACTCACACTCACACAGGTGGGCGACGCTCAAGAAGGGCGTCACGCTCGCTCAGATCTCTGCAACGCCTTCGTTCTTTGCCTCGCACCCTTCGAGCTCGCTGCGCGCCTCGGAGCGGCCGCACCTCTCGCAAACCATGGAGTCACCCACGAACGAGGAGCTGCACATCCCGTCGCTGGCAGATACCGTCAGGGAGGCGCTGAATCCGCAGGAGAAAGGGCAGTCGCAAGGAATGAAGGACGTGCTGCAGAAGCCGTCGGGGGAGCGGACCCGCGCACAGAGGGAGGCAGCTCGCCGGCCACTGATGGAGACCCAGCGGAGGAGCGAACAAGAACGGCAATTGTAGCTGCAACTTGGTCCGCTCTTCGGAGCGTCACCACGGACAAGGCGACGCGCGCATGCCCTCGGAGCACGCTTGTAGCAATATGGCCAGGAGGAAGTACGCATGCATGATTCACTGGGAGACCAGCTAGACCCGCAGGTGTAACGGTGAAACGCCACACTCCGATCCGCAACCGTGGTCAAGCAGTGCGCGCTCGTACATCTTGCAAATGTACGATGGGCGCGCGGTGTGGCCGCTCGTGTAGAGTGCTGCTGGGACGCCGACGGAAATTGCGGGACCGGGACAGGAGAGGGCTGGCCGGCCGGCACCAGCCCACAATCCCGAGGCTCATCGGCAGCATTGATTTACAAGCACTGCAGGACGGGCATGTACACAGAGTGTTGCTATGAGAGGAAGAAAGGAGAGAAGATGGGGCACAAGCCCGGGGTACACCGCCTCCCAGATCCGAGCCGAACGCAGCGCAGCCACTGGCAGCGAGAGGAGGGGGGTCCGTAAAGGTATATCCATCGTCGAGTTCGTCGCAGAGTTCGTAGAGGGCCGCGCGTGGAGGGTCCACTCAGCAGCAGCCCTTCTTCTCGCCCGTAGGCGTCGGCTCGAACTTGATCGAGTCGCCCTGGCCTGGCGCTTTGACGACCTCGCCCTGTTCGAGCGTCTTTGCCGAGACTATGCGGTAGATATCTGTGTGCGGTGCGCACGCAAAGCACGAGATGCGAGATGCGAGATCCGGAGCGTTAGCCGACTGTGGATCCCGCGTGTTAGAGTGAGCGTGGAAGAAACGGGCGGCGGACGCACCCGTGAGGATGTTCTGGAAGGCGCTCTCGACCGCGCTGCCGTCGAGCGCAGACGTCTCGATGAAATTGAGCTCATTCTCGGTCGAGAACGCCTTTGCCTCGTCCGTTGGGACGGCGCGGAGGTGCCTGAGGTCTGACTTGTTGCCGACGAGCATGATCCTGTACGAGCTCGCCCCGTCAGCGACAGTCAGAGCGAGGCGCACTCGGGCGCGCCAGGCAGCACTCTGCATGACTCGACGCGCGCACGGGACAACAAGTGAACCCACACAATGTTGCTATCGGCGTGGTCGCGCAGCTCCTTGAGCCACCTCGTCACGTTGACGTACGTCTGGTGCTTTGCAATGTCGTAGACGAGGAGCGCGCCCACTGCGCCGCGGTAGTAGGCCGACGTAATGGCGCGGTACCGCTCCTGGCCGGCTGCAGGAGGGGAACGAGCGAGCAGATGAGGACGGCATCGGCGCGTGGCGTCAGCGGGGGACTGCCTGCGGGCGTGCTTCATGTCCGGTGTGCGATACCGGGGCACCGGCATAGGCAGGCAGGCTGGCAGGGTTGGAGAGCTCCCGGGAAGCGGCGTGCGGGCCAAGAGGCGCATGCCACGTTTCCCTGGAGTGGACGATGCTCCGCTGTGGGTGCCCTCGAAGAGCTGCCCGGACCTCTCCACCATCTGCCAGCCAGCCCAGCGCAGCCTAGCCCTGCGTATCGCCGCCTCGCCGGGCCCCTTCGCGCACTCACCTGTATCCCAGATCTGCGCCTTGACCGTCTTGCCATCGACGCTGATGCTCCGGGTCGCAAACTCTACGCCAATGGTGGACTTTGACTCGAGATTGAACTCGTTCCTCGTGAATCGCGAGAGTACTGTAGTAGCAGAGATGTAGAGAGCGGGCGGGCGGGCGTTTGTCTCAGCCTGTGCTCTGATGCGGTTCCCCCGACCCGCGAGCAGCTGCAAGCGCGCTGCTGGGGTATGTGGATTGTAGGGTTCTGGCCCCCATGCGCCCCAGCTTGCATGCACGCTGCAGAAGGGCGACTCGCGCTCGGCGTTGCCAGGCCAGGCCAACGAGCAGAGCAGCACCAGTGCCCGGCCTGATGGATGGTCTCAACACGAGAAACTCACGGTTCCTGCGTGTCATCGCATGGAGCAAGCGCGTGCCAGAGTCAGCTCAGCTCAGTGCAGCTCTACAGCGTCCTTGGGATTGAAGGGACAGGCAGACAGCAGCGTCCGCCCACCCGGGGGTCGAGCCACAAACGACGCGCGATACTCACGACTTGCCGACGCCCGAATCACCGATGAGGACGACCTGCATGGGGATGGGGATGGGCGTGAGGGACGTCAGCGTGGATCAGAGCAGCGCAGCACGAATGCCTGTGCCGGGTCCCGCGCACCTTGAAGAGGTAGTCGTAGTTGTTGGATGGGCTGGCGTGCGTGGGCGGATAAGGCCACAAGGGGGGCCATCTCAGTGACAGGGCGGGCCAGGCAGGCGACGCAGGCAGGATCCACTGTCCCGCCCTCACTTGTCTGCCATTGTGGGAATAGACTGCGTGCTATGTTGAGATTCGAGTGGTGTTCTGATCTGACGCTGTCGGTGAGTGGGTGAGGTGGGACACGCTGCTGCTGCTGCTGCTGCTGCCAGCCCCCGGCCAGCAGGGTGAGAGTGGACATGGCGAGGGCAGGGCAGAGAAGGGGGACGCGCTGTATGGCATCACACATGGTCGTGGTCACAGTCACAGTCACAATCCACCATCAATCGCACCACTGTGTGTGCTGCTCCATATGCTGCATTGCTCGGACTGACCTGGGGGCGGGGCTGGGTACATTGGACATTGGACATTGCTGCCTCTTTCTTCTCTCTCTCTCTTCTATGCACTGTCTGCGCACCACATCCCATCCCGTGGAAAGCTTGGAGAGCTGCATCAGATCTGGAATCGGCACAGAGCACAGAGCACAGAGACGCCCGTCTGCTCCTCCTTCTCTGCCGCAATGGAGGATCAGCAGCAGACCGCGTCCAGAGGACCGGAAGGGGTCCCAAAAACGGCAGATGGAGCCATACAGGACGCGCCGCCTGCACAGAGCAAGGCAAACGCGACTGAGGCATCTGCTGCTCCCCACAATGCATCCGCGTCTGCATCCACCTCTGCCCCAGCTGTCCCGCCTGCAAATGATGCGGCCAACCTCGAGCCGGCGACCCGAGGCATCGACGAGGCAGTCGACCAGGACAAGACCAACGCAGAGCCAGCTACTGCAGGAATGGAGCTCGCCACCACGACCGAACCTGCTCCTTCATCGTCATCACCATCAACGACGAATGCCCCGCCGGCCGTCCCTTCGACAAATGAGGAACCTGCAACGGCCGGAATGGACATCACCCTGGACCTAACTCCGGCGACAGCAGCAGAGAAGGTCATCACCGGCAATAACGCAGAGCCCGCGACTGCTGGCATGGATCAAGCCGTGCCTCCTGCTGCAGACAATGAAAGCTTAGGTCCACACCAGGACACTACCGGAGATGCCGTAGTGGCACAGCCGCCCGACGCTTCTGCCTCTGCCTCTTCCGCAAACGGAAACAAAGACGAGAGCAACGACACAAATATGGAGCCCGCCACAGATGGGATGGACCTCGCAGCAACTGCCGCTACTGCCTCCATCGACAACCAGAACGGCAAGTTCCCCGAAGCGGTCCCTTCAGCCTACACCGAAAAGGGCGCGCAGCAGGTCCATCAGAATGGCAATGGTGACGAGAACGGTGCGGGACAAGGTACTGCCGACGACAAGAGCAACGATGCGCGTACAGACGCCGAAGCGGCCAACCCACCCCCGGTCTCCTCCACGGGCAACCCAGACTTTGACGAGCTCATTTCGAAAGACCTCGCCGTGAAAATCTACATTGGCGGGCTGCCAGACCACACGGAGAAAGGCGACCTCGAGGACTGCTTTGGCCAGTTTGGCGAGATTGACCACATTCAGCTCAAAACGGGCTATGCCTTCATTGTGCGTTTCTGTTGCCTGGACCCAGACCCGGCACAGCGCGCCCTTCTGACAATGTGGCGCGTCAACGTACGTCACTACTGTGCCGACGACAGGACTATGTCAAGACGGGCTCGGCCAAGGCGGCGATCGAGACGTACGACGGGGGCGTCTTCCTCGGCGAGACGCTCAAGGTCGAGGCGTCGCGCTCGACCGCCACGCAGAAGAAGAACGTCGAGACCAACTCGTGCTTTACGTGCGGCTCGCGCGACCACTATGCGCGCCAGTGCCCGAAAGACCCGCGCAACGCCGGCAAGCTCGAGGGCGCGTACAAGCCCCAGTACGCGCACCACCGCACGCGCAGCCCCCCGCCTTCGCGCGACGGCCGAGACAGAGATCGAGATCGAGACCGAGAACGGGACTTCAGGCCGCGCGATAGCAGGGACAGAGACCTTGACCGCGACCGCGATAGACGCGACGAGCGGTACAGGGAGCCGCGCAGGGTTGACCCGCGAGACGACAGGGACAGAGAGCGGGAGCGGGATCGCGGGCTCGACAGGGGCAGGTACGGGGATGGGCCAGAAAGGAGAAGGAGCCCGCCCCCGTACAGCCGCGAACGGGAGCGAGATCGAGACTTTGCTCGCGAGCCCGACCGTGCAGGAGCGAGGGATCCAAGAGAAGATTATGCCAGCCGGGACCGCGATCGTCGGCCGTACGAGCCTCCTGCGCGCGAGCCGCTCCACCAGTCTGTACGTGGCGATCATCGCGAGCGAGACGCCCCGCTCAGCTACCGCGGCGGCAGGGAAGAGTACGACCGCAGCGACAGGGACCGCGACTACCGACGCGGTGCCGGTCCAGGCGAACCCAGCGGTGCGCACTTCCCGCCCGCCGGGATGCCCGCGCCTGGCTATGCACCCATGGGCGTGCCGCCCTACCCCCCTTACGACGGCATGCCCCCGCCTGCGCATCTCTACGGAAGCGAACCGCCCTTCTACCCCGGCGGCAGCAGCGACCGTGGCGGAGGCGGCGCTCCACCTGGCTTCCCACCTGCCCACCACTTCCCGCCTCCTGCTCACATGTTTGCTGCCGGACCGGGATACATCCCGCAAGGCGCGGTCCCGCCTCTTCTCCCTCGTGGTGCTTTTGATCCGCGAGGTGGTCCGGGCGCGCCGACACCGTCGGGATACTACGGCACCATTGCAGGGCGCGGCGAAGAGTATCCTCCTCCCGGTGCAAGTCGGCTCCTCGACGACCGCGACAGGGATAGGGATAGGCGAGACCCTGGCCGAGAGCGCGAGAGGGAGCCACGCCCTTCTGTGCGGGACGGCAGAGACGAACGTGCGGTTCCCCCTCCTCCGCCTGTCTCCGCTCGCAGCAGCGAGAGAGACTACCGCGATCCGAGGGAGCGTGACGAGCGCGAGGCGTACTATCGCCGCGAAGGCGGAGGAGCGGGAGGAGCTCCGTTCCCGCCACGGGGTTATCCCGTCGCTGGGCCGGAAGGAGGAGATCGCGACCGCGAGCGCGCCAGGGACAGGGACAGGGAAAGAGAGAGGGAGCCCATGCGCGAGCGAGAGCGCGTCGGGTACCCACCCTATGGCAGCCTGCCGCCTCCTGGATACCCTGGCTTTGCCGGCCCGGAAAGCGCCTTCTATCCACCTCCGCCATCGGGCAGGATGCTCCCTCCTGGAGTCGGCGCGGGCGCTGGAGCTCCGCCGGCCTATCCGCCGCGCTTCGAGCCGCCAATGTCTGCGGGCAGTCCGCGCTCGTCTGGACCGTACAGAGGTAGAGACGACCAGGACGACCGTTTCCACCCTTATGCAGGGCAGCCCCCTCCACGGCGCGGAGAGCGAGAGTAGGCACGAGCTTTGCAAGACGGACGGAAGCGGCAAACCAAAATGACAAAAGGCAAACAAGCGGATGAAGCGTCCGCAATTCAAGTCAAATCACAATCACAAGAACAGCTTCCCCCTTTACCT